>JXTB01000003.1:1533980-1642425 GCA_002914805.1 Parasponia andersonii | reverse complement strand
TTTTTACTCTTGGCCAGAGTTTCCGCCCAATGTTATCACGGCCTATCGACTTACAGGACAAGCAATGTGCTAAGGGGCCCAACTAAGAATAATTTTTAAGGAAAATTCATGGACTCAAATGTTTAAGAAAGAAAAGGATACAATGAGAACTTTATGAGCTTTAAAGCATTCATAAGCATGCATAGTTTTTACTTACTGAGATTTAGCTTATTTTAGTCTTGTGATGCAAATGAGGAGGCACATTTTGGTATTGACTAGCTGCTTGTCTGGCTTGCCTTTTGTCGCTATGATCATACAGATGTAGACGAGCTTGACCTGTGGGCGACATTTTTGTTTTAAGATATTTTGGTGTAATGTAAATACTACTACTGGTGGCAAAATCGACTAGTGAAAAGCTCTTTTGATTGTACATTTTGTAAAGGTACTTTTCACAAGAAATGTCATACAGTTGCTTTTGTTTAAAGGTTTTACAAAGTTCAAAAATTGTCTACCTTTTTATCAAAACAAAATACAATGTTTAAGAAATAATAATACTTCATAGTTTGATTGTATATGATAATATGGTTAAACTATGGGGTATTACACGAAATCAACCTAAGATGAGTGGTACCGCTAAATACTTTAATGAAGGAATACATCCACATTATAACAATCACAAGAGGAAGTCTTTTATTATATAATTCAAATTGGTGTTTGTATTCATTCGGACTTTGCTAAAAGCGTTTGTTCTCTAGGCATAGCCCTTTAGATGTAAATGATCGGAAGATAACTGAATCAAATAAACATATCTTATGTTATTTTTATAATTTCCATACTACCATCTCACATAATTAATTAAAAAATTAATTATATTTGTTAATACTGGTTAATACACCCAACAACGTACATAAGCTTTGCATTAAAAAGGTGAACCTTCGGGATTGCAATCTCGATTGCCAGTCATCTTTTACTTTTTCTAGTATTTTCTTAGTGATATCTCAAGGTTTCTGCTCTCTGTTGGGAAAAAAAAAAAATTAGATAGTACCAGCACTCCAAGGCAACCGACAAAGGAAGCCCTATTATGTTTTGAATTTCAATAGATAATTGCTCCCACCAAAATGAAAAGTTTTGATTAATTTTTTGACACTCAACTAAATTATGATGTCGGAATAATCTATTGTCTTGACTTAAATTAATTGGTCCAATGAGATACACAAAGTGCATGTTAAAGGCATTATGATTCTCCACCCGTGATGTTGTGATTAATGCTTAAAGCCTCAGCTGTTTTTTTATTGCATGTACAGTGGGTTTGCTGAGCTTGTCAATTTTGACGGCTAACTCAGCTTCACATTACTAGTTAATGTTCATTGTATAACTCCTTTACCTTATTCAATTCTTGGGTAGAAAAATAAGCTACAATTAAAACAAAACAAAAGCCTAATAAAGAGCGCAAAAGTGTTAAGATAAGGAAACTATTCTTCAACAGAACTAATAACTAAACAAGCAAACAAAGGAGGAAAAATGGGGAAGTTTTTAGGTAAAACTCCAAGTACAACATTTTTGCTCCATGTTTTTGAAAAATTTGCAAGCTTTTGGTGAATTGGAAGCGTTATTTCTTTCATTGACAAGTCTTCCTTAAATACAAAAGATACAAAGCAATTTGACAGAACAAATACATAATTCCAGGAGCTATATTAACTAAAACGTGTAAATTGGCTAGCTGTCTACCTTTGCTAGTTATTACTACCAAATAAAGAAAATGTTGAATCAGGCAATTAAGTGCCTTGAAACTGAAGCTATAAGTCAAAGGATTTGGCATGTGTTGAGTTACTTTTTATAGTCCCATGTAGCGATCCAAGAGATTAATAGCCTCCGTCCACGTGTATGAAAAGTTATTGTAATAACGAGTGCATATGTTGCAACAGAATATAAAAGAAAAAAATAGACACAAGATGTTTTTAATGTGGTTTAGACCTCTTATTCTATGGAATCACGCTTAGAGATTAAGCAAATTAGTAAACTATCAAGATTATAAACACCAATAGACTAATGCAATAAAAGACTCTCTCTCTATTTTTAATTGCCTCAATGTATTGTAACAACTCTACCTTTTTTTATTTAGCAAGCTTCCCTTCGTTTTATTGATCCTTCACACGTGAACTCTCTTCACTAGTCTAGATCTGTCTCCTCTCGAAGAATAAGATACACTCAAATAAAGTACCTAGAAAATCCTAAGGCTCTATAAGTCTCACAATGGTAATGTAACAAACTATATGCCTTACATAAAAAGCTCTATAAGTCTTACAATGGTAATAGAACAAACTCTATGCTTTACATAAAAACTCTCTTAAAGAGTATTTTCTCTCAAATAAAGTGCACGCAAATCCCTTAGACTTGCTGAGCTTTTTTAGATGAATTTCCAACCCCAATTTTATACTCTCTTGGTGTGAATAGGCTGAAAATAAGAAAGGAATGATTTGCCATAAAATATGTTGTCATTCCTTATTTAGACAGTCAGAAATCCGTTGCAATAACTTTCGTAAATTGTCCCTGAAAACTGTCCAGGTACATTAAGAGAAGTTCTCCATGAGTTTGGCTCTGAAATCTCTTTTATACTTGTAAAAATTTTCCTTAAAGACAAAAATTTATTTCATCATTAATTAGAATCAACCAAAATCAAATAAGAAAACCTTCCATAAACAGTGAAATTTGTTGCAACAAATTTTGTCAAAAAGACTTGATAGCTTATGAAATTAATTACATTAATTTAATGAAAATATAATCTACACCATAATGGATAAAATATAATCATGATTCTTCTAATATACATGTCAATAATCATTATCCAATATTTGAGGTAATAAAGAGCAAGAATCAAGCTAAAATTGGAACCTTAATCAAAGGAAAAATGAGATAAAATATCTCAATCAATTAGGTCCACCTTAGTCATAAAAATCCATCAAGAATAATTCTTATTATCCTTCTACAAACATTAAATAGAGAAAATTAGACCAAAGGATGCTAGAACAAAAAATTTCCAAAAATGGATTTTCGGCCAGCACAAATCTATTGTGAATAATCCTGTAAATCTATTGCAACAAGTGTATTACAATATCAATAGACCTGTTGTAACAACTTGTTAGCCTTCTTATAATAACTTGAGTTTATTGCTTTCGCCAATTGTTTGCCAACATCTTGGACCTAACAATCTACCCCTTTGGCATCTACTTGGCAAAATCAATTACAAAACTGAAACACAACTCAAGTTCAAAAAAAACCTAGAAAAACACATGACTAATATCCAAATTAATTTAAAAAATGATCCCCCTATCAAAGACAATCATATGCCAAGAAATATGAGAATAAAAGAAAGAGCATAAGAAATCAAACTCCCCCTGAAAAACATAACCAATAATCACAACCAACAGTTTTGAAATCTCTCCCCTTTTTGTCAAGAGAAATCTAAAGGCATAAGAAAATAACCAAATAGTCTGAAATACTCAAACAGAAACAACCTAAGACCACAAACTAAAATGAAATTTAGAAAAGGAAAAAATGTTCATTGTCCATGATCCTATAATCAACAAATCAGGTCAAGCTCGTCTTATATTTCTTCAATAATGGCTATTCAAGATCTGTTACAACAGTAGGGGAAATGAAGGTAACAGACTAAGAAGACCTAGCAAGAGTAGTAGCTGCTACGGAAAAACCTACAAGCATAGTCAATTTGGCCAAGATCTCAAGTTGCACTTTCTCTATAGCTTCCATTCTTTCATGTTGTTAAGCTTGATTAGCTTTCAGGGCTTCCAAATCTGCAGAAGCAGTAACCTACAAAGGAGATAAAGAAGTTGTTGCAACTGATGTTGAAGTTATTGCAACAGATTTCTTACCAACAATCCTCTTTTGATATATTTGGAGGGTAATGGAGTTGCAATAGGTTCAATCACTTCTTTTTCCTTCAAACGATAAATGACTGATTGGGCTCTTGGAGAAAGGAATTTAGTAGGCATTTGCAAAGTGTATTGTTTTTGAAGAATCCCAAAGATCATATTAGGCAAAATCATTTGCTAAGTCTTTTTCCTTCCACAACAAAGATCAAATATGGCTTGAAAAATTATCTAAGGCAGATTGACCTGAACACATTTGCCTATATCAAACAAGAAGCATGCAAAGTTCCTAGCCACAGTAGGAAGATGAGCAGTTGGCCACTAGTTGTGAATTGCCATTTTGTGCAAGTTAGAGTACTTATAAGTCAATTCTACTGACTTAAGAGTACTTTTATGAGAAGGCCATTGAATAAGATCCCCCAAATGTTCTGAAGCAACCTCATCAATCTCATATTCTGGCTCATATTCATCAGTGTTAACAAGAGGTATATCAAGATAATCAATAATAACTTAATTGAAATCGTAGACATGTCCTCGAAGAAATTTTTTTTGATAAAATAGACTCTCAAGGTCAGCTATTTCCGCTTGAATATTGCAATTAAACTCTTGTATGATTCTAGGAACGTAACCCTCAACTTTGGAAATTGTTTTTAACCACTTTCTTTCTTTCAAAATTTTCACAATTTCTAGTGGCTTAAAAGAATCCAAGTTAAAGTTCCTTTTATCTATAAAACTCTTCTTTCATATTCGTCCATCTATTCCTCATTTTCAGCAGTATAAAACTTAGAAGAGTGTGCAAGAGATATGTCATATCCGGTTGTTGTTTGTATTGCAACAACTTTTAGAGAATCTCATTCATCTTGGTCTTCAGGGATATTCTTCTCAAATATGTCAGAGAGATCATCTTCAGGTACCATTGACAGGTCTTTTTCAGTTTCTGATGTTGTTGCACTCTCTTCTTCAGAGTTGGCGTAACAATTGGAGGAGCAAAGACTTCTTTGACAGAAGTAGCAGAAATTATTTCAGGAGATGTTGCAACAGACTACTGCGATTTCTTTGATTTGGAACTCGAAAATTTAGCTATCTTCTTGCCTTTTGTTGCAATAGGAGCAAGATCTGTGTTTTTTGTTATTACAACATCTATTGGAATAGAGGATTCAGAGGCAGCATTTTTGTTGCAACGGCTTTTGACACAACAACCTTTTTCTTTAGGGATTTCATTGCAACAAATTGCAAAACTGCTGGAGTTGCGGTCACAATAGGCTTGTGACCTTTCGATTTTGAGGACACAGTCTTTGGAATAGGAGTCTGAGGTGGCTCGTCAGAGTCGGACTGACCCGATTCACCAACTTTTTCATCATCAGATGTGGCTATTTTTTCAGAAGCCTCATCGGCTGTTTCTTTGGCTTGTGAGGGGACTGAGGGATCTTTGTCAGGGATTGGAGCCACTTCAACCTCTGGCTCGAGCTCAACAGATGGTACCACCACTACAAATTGCAGAGATGGAGGCTTTGAGGCTTCTCCTTGCAATTTTTCGGCCAACACAGATGTTGAACTAGATGGATTTGACTTCTTCTTCATCAGAGTGATTTTTACAGTAGATAAGGACCCACAATTTTTCTAGGGTGTGACAATGCCTCTAGTTTTCACCATTGTTGCAAATTAGTTTCTGCATAAGGAATACAACGCAACAAAGAATGGTCGAGAAAGAAGAGGAAACGACAGAGAGTGTACAAACGGTGGAGAGAATGTGAGAGAGATTAGGTTAATCAAATCACCTAATGACATTTTAAGACGAAATTTCCACCAAATTCAAAAATTAGAGATTTAAATCAATTTGAGTGATTTCCTAATAAGATTGGGTAACTAAATATAGATAAATAAGGAAAAAAAACATGTTGCAACAGACAATCTTTGCAATAGAATATTTCTAAAACTAGCCTTGTTTACGTGTGTGTGTATATATATATATATATATAATATAGTACACACGAAAAATTCAATTTCAGTCAAAATAATTTCGTAAACTTAAGCCATTATTTAGATGAAAAGAAAATAAGGAAAAAATCATGTTAATTTCATTCCTAAAAAAGAAAAAATTTTAAAATTATAATGTATTGTTAAACTTTTGATAGACAAATCTCCTTTGTTTATGAAATCAAAATGAATAAACTGGATCAAAAACTTACTAACTAACTCATATTTTTTTAATTATCACATAGTTTCTAGCTTTTTCACACAATAGGTAGCATTTTTCTTTTATTTATTTATTTTTATTTTTGCTCACTGCCACCTTTTTTTTTACTTTAAGTACTTATGATTAGTAGCTTTCACTCTATTCCTAATGTAGCCATTTTCACTTGATAGATTATCCTCTCCATATTAGTGATACAGAGTTCCAAATTACTTGAGGATGATTCCACATATCAGCATAGGTAGCTTTTTCTAAACTTGAGGCTTATTACAAAGCTAGATTTCAAAAAAATATATTAGAGTTGGTCAAGTAAGAATCTATCCAAAAAATTCGTCAAGACTCAAAAACTTGGAGATTTCAATGTCAAAAGATCAACGATTCAATATAATTAGACAATCTAGTCTTATAACAAAAACAAAGAAAATAGCTTCTTTCTCTGAAATCTTTTTATCACCAAAACACTTTAAGTTCACAAAAAAATATTTTTTGGCTCAAGCTGAAATAATAACACACAGCTAATACTTTAAATAGAACAAATTCCCAAGACTTGCCTTAAGGAATCAAATTTTACAAAATCAAGGGCTTTGGTGAAAATATTTATAATTTTAACTCAACATATTCCAGGGTGATTGTTCTATTCTCAACTAGTTCCCTTATGAAATAATGATGGATATCTATATGCTTTGTCCCAGAATATTATACTGGGATTTTTTGAGATATTTATGGCACTTGTATTATCAAAAAATACAATCATAACATCTAAGTCAAAGCCATAGTAAGCAAGCATCTGTTTCATCCAAATAAGTTGTGTACAATAACTTCCAAGAAATCAAGTTATTTCCAAAGTAAAAACATCCGCCACTTGTAGTCATTCTGTCATCTGCATTGCCCACCTAATCTGCATCACTATATCCTACAAGATTTATATTAGTATCCTTAGAATACTATATCCCATACTCATAATTCCTACTCACATATCGAATGATTCTTTTAATAGCAATAATATACGATTCCTTAGAACTATTATAGTATCTTGTACAAACACCAATACTGTAACATATGTCAGGCCGGCCTGCTAGCAGTAAAGTAAAGAAGACTACCAATTATACTCATGTACATTGTTGGATCAACACTGACCCCAGCTTCATCTGTTATCAACTTTAGTGTAGTCCTCATGGGGGTTTGAAAATGTTTGACTTTTTCAAGCCAAAGTTTGGACACAGGGATTTTGGCATACTTGACTTGAGAAATGAAAATGTCATCCTCAACTTGTTTGACTTGTAAACCTAAAAAATAAGTGAGCTCTCCAACCATACTCATCTCGAATTCTTTCTACATTTATTCAACAAATTCCTACACTATAGAGTCATAAGTTGATCTAAACACTATATCATCAACATAGATTTGAGAAATGATTATCCCAGAATTAAATTGTTTGATGAAAAGTATTTTATCAACCCTATCCCTTTTGTATCCTTTTTCAACCAAAAAATTTGTCAATCTTTTATACCAAGCTCTTAGAGCTTGTTTCAAACTATACAATGTCTTTTTCAATTTGAAAACATTATTAGGCAAATACAGATCTTCAAATCTATTTGGCTGTTCAACATAAGCTTCTTCTTTTAAAAAACTATTCAAAAAGGCAGATTTGACATCCATTTAAAATAATTTGAAGCCTGTCATACAAGCTATTGCAAGTAATAGCCTGATTGACTCTAACTTAGCAATAGGTGCAAAAGTTTCTTTGAAATCAATTCCCTCAATTTGTGTGTACCCTTGTGCTACTAACCTAGCCTTATTTCTTATGATATTACAAAATTCATCAGTTTTATTTCCAAAAATCTATTTGGTACCAATTACATTTGTGCGACTAGGTCTAGGCACAAGCGTCCACACATCCAACTTGCAACAAAATTGTTCAAGTTCTTCTTACATAGCTTTCATCCAAAATTCATCCAACAAAGCTTCCTTAGCATTCTTTGCTTCAATCAAGGAAGTAAAACACACATGTTGCACAAAATTCACATACCTGTTTGTTCTTATAACCATGCTATCATCAACATTACCTATGATGATATCTGTCAGATGATTTTATTTTTCTCTTGTTGACGGTTCTTTTTGGATTGAATCAGTCAAGATATCAGAAGAAACATTCTGATATGATGTTCCTGCCTGTTCTTGCAAGGAATCTATTGATGTAGCAACAAGATCGGGTGTTTTCGCAACACTCAGATCAGATCTCGATATAGCTTCATCAGTAAAGCTGTTAATCTCCTTCTCCTTCAAGAATTCTTCAAAATCTTTGAAATCATCAAGCACATCCAAAAACATGAAAATGACCAAGGTTGGGTTTCTTACCTTTCCAAATCTCATAGGGAGTCTTTATCGTAGCTAGCCGAAGATAGACACGATTAATTATATAATACGCAGTGTTTATCACTTCAGCCCACAGTCTTTTAGATAGTTTCTTGCTATTTAACATGTCTCTGGACATTTCCTGTAGGGTACAGTTCTTTCTTTCTACAACACCATCTTGTTCTAGTGTTTTACAAGCAGAAAATTCATGTACAATCCTATGTAATTTACAAATTAACAAAAATAGTATTTTCAAATTTTTTTCCATGGTCACTTCGAATTCATATTATTTTTCCAATATTGCAATTTTTTTCAACCTTGAGTTTTACAAACAAATTTCTAAAATTATCTAAAGTGCTTGATTTTTTTTCAAGAAGTCAGCCTAAGTAAATTTAGAAAATCATCTACACACACAAGAATGTAACATTTACCTGCAATAGTTTTGACTTGCACTGGACCCATAAGATCCATGTCTAACAGTTCCAAAACCTTTGATGTTGTGATACTTTGGATCGCTTTGTGTGTTGTCTTCAATTAATTTCCATGTTGGCATGGTCCACACACACTAGGTGACTGATTGTCAAGTTTTGGCAAACCACGAGCAAGTCCTACACTTACAATTCTGTTTAAAGTTTTAAAATTTAAGAGCTCAAGTCTTTCATACCATAAATTAGTGTTATTAACAGTAACATTATGACATGTTTCTGGTTAAACCAAAGTATAGCAATTGTCAATAGATCTGCAACCTTTCAAACCATAATTTCCATCATAATCCAAAACCAAACATTCATCATGAGTAAAATGGACAAAAGGATTATGATCATAGATTTGACTTACGCTAATTAAATTAGCCTTAAGTCTATCCACATAAAGCATATTTTTCAATCTTGGCATTCCATCAACATTTAAACTAAGTTCCTTTACCAAGAACATTTCCCTTGACTCTATCTCTAAAAGTGACTTCTCCACTTGTTATAGATTTTTAACTTATCAAAATGTCTTGATTATCTGTCATATGTCTAGAACACCTACTATCAAAATACCATGAGTTAGTAGCATATCTTCTTAAAAATTTAAAAGCACAAAAATATTTAACATTAAACTTTCTTACCAAAACTTGTTTGGAACTAGTTTGAAAATTGATTTTGGGCTAGGGTGTTTTTCTTAAAGATGGATAAACAAATGATTTGTTCAAATAATTATTCACAAAAAAATTCATCATTATAAAATGCCTTGGTCGGATGTGACCTTTAACCCCACAAAAATGACAAATGGGAATAAACTTACGAGTCTTACCTCTCGGATTTGAATGAATAGTTGCCTTACTAATTGTTGCAATAGACTATGAAATAGTTGTAATAGACTATGAAGTAGTTGCAACAAACTATGAAGTTGTTGCAATAGATGTAGTTAGTTTCACAAACACAGTTTTAGAGGTAGATCTCATACCTTTAAAGCCCAATCCACTATTGTCTCTAGTAGATTTTCCAATTGTCAAAATGTGAGCTAACTTTGCAGTTCTTGAACTCAACATTTTTACTCCTTTTTGAGTTTTTTCAAGTTCAACAAATAATTCTTTCAGTTTTGTATTTTTTTCAGAAATGATAGAATTCAAACTTTGCACTTTTATTTCATATTCTTCTTTGGATTTCATAAGTGAAGTGTTATTACTTACCAAAAGACGATTATCAGCATAAACCTTTAACCATTAAGTGTATATTTTCCGATATGCCACTCAAATTAAATCCTCATCAGGTTCTAATTTGTCACTATCTAAACCGACTTTAGTTGTAACATCATATGATTTCGTAGATTCTGTTGCAACATCACCTTCAGCAACAAATATGTTATAATAGGTTGCATCTGTTACAACAAAATCTGCATCTTTTTGCAATACAAACTATGAGTCGTAAAACAAGGAGGTAGTGAGAGCAACATTATGCACCATATCTTCTTCTTTGCTTCCATCAGATTCTTCATCACTCTAGGTATGGCACACTTTGATTAAATATGGCCATATCTTTCACATTCCCTGTATTAAATACTCTTTTTATTTGAAGAATCAACATATTTGGAAGAAGACTTACCTTTCGTAGTTTTGGTGGAAGAGGAATTATTTTTTGAATTTTTGCCTACATTCTTCATAAATTCTTGAAATTTTTGGTGAGTAGGGCAAGTTTATCATCATCATTTTCCTCATTTAAGGGTTCCACACTTTCTTGTGTTGTCTTAAAAACAATTAATTTCTCCTTTCTCTTGCTCTTCAAATTCATTTCTAAAGCCTGTAGGGAATTCATCAAATCATCCACCTTCATTATGTCTAGATTTTTACTTTCTTCTATTGCAACGATCTTTGGTTGAAACTAATTTAGAAGAGACCTAACAATCTTTCTAACCATTATCGATTCGGAGATCTTTTCACAAAAACCAAAAGATTTGTTAGCAATATCACACAGTTTAGTATAATATCCAGACAAAGTTTCATTTTTTTCCATATGTAATTCCTCAACTCTAGTAATGAGAGAAGTGAGTTTATTATACTTAACATCGCTTGATCTTTCAAAGTTTGTTTGAAGGATTTCCCATGCCTTTTTTGTAGTTTCACATGAGGAGATCAACTTGATTTTCTCTACATCACATCCATTAAAAGTGACATGTAAGGCTTTGCTATTGTAGCTGGCCAATAGACAATCTTGAGGGGACCAATCAATTTCTGGCTTCAATGAAATGGTTACATCATCAGCTTTGATTGAAGGATGTGACCATCTTGTAAGAATTGATCTCCAGGCTTTAATATCCAAGGCTCGAATAAATGCCATTATCTTGGACTTCCAGTATAGATAATTAGTCTTGTTCAATAATGGTGGACGAGATATTGAACCTCCTTCATTCAAGAAAGACATACTAACAAAACAAATCAGAAAATCTGAAAATCTCACAAAAATTTAAGTGACTGCTCTGATACCAGATGAAAGATCTAGTTTATAAGTATTACTAAATAATTAATTAATTAATTATATTAATAATTAATTAATTATGTTGTAACACGTGTATAAAAAGTTATTACAACAAAATATATAAAATAAAGAGATGGACACAAGATATTTTTAACATGGTTCGGACCTCTTCTACTCCACGGGCCCACACCCAGAGATTAAACAAACTAGAAAAGTATCAAGATTATAAAGACCAATTGAATAATGCAATAAATGATTCTCTCTTTTCAATTACCGCAATGTATTGTAACAACTCCACCAATCTTATTTAGTGAGCTTCTCTCCTCTTGTCGATCCTTCATATGTGAACTTCTTTTACCGGTCTGAATCTGTCTCCTTCCGAAGATGTATTGTTCTTCCTTTCGAAAAATAAGATACACTCAAATAAAGTGCCTAAAAAATCTTAAAGCTCTCTAAGGCTCACAATAGCAATAGAACAAATTCTTTGCCTTAGATAAAAGCTTTCTCAAAGAGTATTTTCTATCAAATGTAGTGCTCGTAAATCCCTTAGACTTGCTGAGCTTTTATAGATGAATTTCTAGCCCCAATTTCGTGCTCTCTTGGTGTGAATAGACTGAAAATAAGAAAGGAATGATTTGCCATAAGATCTATTATCATTCCTATTTAAAAAGTCAAAAATCTATTACAACAATATTTGTAAATTGTCCGTCAAAAGTGTCTAGTGCATTGATAGATGGTTCTCCATGATTTTGGCTATGAAATCACTCTTTTGTACCTGTAAAAACTTTCTTTAAAGACGATGATTGATTTCACCATTAATTAGAGTCAACCAAAATCAAATAAGAAACATTTCCATAAACAGTTAAATCTGTTGCAATAAATTTTGCCAAAAAATCCTGATAACTCATAAAATTAATTTTATTAATTTAATGAGAACTTAATTTGCACTATCATGGATGAAATATGACTATGATTCTACTAATATACCTGTCAATAATTATTATCCAATATTTGAGGTAATAAAGAGCAAAAATCAAGCTAAAAATGGAAACTTAATTAAACAAAAAATAAGATATCTCAATCAATTAGGTCTAGCTTGGTCACGAAAATCCATCAGCAATAATTCCTATTATCCTTCTAGAAATGTTAAAATAAGGAAAATTAGACCAAAGGATGTAAGAACAAAAAGTTTCCAAAAATAAATTTTCAGCAAGCACAAATCTGTTATGAATGATCCTTTAAATCTGTTGCAATAAGTGTTTTACAATATCAGCAGACCTGTTGTAATAACTTGTTAATTTTCTCATAAAAACTTGAGTTTACTATTTTTGCCAATTGTTTGCCAATACATTGGACCTAACACACGACATTGGATCCTTTGAAAATCCATCAAGTATTATAAGCGAGTAGGAACCCACCATAATTTGTGGAAGATCTTGATGAGAGCTAAGAGAAGAAACACAGAAGTAGAGATCAAAACAAGAATTGTAAATCCTCCACTTCAGTCATCTTTCTACTTTGTCTAGTATTTTCTTAGTGATATCTCCAGGTTTCTGTTCTCCGTAAAAGAAATTGATAGCAGTACTACCGCAAGGCAACCATACAAAGGAACTTGTTATGTTATGATTCACAATGGATAACTGGTCCCCCCAGACAGAAAATTTTCAGTTACTATTCATGACAACCAAGTTTTGGTTCTCCTAATAATTTAATGTCTTGACTTCAATCAAGTGGTCCATGTTGGAAACATGTCTTGTCCATGTTGGAAACATGTCTTTACTTAAGCCATTTTGTTTAAGTCAATTTGGTATAGGTGGCCCGGCTCAGCCTGCTCAGGCAAAAGAAGAAATTCTAGCAAGGTCGGGCTAGCTCAAAAATGTAAAAAAGAGGCCCGGCCTAGCCTCATAGCCCAAGGGCTAAATACTAAGTCAGGCTAGATTGGTACTATTTTATAAAAACTTAATTTTTTTAATAATAATTTCAAAAACAATAAAGGCAGTTTTAAAAAAAAATAAAAAAAAAAATCTACCAGGTCAGTCGAGCCTAGGCCCAAGCAATGAATAGTACCAAGTCAGGCCTTGTGCCAAATAGTCGGACTACAAGCTGACCCATTTGGCTCAGCCCATATGCATAGCTCTAGTTTGGCCCAAGGCCATTACAAAATGTGAAAAATTAGGCCTTATAAGGCAATTTTTAGAATAAAAAATTAGGAAAATATCATTTTTTAAAAAATATTTAGAAAAATATTATTTTCTAAAATAGTAATCGGTATGCAGTTTTTGAGTATAGTAACTAGTAACCAAAAGTATTTATAACTAGTAATCAATAACCATTTTTCAAAAACTAGTAATTAGTAACTATTTTAAAAATGATATTTTTCTAAAAACTTTTTTAAAAGTAATATTTTCTAAGAAAAAGGGTGCAAAAATTGGAAAAAAAACTAACATTTGTATTATTGTAATTCTTTTTGGTTTTTATAGGTAAAAGTGATAGAAACTGTTAAAAAACTTGTTTCCCTTTTGAGTTTAGCCGGTCAACCCACTTTTTACTACACATTTGTTACCTTTTCTGAAAGTGAGTTTCTCCTCTATGTGAAGAAGAAAAAGGGCAGCCGTCGTATGATGAGTGAAGAGAGTTTTGTTTAGAGTTACCATACATGATATCTCAATATATATATATAGTTTTTCTCTCTTAGTTTGTGAGAATTTAGTACAAATAAGCTTTTGGGCTTTGTTTCTTTGTAGCTTCTTTAGTTGTGGTTCCCTTTTATATTGACATCAAAGTTGTTAACAAAGTATTTTTTTTGCAGTCTTAAATGCTTCTGTGAGCTAGAGATTCGTATGGATAGGATTTAAGTGTGCAAAAAATTTGTTAAACTTTTGTAATCTCTTTTTGTCATAGAAAATTTTTTTCGCCATCTCTGATATGGACTTAGGCCAAAAGTTGAACCATATTAAATCCTAGTATTACTCATAATTTCTAGTTATTATATTTTGTTGTAATCAATTTAATTTAGCATTTAACACAAAAAATTGATAATTTGTGCCTCTGCTAATGCAATAGTCCAAAAAAATATTATCAAAACGATGATGATAAGGGCGTTACAAAAACCCACAGGTTATATAGTGCTTACTCTTAAAGTCTAAATTTTTTTTATATATTTGCATATGCAATGCCTATGCAGAACTAATTTTGATGACTAAAATAAAATAAAAGCCAAATAAAAGAGCTCAAAAATGTTTAAAAAGAGGAAATTATTCTTCAACAAAACTATTAACTAAATCAACATACATAGGATATGAAGTTATAGATTCCCTTCTTTTTCTCTCTTTCTATCTCTATACATGCTTTTTCTCTCAAAAAGGAAGCTCGATCGCTACTCTCACAAAGGGAGAGGGAGCATCTCCTTCTCTGGCCCATCCTTTCTCTTATTCTTTCCCCCCTCTTCTCTGTGATCTCTCTCCCTAACCTTTCATAAAGATGAGAGATTTTTTCAATTTTCTAATAAATTCAGATCTAGATTTGGTTTGTAATACCATTTTTTGAGTGGATTTTAAGTCCATTTATATATCTTGAATCTGAGCTTTTCTTCTTTGATTTAGATCTATTAGGCATATGAGATTTTTTTTCTTTTTAATAGGTATGGATATCAATTGGTGTTGGAATCATATAGTTTACCTCGCTAAAAATGCAATCTAGGAGCATGTGTTAAAGGCAATAGTTTGTTGGTGGCATGTACTAACCATATACCTTAAAAAAATGAAAAGGAAAAAAAAAACAAAAATACCAAGGGTTTACTTAATTAAACAAGGACGATTGACTAATATTGCAGATTAGGAAACCTTATATGTATCATCTTTTAGAGTCTAACAAAAGAAAAAAAAAATTAACGCTCTATAGAGGAGGAAGAGAATGGTTGAGAGCTTAGAAGAAGAGGATGTATTACAAGAATGTCGATTTTCAATTCTCTAAGGTAAAGAACTTCTCTCCATTAAATTTCAATCGATTATTTGAGATTCTTGGAGTTATTTCATCATTAAGGGTTTAAAATTCTTTTAAGTATTTTTTTGTTTCAGTCATATGTGGGGCCTACCTATAAACCCCACAACCATGTTCTTGGCATTTTTAGGACTCTCATCATTTGTAGAAATTATCTTCTAAATTTTATAAGTTTTAGAATTAATTTGGAATTATTATGAACTTTTGATGTCGAAGTTATGCAAGCTAGTGTAGTTAATGTGTCGAGTGTACATGGGCAGTAAATTAGACATTGTGTTAGGCATGATTTAAGATACCTATTTAGTATTTAATATTCATGTATAATTCTTGTTATGATTATAGGCGCTTGTGGTAGCTAGCAAATTATTGTTAGATTGGTTAAGCTAGTGAATAGGTAAGTAACCTTTCATCTTTACTAATGACTTTTATTTTATCAAAGCTAACGTCTTTTGTTTTCCTATGTAAAATTTATGTTTAAATCTAAAATTCGATTTCAAGCAATTTGTTAATAAAATGAAAATCATTTTGATAAAGTGATAGTTATCTTTGGAAAAAAAAAATATGGATCAAGCTTATGATTATTGTTATTGTTAAACTTTGATAAATGTGAAAAGTATTGGTGATTTGTTTTATAATTAAATGTGTTAGAACGCTTTTTAGTAAATATACAAATGGACCCAATCCACAGTAGTTATATGTGGATAGTACTAACCTAGCTGTAGGATTAAATATTGTAGATTCAAACTCAGCTACAAGGGTTATTTGTAGTAGATTCGGACTCAGCGACAGGGGTTATTTGAGGTAAATTTAGACATAGTCACAAGGGCTAAGTGAGGCCATAGTCGCCATAACTATAATTTGTGATATCGATTATTGAGCAAGTTTGATACAATAGATTTTGAAATTCTTTATTTTGTTAAATTAGTCTTCAGTTAATTTCATTTCTTGATTTTTAAAAATATTGATTTTGAAGTTAGAGTTATTTTGCAAAATACATAGTTTAAGTTTCAAATTGCATATGTTTGATCTAACTAGTAAAGGTTAGTAGTTACTTATTAAGCTGTCGAACTCACACTTTTATTCTTTAATCCATTTTAGATTTAAAGAATAGTCAATAAGTGAAACTTATATTTGGAAGGAGAGAAATCGTTTGAGGACTCAGATTTTCTATTTAGAGTTATTGCATTATTTAGTTTCTATTTTTGGGATATTATTGGTTATTTGAGTTATACTGGATTATTGTTATAGTTTTAAATTCTTTTGTTATTATAGATTTAGCAAATTATTATTAATGGTTTAGATTAATTTAGTGTTTTGTTATGATGAGATATTTTTTGTGCTAATAGATCTATTTAGATTTTTAATAATGATTAGATTCGAAGTCTTTCATATCTATAAGATTTATCCTTATCAGTATGTGGCGACTACCATGTCCTTGGTCTTGGGGCATGACATGGCCCTTGCTATCTTTTTTTCTTGAAGAATAATAGTAACCTATAAATCTTGTTGATGCTTTATTTATGATCTCTCCTTTCTTTAAGGAGTTCGAAATTGTAATTCTTATGCTTGTATTGTAATTGAAACTCTTTTGCTTTGAATAATGATATTCCCTCAAGTAGCCTATTTTTTTATAAAAGAAAAAAAAAAAGAACATACATAAGAGTGTAGTTTTAGCCTTTTATGTACAACTCTACAGCTGGGGGCATTAAGTATTTGTTTCCACAAATGGTATACAAACTTATTTGCTCCAAAATATAAGTTCTCACAAGTAAACTCAGGCTTTAAAGTAAAGCATTACTTGAACTCCATACTGTCGGTGAGTTGTGAGCATCTGAGCTGGCGAATGAACATAGGCTGGGGACAAGGTGATGAAGCTATTGCATTGCAAAATCATCGTCAGAGCGATCTTTGCTTGGTCGATGGCAAATTTAAAGCCTACACAAGTATGAGATCCTATTCCAAAGGGAATAAAAGCAGCCATATTTTCCTTAGTAGCTTTAGCTACTCCTTCAGAGAATCTCTGGTTTGAAAAGATGAACATCTTATCCCCATATTTGAGGATCGTGGTGATGTGCAAGGGTTGGTGTATAAAAATTTATATTAGCTGGAAGGTTGTGCTTTCCTAATCTCACCTCTCTTACGACTGTTCTTGACATAGCATTTGCTGTGGATATAGTCTTAAAGACTCATTGATAATCAGCTCATCTACATTGGAATCATGGAATATAGAAAACAAAATCAGAAGATAAATAAGGATTAGTACTGTTCTGCCATTTGGACAAGAGGGGTTTAAATTTCTTACTTACTTAAGTTTTGTTATGCCATCTGGGTCCGGATTTTGTTTCCCGAATAAGTCGAGCACCTCTTTTCTTGCTTTATCTTGCCAATCTCTATGTACTTCTAGAACATACACAGTCCATGGAAGAAAAGAATTAGTGTTTTCCCGTCCATCAAAATAAAACGTCTTGCATTCGTCGACCAAATTGTCAACTGTAATCCTCTGGTCTATTTGTCCATCATGGTGAGCCTTTAGTAGTACTCCCAAAGCTATCTTCTTCTCCAATCATTATCTTATCTTCGTTTTTCTAAATAATCTCTATTATGGAGTCACGTATTCCTTTTTTGAGCTTCTCCGATTCTACCTGATCGCGAGTTTTAAAAAACATACTACAAAATGGACAAAAAGTACAATTAGTTCTATGATTCCTAGTAACAGTTGATAGTAAATGCAGTTCCTTTAACATGTCTATATATTAACTATACTTTCTTTTCACAAAAGACTTTACCTCATACCAGGAAAGCTTTGTTTGTACGAGCTTTTGGAAGCTATTATGATTAACTTTACCAATGTCTCTGACGAAGTAGGTTGCCTCAAGTGGTAAGAACATCTCGTTGTTTAAGATTTCGATTCTAAATTCGAGTCACATCAGAGTAAGCGTAAAAGCCTATTATCCCTAATATAGTGGAGTGAGGATTGGATATTAATAAATATTTTTCTTTAATTTGTAATAAATAAAGGTCATTAATTCTGAAAAAAAAAAAAAACTTTACCGTCTCAAATATGGTCTTCTCTTCTAAATAACTGCTCCCAAAAGCTGTCCTGGAAATCACTTCTGCGATCAACAGTCTAAATTCTTCATACACATCGATCCCATTAATTTATTTATTTTCTGTTTTGAATTGTAAGTTTCTTATTGGTGTTCTATAGCTTGCATTTTGCGCACATTTCAGGATATGAAAATTAAATAACTGCCAACTCTACCTAGTTATATTTCTTTCTTTCTATATATATAAATCCTACTTCTGATTCCATTTGCTAAGTGTATTCTATTACAAGTAAAAGATAACACTTAAAGCAAAAGGAGAACAATAAAATAAAATGTTGAAATTTTTTTGAGAAAAACAAAGCTAAGGAACTTACTTTCAAGTTCTCTGTTTGGAAGGCATGATTAGCAATTTCCCGCATTTTTGCCCACTTTCACCTTGAGATGTAGCAACACCATTTCCAGATACCTTCCCTATGTACATCTGGACCTTGTTTTTTGGATAACTCTCCCTATTACTCAATATCTCTTTGATCAACTCAGGTTCGGTGATGACTAATTGTGCTTGAGGACCATACCACTGAAGGTAATTTTTTCCTGTAATAAAAAAGTACAAAATTTAGTTTAAAAGCAAAAGAAAATCTATGTGGGTTAAAATCCAGATAGCTTAAGTGACTAGAGTTTGTGCTACCATATAAATTGGTCCAGCAGTGAACATGAGGCTGAAGTTTAGGAAGGAAATATGTTGTTGGATAAACCCAAAGGTCTGGCCATGGCTTCCTTTCGCATGGTCAAGATCTCTTTGGTGCTTCCATGGATGGATCTGTAAGAAGGACCTTTCACTGCTTGCAAGCCCATGAAATGCTTTATTCGAGTTGGTGCCCACCATAGCTTGCGGAAGATCTTGATCAGAGTTAAGATAAGGCACAAGCAGATGAAGCTTTACACAAGGAATGTTAGATCTCTGACCCCACTCATCTTTTTCTTGTACTAAGTTATCGGTAACCTCAAGCTTACTACTCTCTGAAACTCCATGTTGAAGAGACATAAATATATATATATATATATATATATATATTAGGCCTTATCATAAATTTTCATTCTCAATCTCAGTCAACCTTGATTAAGTTAGCCAATCTCCTTCTGGTAGCAGAGACTAAGGATGTTTGAGTCCACAAGTTTGCTCATTAAAATAATGTAAACTAAAACTTGGAAGAAAATTATGCAAGCAATAATAAAACTAATCAATAATTATGGCTTGAGTATCTAGACATTTTTAATTATAGCAGGCCAAAACAGAATACTAGTACAAGTACTCAAAGTGATGAGATGAAGAAACTACAATAATGTATAGTAAAACAAACCTAGAAATAGTTGATGGTGTTTCACTACTTATTTTATCAATCACCTTACATTTCAGGTTCTTGAAAAAGACTTCAAATAATCTTCAATAAGATCTAAGAATTCAAAGAAAACATGGAGAGAGAGAGAGAGAGAAATGGCTCTATAGTACGCTCTTCAAATAATCTGTAATATGCTCTACTAAGAGAGAGAGAAAAAATGACTCTGTAGTTGGAAGAAGAAGATGATGACTATTCTTATAGATTATTGAGACTCACTCCTAAGGTAATAAATTCTTAACAAATTAAGTTACATGCACTAATTAGATTTTGGGGAATGGAATTGCATGTCTAGAGTTAGGGTTTTGATTTTTCCACTAGTGATTTATAAATATGGGATGAAATTGATAAAAGATGAACTTTCTTGATTTTAAGATTTAAACAGAAAATTTTCGTATAATTTGATTAGATAAATTGAAAGTTATGAATTTTTGAATGTTTAACTAAAGTAAAAAACACAACAGTAATTGCGATTGAAGTTTTAGGGATATTTATTAATCTAATTGTGTGATATCCTAAAGTCTTATTTGACACTCAGCTCCTTACAACATTAAATAGTCAATAATAACATCACTTTACATCAGTCATATTAAAATTATGTGTGCACTCTTACTTGAGTATAAATTTGCTTCATAAAAAATTAAGCTAAGAATCTTAAATACTTGTATTATAATTTTTTCGTGATTATTGACAATCGTTTACTTAGTAAAATTTGCAATTAAATGCTCGAGATGTGCTCGTCGGTACAAGTTGATATTTACTAGTTAGTTGAACGTTATGGTATTTTAACATGATTATTTGACACCTCATTTAATTAGAAAAGCATTTTCTATAAAGTCTTTTTTTAAATCTTTTGGTGTGACAAGTAGTTTAATTCAAAAAAAAAAGTCTTTCATTCCATTTAAGTAAAATTTTACCCAAATAGCATAAGGTGAATACGTGGGATTTTATAAATTTTGATTTGATATATCCATTTATATAGGTGTCTAAAATGTGCCCAATTTATGATTTTTGTGTTATTAATCTTTTTTGTAAGGTTTATATCTGCTTTTTTATTTTAAAAAAAAAAGTCTTTCATTCCATTTAAATAAAATTTTATCCAAACAGGATCAGGTGAATACGTGGGATTTTACAAATTTTTATTTGATATATCCATTTATATAGATGTCTAAAATGTGCCCAATTTATGATTTTGTGTTATTTAATCTTTTTTGTAAGGTTTATATTTGTTTTTGAAAAGAAAAAAGAAAAAAAGAAGAAACCGACTTTATCTGAATCAAAAAAAAAAAAAAATTCTTAATGCGTAAGTACTTCTACTTTCTTCTTTGGGGTTTATAAATAACATTATATCATCTCTCTTCCACCGACTAGACTTCTTCTCTCTTGATTTTCATTCTCTATCTTTCCCAAGTGACTTATAATAAAACCTTAAACTAAAATAGTTCTTTTCTCAAGTGACCCGAGAAAGTGTATTAGAAGAGTGACCCAATTCAAACTTTTATTTATGCTTCCTTGGAATTTGGTAAGTAAATATTTGTATTTGACATTGTTTGCCACTTCTTTACTAATTATAGTAGTTGTCTTATCAATTAATTGATTTAGAATATTTTGAAAGATTATACACATGCTTATAATTATTATATTTGTTGATTATTCATATATATTAGTGAAGCAGATTGTGATAAGTATGTACGTATATATGTATGATATGTATATGTGGGATATCTTTTACAGTTGAACTCCAAATTAGTCAAGTCCATGTTTTGTTTTGTAGTTGACCAATTATTACTTGTTTATAGTATTTGGATGATTATTCATAGACCTTTGAATTTGTATTCATTAATCTGTAGTCGTGTAGGCACTTTAGCCAAACATGGGAAAACTTAAGAAAAATCTTTGCGAATCTAACTTGATAGCCATCATTTATGTTTTTTTCAATTAAGTATACTTGTGAAATTGTTTCTATTTTATAAAGTTGTGCGTTGTTTCTGTTATTGGTGGAACACGAGAAAAAGCTTAATTGAAAACTCATATCATATTGTATAAAGGTTTAATTGGATTCAAATGTATGTTTGAATAATTTTATTTATTTTTAGATACGAGGATATGTAAATGCTTTGGTTAGACCCGAGGACAGGTCAAGGATTTTATATGTATTTTATTATCTTTGTATGTGATTTTCTTTTATATGTTTGAAAGTTAAAATGTGTTCCTTAAAATTAAGTACTTTCTCGATTGATTAATCTACCTAACTACTCATGAAGTCTTAAGTTTCTTACCGCTATTATTATGTGTGCTTTATATAAATTCATTGGATGGTCACTTGAGCTAGAAATAAAATGAAGTGAAATTTTTGCTCTGGGTAAACAGATGTGTATTGGAATGGTTAATTACTTGATCTTTTATATTTCCTAGCTGAGAAACGCAGTAAGAATTTGTTATTTTTCTTAAAATGTATATTAGGGCTGAAATGCTATTTATTTTGCACTACATGTATTGTGATCAAAAGAGTCTATTACTGACTAAATATTAGGTTCACATCAATTGTACTTAGAGCAAAGAACATCTCACAAGAAAAATCCTTAAAAGCTCGAAATTGAGGTAAGTAACGTATAAACCTACAATGTAAGAAATTATTTGTTTCTGTGAACTTGTGAAATCCTTGGACTATATGAAAAAATGTATCTATTATTCTGTTATGCTTGAAGCATAAATGTCTAAATCTGTTATTCTGATATATACGAGGCATGAACATGTTGTGTGTTTATATTGCCTGATAAATATTGGTAAATGGGTTGTGGCGGGCTAGCACCCAAATATCTAGTTCTTTCGGGCACATTATTAGATTACTTCGGGGATAGTATTTAGTTCATTCGAGAACACTCTAATAGCGGCATAAGGAGGACCATTGCAATACATAGAGGAATTTGAGATGTATTTGGGATTTGAAACCTCCATACGACGGCTTATGATTAGTTATTAGTTATCTGAGTGGTTTAGTATGCGATTCACCATCTTATCAGACAATATAATATACACGGAGATCTCAATTATATGATTGTCTGTTCTCTCGTATATGTACGTTACATTTGCACTCATTACTTATTGAGTTCTATACTTATATGTGTTCTTACATTGTATATGATACTGTCGATATGTGAGTTTGGAGGATGAGTACCGACTTTCTGACCGTAGCTTGTGTACATGAATATTTTGATGTTGTGGTTTCCTGACTGAAGATTTTTTACCCGTTTTGAATGTGTATACATATGTATATTTTTATGAGAGGTCCACTTGGTGAGTACGTATATATGTATATATTTATAATTATGAGTAGAATTTTGTTTTTTTTCTAGAAAGTATTAAAAAGTTTTAATTGTTAACTATTTTGTCAATTCTATGTCGAGTAGCATCTCCCGATTTCACTAAATATTTATTTAAATGTCTTTACATACGTGTATAAAATTAGGAGATGTTATAGATTGGGTCATATTTTGTAATGTTAGAAAGCTTATCTAATAAGATTTTTAATGGTATATAATTCATAAGAAACAGACTTATAACCAAAGAGTTATAGCCTATTGAAATGAGAACTATGAATCTAAAACAATCTGAAACTTTAGATACTTTTAGTAAAACGTGGTTGCGGCTTGTCTAGCTACGTTGGCTTACCTAAAGACCCTATAACTATATTCTTAGTACTTTTAGGATTCTATGACTTATAGAACATGTCCCCTAAGTTTGGTGATTTTTAGAGAGAGGTTAAAATTATTATGAATCATGAGAAATTGACACTATTAGGAATAGTTACGAAGTTGATCATAAAAGATGCATGGGCAGTAAGAAGTCAATATTTTTGGTGTAATTAGAGTATGATTTTATTGTTATGATACTTATATATAATTTGTGTAATAATAGGTGTTTGACAGGTAATATTGATTATTTGAGTTAAATAAGTACGCGAATGAGATAAGTGACCTTTGATCTTTTCTAGTAGTTGTCCTCGTCTAAAAGCTAAATATTTTATTGTTTTATTATTTCTAATAGAATCATGTTTATAGGATATTTTCTTTAAAATATGATTGTAACTAAAAATATATGTTTGTAATAAGAGTATTTATTGAAATAAATTTCTTTTATTGAAATAACATAATTTTTATGAAAAATAGAATGATTGTATATTTTATACTAAATTATGGATCAAATATATGAAATACTATTGAACGTGGTTACAAGAAAATTATTTTGGAATAATTACAATATCATAATGAGATGAAAGTAAAATTATTTATGATTCGTTATTGTAAATAAGTATTTCGAAACTCTCTTCAGTGACTATGCACATGGACCCAATCTACAGGGGTTATATGTAAACAGTACTAACCGAGCATAGGGTTAAATTTAGTAGATTCGTATCCAGTTACAGGGGATATCTGTAGTAGATTTGGACCCAACTACATGGATTACTTGTGGCAGATTCGAACCCACCTACAGGGGTTATTTGTTGAAGATTTAGACTAGTTATAGGGTTAAGTGTGGCCATAATCGCCAAAAATTGGGAAAAAGTATAATTAAAATTAATATTGACTAAAAAGGGATTCGAAAAGATAGATTTGGAAACTTATTACTTCTTTTTGTTAAATTATTTACTGAACAACTTGATTTGAATATTTTCAAAAGTATTGATTTTTGAAACCAAATTTGTTTTGAAAAATATTTGTTAATGATTTTGGTTTATATATGCTTGATCCAACTAGATAAGATTACTAGTTATTTACTGGGTTTCTAGCTCAAGAAACTTATTTAGTAGTAATTAGAGTGGATGATTCAGAGAGAGGAATTTCTTCATCTTGAATGGGAAAATGTAAAGACTGAGAATGTTGATCAATCTTGAATTTATTGGAATATAGTTTCTATTGTATAGTATTTACTTTAAATATTTGGAGACTTTATAAGAGTTTTTGGGTTTTACATTATGCATTAATATGTATTAGAGACTAAATATTCTTTATTATATTGGATTATAGAAAGATGTCTTACTACCTATGGGCTTTGCCTTATGGGTATGTGGCGCACGTCCTCAGGTGTGGGGCATGACAAGTGGTATCATAGATTAGGATAAGTTTGATAATTTAGATCGCAATAAGTCAATCTTATGAGGTTTAGAATATCGGGGTAACTAAGTGAAGATCATTTGAGTTTGACTTAACTTTTATTATATTTTGGAAATTCATTTGAGTTGGTAATTGATTTAAATTTGATACGTTTGTTACTTTAGCCCTTTCGGGCATTAAAGTAGGTTAAGTCCCATTCTTAAATTTTGTTATTGATAGAATACTTAGTTTGACCTTTATGGTTAGTGATCATATATATTACATAGACTTTTAAGATTGTTTGAAAATGAACATTGACTTTTGGGACCGTTTAAAGTTGAGTACTCTTATTAGGGTTTGATTATTAAAATCTATTAGTTGAACATTAAGGTTTCTAATATTTAGTACTTTTTGTATTTGATTAATGGACCTAGGGTATTGGAATATTTTTCTCTTATTATTGATATTGGATACTTATCAAGTTAATGAGTCTTACTTTGGAGTTGATATTAAAAATTTATGAGTTTACTTGTTACTTTCTCTTGAGCCGTATCTCAGTATTTTTGACCTTATTTAAAAAATAGTCTAAGTTAACTATTAGAGAAGAAAAATTATTTGGTTTCCAAGAAATTGTGTGATTATTATAAGGAGTTGTTAATTTAATATTATCTATGTAAGAGATTTATAGAATAGAGATTACCTAGTTATGATTTCAACGTGAGGAAGATATGTTTAGCTAAGTTTATTTGTTAATGGGATAATGGAGAGAAAATATTTCAAATTCTTTCAGAAAGTGAAATTATTGTGCTATGAAACATTAAGTACATTACGTTTAATGAATAACTAGTTTTCTTGATGATAAAGGATAAAGAGATGATATAAGAAATGTCAATTTATGTACTACTGTTAACTGATGAGAGTACATGTTATTGTTACTAGAGGATTGAGAATAAATAGGTTAGTTTTGTTAAAGGCCTTACTATGAGTCTTTCTATAAATATTGGTGATGATATGATTGAAATATAGTCATTAACGACTTGTAGATAGAATAATAATTTAGAGATCGATATTTTGAAAAACTAATGGTAGACTCATTTGGAGAATGATATTACTTAGAAGAAACACATTATGGAGATTTAATGACTTATACAATTGGATAATTTTTAGATGATATTACCTTAATAATATTTGTTTTGAAAGCTAAGCAAAAGATGAAATATGGTGAATGGACAGTTTGGTTATAGTTATGGATACTAGGTAGTGGAGTTGAAATTAGAATATATGGTTGTTGAAAATGAGTTCACAATTTTATTCTATAGTGTTACCGCATAGGAAGAAGTGATCTTTGTATTTGATAGTGTTTGGTGTTACTCTTCTCTAGAAATGTATATTGGATTATACAAACAAATTGAATAGCACTTATTTTGTGAGCAACTAGAAGAATTATAAGATAAGAGTTTTTAGAAAACTTAGTGTTTTACTATTAGAAACTCGACTATTATTGGTAATGGAAAAGAAAAGGAAAACTGTGTTTATAAAACAAAAGGTCAAAATAGTTATGTAGTAGAATATGTAAGTCGATCAATATTTCTAAGATTGATAAATTATTTGAATTTTATGAAATATGTGGTTTATGGAGAAATATTCATATTTGTGGTTCAATTGACATCTCCAACTTGTAAAAGATATTTTTTGAGAAAATCATAATATAAGACATTAGAAATCCTAGATGTATTAAGATAAAAGCTTGAGAAAATTTTGAGGACTAGTACATGAAAGAAATCACTTAGCATTTTTCTTAGTGTCTAGTTTATGGGAAAGTGATGAGGACCATATAGACGAACGCTGAAAATTTTTGATATACTAAAAAGGAAAGATAATATAGTAGTCGAATTTTATAATGAAATTATCAAGGATTACTCAAATTGTAAAGTATAAGTTATATAGTATATTATTTGACTAAGTATGCTCAAATGTCTACTATTAGACTTGGCCTATACCCTCACCCGATTAGGTTTTGATCTTTATAATTATTTTAAGTGAACATTGAGATTTAGAAGTCTATGAAATTTGGTTATAAGCATAGCATTTACATTTGATATAAGCTTTGGTGATTGGATTTAGTTTTGATACTTTGGCCTATTGAAGATTAAAGTTAGAGGGAATAAGACTAAAGAGGATTCTTATGACTATTCATGACAAAGATATCATATTATATCTAAGTTTTATAACACCTTACATGTGATTTGGAAATTGAATTAGATTTGTTTGAGCTTTACAATATTGATCTGAAATAAATAGATTTTCAAAAAGAAAAGTATATATGTATATATAGACCATTGAGGATATATTGAAGAATATTTCAAAAGTTTGTGGAAAAAAAACATTACTCTTAGTAATGCTTATATATAGTAGTGGTTTCCAATCTAGTATTAAATAACTCCATATAAAGTATTGATAAAGGTATAGAATAGTGTTTTCAGGATTTTTAGAGATGTGATTGAAAAAACTACGAAACATTTAACAAGATTTGGTGGTTAAGAATTGAATAGTTATCGATCAAACTAAATAGTGAATGCATTCTAAAATATGTACTATAGATATGATTGATAAGTACTACCAATTTAAAAAGGATTTTTATTATCAGTGTACGAATTGATCTTAGTGAAACAAAGTTGCTCTCTTTTAGTATATGGATTAAAGTGTTTGACATTCCAAATACTTCATATTGGAATAAGTTTACACTCTCAAGTTCATATTGTCTTGATGGAAAGTTCATTTTAGTTTTATAAGTAATGATCACACTTTTTGCTAAGAGATTGAGGCATACCTAGGAAAGAGGGATCGTATTAAAGTTTGTTGCAAAATCATGGTTTTAAGTTTAGAGAACTAAACTTCTTTTTAGACGGAGAGAATGTGACAACCCACTATTTAAAAAAAATTATATCTTATATATAATATAAGGATAAAAGAAAAGACAAAAGAACTTTTACCTATTAGATATTATTTGGGGTTATATTAGTAATTCAATAATGGACTCTTTAAGAAACTCTAAGAAACTGATTTACACTCCGTCAAGAGAGAGAGAGAGAGAGAGAAGAGATGACTCTATAGTTGGAAGAAAAAGAAGATGGCTATTCTTATAGATTATTAATACTCACTCCTAAGGTAATAAACTTTTAACAAATTAAGTTACATGCACTAATTAGATTTTAGAAATTGGAATTTTATGTCTAGAGTTAGGGTTTCAATTTTTCCACTCGTAATTAATGAATATGGTATAAAATTGATTAAAAAATAAAATAAAATAAACTCTCTTGATTTTAAGATTCAAACCAGATAAATTTTATATAATTTGGTTTCATAAATTGAAAGTTATGATTTTTTGAGTATTTGACCAAAGTAGAAAATGAAACAGTAGTTGCGAATGAAGTTTCAGGGATTTTAACTAGTCTAATTAGGTCATATTTAGTAGGGTTAGAAATCTTATTGAATAAGCTTTTCAACAGTATATAATTCATCAAAAGCAGACTTATAATCAGTAAGTTATAGCCAATTGAAGTGAGAGCTACGAATTTAGAAAAATCTGAAATTTTATACGTGGTTGTGGCTTGTCTAGTTGCACAGGGCTTACTTATGGACTCTATAACTGCATTCTTGGTACATTTACCACCCCATGACATATAGAACATGTTCTCTGAGTTTGGTAATTTTTAGATAGATGTTAGAATTATTATGAATCGTGAGAAATTGATACTATTAAGAATAGTTATGAAGTTTATTATATTAGACACATGGACAGCAAGAAGTCAATATTTTTAGTGTAATTAGAGTATGATTTTATTGTTATGAAAGTTATATATGATTTTTGTGATAATAAGTATCTGTGATGTTATGTTGATTATTTGAGTTAAATAGACAAGCAAATGAGGTAACTAACCTTTGATCTTTTTTAGTAGTTATCCTCATTTAAAAGCTAAATATTTTATTATTTTATTATTTCTAATAAAATCATATTTACAAGGTATTTTCTTTAAAATATAATTGCAACTAAAAATATATTTTTGTACTAAGACTCTTTAATGAAAGAAATCTCTTTTATTGAAATAATGTAATTTTTATGAAAATAGTACAATTATATGTTTTATACTAAATTGTGGATCAAGTATATAAAATACTATTGAACGTGGTTACAAAAAAATTGTTTTGGAATGACTACAATATTATAATAAGATGAAAGTAGAATTGTTTATGATTCATTATTGTAAATAAGTGTTTTAAAACTCTCTTGAGTGACTATTCATATAGACCTAATCCACAGAGATTATATATAAACAGTACTAACCTAGCTATAAGGTTAAATATAGTAGATTTGTACACGGCTATGAGGATTATTAGTACTAGATTCAGACCTAGTTACTAGGGTTATTTGTGGTAGATTCGGTCCCGGTTATAGGAGTTATTTGTGATAGTTTCAGATCTAGTCACAGGGGTTAAGTGTGGCCATAGTCACCAAAAACAGGGGAGAACTATAATTGAAATTATTATTGACAAAAAAGGGATTCGAAAAAACAGATTTGGAGACTTATTACTTCTTTTTGTTAAATTATTTACTAGATGACTTGATTTGAATATTTTCAAAAGTATTAATTTTTGAAACTAAATTTATTCAAAAAAATATTTGTTAATAGTTTTGGTTTACATATGTTTGATCTAACTAAATAAGGTTATTGATTCCTTAATGGACTTCTAGCTTATCCTTTTATTTTTGTCTCCCAAGTTTTAAAGATTGTTAGTTAACAGGCTCACAAAGGAAACTTATTTAGTAGTAATTAAGGTATATAGTTCAAAGAGAGAAATTTCTTCATCTTGATTGGGAAAATATAAAGACTCAGAAGATTGACTATCTTGAATTTATTGTATTATAATTTCTATTGTATAGTGTTTATTATATTATACACTGGTATTTATTGGAGACTAAATATTCTTCATTATATTAGTTTGTAGAAAGATGCCTTGCTGCCTATGGAGCTTTGCCTTATGGGTATGTGGCCCACATCTTCAAGTATAGAGTGTGACAAAAGGAGCAGGATCGAGCTCCTCCCTCTAACTTCTCTCTAGAAACCACTCCATCAACGTGGCATAAAGTGTTAGGTTATATACGTATAACCTATTGTGGGCAACAGGTTTTTTAAATAACAATTATATATTAGGGCTATCTAATTAAGTGTGGCCATTAAGTGATCTAATTATGGGTTCAGGAAGTTACCAATTAAGTATAGGTTATATAATGTGTGATTACCTAATACTAGACCAATAAGGATTAATGGGATCTCTATTGGCTATCAGTATATAAGGACATAACTATTAGGTTTTGGTTCCCAAGTCAAATAGAACGTATGCTCTTCTTCTCTACCTTCATCAATATAAAGAGAACTCATTGAGCATACATAGAGTATTCTGGCTGTGAAAGGCCTCTAACACTCTGGCTCTCAATTTAATGCTTCCACTACGGAGTTTATGGTCTTTAACTATAGATTAGGGTTTGTCTCAGTTTCTCAATAAATCTTTTCTTGACAATTTGGTATAATAGATTCTAAGATTATATTTAATTTAACAATGTATATCTCACAAGTGGTATCAGGAGCAGGAAATCATGTTAAATTGCTTAGGATAATCATGTATGTCTCCATTTTGTGATATCTTTACCTATTTGGTCTTTTAGGGTTTAGATATAATATTTATGATTGATGAATTTTTCATAATTTTGTTGAGATATTCAGTGTTTGAGAGTTGAATTCTAAGTTTTGGGTCATAAAGTTTACATATTAGGGAAAAAAATCGTTTTAAGTTTGAGTTGCCTAATTTTAAAATCAGGTAATTAACACTAAGGGCGAAAGTTGGTGGTGCGGCACCATATTGGTAGTGTTGTGGTGCCCAACACAGAAAGTTGGCACTATGGCGCCAATCAATGGCACTGTAGTGCCATACTCATGATGCAGTGGCACCGCGGTGCCACACTACAATGCCACCATAATGATACGATGGCGCCGGCAGCACCAGTGCCACCACCTGGGAAGAGAGCAATATTTTAGGTCAAGTTTTTTACCTAATTGAGGTACGTGGTCTCAGCTTTTGGTAGAATTAAGTTGTTTTCGACTCAATTCAAGGAGTTCGAACCTAAAACTTAACTATCAGTTTTGTTTTCTCAACCCAGTTTCAATACGACCCACACTTTATCCGTTAAAAACTTTATTTGGTTTTAAGAGTTGATAAAAGTGCTTAAAACTCAATCGATCATCCACTGGTATTTGTGCATTGAAATTTTTAGTTTAATATTTTGGGCATTTGGTTTATTATTTTCTTTGCATTATCTATTTAAATATTTTGAAATAGATGAGTTGAAATAACATGTTGTCAAAGTAATCTCTATTGAAATATTTGAATGATTATGTGTTTATTGTTTATGCGAATAATTACTGGCCTAAAGGAAGGTGATTATTTAGCTGAATTATGAACATACTTGCGGTAATAGATATGTAATGGTTATTAAGTTTCCATATAGATAGCAAATTAGCCCAAAGGAAGATTTACTGTCTGACAAGATTTATTGTCAATATTTGATTACTGCACTGGAGAGTACCACTTATAAGTTGATAAGTCAGCTCAAAGGAAGACTCATTGATATTGTTCTGCATATCGTATGATGGAAGCCCATCTAATATGTTTATTTGATGTATGTCATGCTAGTATATCTTATCAGTTTGTATGCTTAGTTTATGACATATTTCTAATGTGAGCTGTTATTTTCTATTTTTTTAATTTTTGTTCTCTGTTCAATTTCTGTTTAATATTTATCTGCCAATATTAAGTCTAGTATTTTTGTTTAATAATACAAATCTTAAGAAATAGAATTAGCGCAATGTGCTCAGTTGTATTGGTCTTGACCTTGTGCCCTGTATAGAATATCCTACTACTCTTACAGTTTAAAGTTCTTCATTGGTAAAGAAGAATGTTGAGTAGTAAATTCATTCTAATTGCATAAATCTCATGGTCATATGACACTCCATTACAAAAAACATAAAGGGCATTATACCTGAGAAGGTAAATACTAAGTAGTTCCTTAAAGTAATTACGGATTATTTTATTGAAAACAAAAGGGAAATGAGTACTAATTTTTTTGGAACCTCATTTCAATTTAGTATAAGGATTAAGGGAACATAAAGGATTACATTATGGAGATGTCTAATCTTACTTCTAAACTAAATGTACTTAAGTTATTTAGGTTAGAATAGTTGAAAGACTTGCTTGTGCATTTAGTCTCTATCTCTCTTCTTACAAAAATTAGTTAAGGAAAATTACAACACCCTTAAGTACAAATGAAGTCTTTTCAGATCATTTCTTATAGTGTGCAAGAAGAAGATAGGTTGAAGCAAAAAAAGATTGAAAGTGCTCACTTAGCATATACTTCTCAAGATAAGATAAGATAAGGAAAAGGAATAAGGATAAGGAAGCTGCAATTATGTCTTTACAGCATAAAGTGCAAAAGGAAACTGTCTTTACAGCATAAAGTGCAAAAGGAAACAAAATAACGAATTTGTCTATTTCTTTTTCAAAAGAGCTGGATGTATAAGGTTGATTGTCCCAGTCATACCTTTTGGCGTATAAAGAAGGGTATGCTTCTCAATTTTGTTTGTTACAAAGTTAATTTAGCTCTTGTACACAAATGTAATTAGTGAATAGATATGGATCCTACTATTCACATAAGTGAGTTCATGTAAGATTGTTCGTGAAGTCAGTTGCAAATTGATGATAAAAGATTCATCTGTTTGGGCAATGGCAACATAACTTCAGTAGAGGCTATATAAGGTTATTTAGATTACAATTAAAGACTGGTTAAATTTTAGGTTTGAAAGAGACTTTTAAAGTACTCTATTTCTGACATGAACAAATATAGTCATCCTTCTTCATTCGGAAATAGCTAAATTTAGTTTCTTTCAAGATTCAAATTTCTTGTTACTAGTTCTTTGATTGGTAATCTTTAAATTTAAAATAATTGCCTCATCAAGTTAATCTTGTATATTAGGAAATATGATACAAAATTCTAAATCAATTAAAAGAATTTCTCTATGATATGATACAAGCTTTTTTTATATATACCTCTTAATAGAGAATTAATAGCCTTGTGTTAGATGAAATTCTTAACCTACTTAACTTAACGGACTTTAAAATCTGTGTTAAGTATATTAAGGAATACAGACAAATATAAGGAAATTAGATATCAACAAGAGTTTTGATGTCTTAGAGCTAATTTATACTGATATATGTAGATCATTCCATACAATTATCTGGAATAGCCAATAGTATTACATTATATTCATAGACAAGTATTCTTATTAAGGGTACCTATTTTGGTTCACAAGAAGTCTTAATTTCTTGATGTGTCTAAATTTTGCTTTTTTTTCATTGCCCAAGTTGAAATTCAACTGAGCTAGGAAATTAAAGTTACCAAATCTAATCATAGTGCATACTATGGTAGGTAAGATGGATAAAGTTAACAAAGTTCAGAGCCCTCCACTCAGTTCCTAGAGACATATAGAATCGTCCGACAATACGAAATACCAGGAAAACCTAGTATTATTCAGTGACAATAAAGCAAACTTAAGGATATGGTAAAAAGTGTGATTAATAATTCTTCTTTACCTAAATCACTCTAGGAAAAAAAACCTAAGAACTGCAGCATATAGACCAAATAAAGCTTCTACTAAAGATGCAGCTAAAACCCTATATGTGCTATGGACGACCAAATACCTAGCATTAGGTACTTGCATGTCTTGGGTCGTCCAACTAAGGTTAGGCTATACAGGCCATTTGGAAAGTGATTGGACTTAAGAATTTTAGCGACTATTTCATTCGGTACTTTGAAAAGTTAAGAGGATTTATTTTTTATGATATCTCTTATAAATCCTTTTCAAAATGGAAAAATATAAATTCATTGAGGATGTTAAGTTTGGGGGAAAAAAGGTTAAGAATATTATTTTTGAGGAGGAATTCATTTCTTTTCCTTCAATTACAATTGAAAATATTCAAATTTCAAGCTTTTATACCTGACATTATTCAAGATACAAATTTGGATCAAGATAATATACAGCAACTCCCTATCTAAAATAAAGAAGTTGCTCCAAAAGACTAAACTCAACAACCTCTATAGAAAGTGCCATGAAGGAAATCCACTAGTGAAAAAGAGAAGTACATCTTCAGATATTTATGGTGTTAATCTCTAAGAAAATATTTTTGATATCAGAATAGAAAATGATCTAATTATTTTCACTTAAGCTAAAACAATATTCTAACTCTCAAAGTGGATTGATGCCATAAAGAATAAGATAAAATCTATGAAGGACAATGATGTTTGAGATCTTTTTGACATTTAAGTTCATCTAGTTCCAATAATTTCACTCCGAAGGAAGGCATTATTTATAAAGAGACTTTATTCCAGTTTTAATGAAAGACTCCTTCAGGATAATTTTGGTAAATTGCTTAAGTTGATTATTAAATATTTTCGATATGTATTATTGTACTAATGTTTGTTGAAGTGCTCCCATGCAGTGTAAAGGCTTAATACTCTCACAGAGAGAGCTTAGTGTGTGAAAAGAACAAAGAATACATTCATGAATAATAATACTATATGCACATGCATTAAAATCATGACTGTTAATAACTTGGCCAAATAGTAGTTTTTCGGTAAAATTCATTTTTTACGCTTTTCGGAGCCAATTTTACGGTGCGCTTAACACATCAAATAGCTTTAATTCAATTTTTAGGACTCATTTATAGCATTTTATTTGTTGGCCCTAGGTAAGCACGAAGTGGTAATCATTGTACTGAACTGTGTTTAATTATACTAAACTAGCTTAGATTTAGCTTAATCGCATAATGTCATCTTTGTGCATTCTAAAGATTAGGCATTAATACTATGTTTGTATTATTAATTGGAGTCTAATTGAGTTATTTTTATGTTTAATAATTGGTTATGTAACTAGGTTTTACTAGATTGCAATAAGATTGGCCATATGGGATTATAGGTCAAAGTATGACTAGTTTTCACCTTCTAAGCTAGGTTTCACCATTTTGGTATACATTTGAGTGTATGGGATTGACCAGTAACGTGGTGAGTATGCTAAAGATGTTTTAGAGCTAGACACATGGAAAGTAAGGTGAAAAATTACCAAAATACCCCTTAGAATTTAAGTTATGCCTTCTCTTAGCCATTAAGTGTTGATTTTGGACCAAATCTGGTCATTTCTTTCCCCTTTCTTTCCAGCCACGACTTGAACTATTCCAGATACTTTCTAAACTTTTCTCAACTTCCCTTAGCCATATCCAAGAGTTTTCAAGTGGTAGAACTCAAGTTAGAGCTCTAGAAAGCAAGATAGATACAAACTAGTCAAGGTAATTCTACTAATTCTTTTTCCTAAGTTTTTGCATTCTTATTTCAATTTTCCACTTGATAGCACTTAAGAAATTATTTTTCTAGGTTCTCTTGACTCCTAAAATCAGTTTCAAAGCCTTGAGAATCAGTTTGGTGGAGGTAGAAGGCAAGAGTTTCAGTAAAAACTCAAATTAGTTAAGGTAAGCTTTTACTCTTGAATTTGTAGGATTTTGAATTTGTAGTTAATTGCTTTTGCTTTAACTCTTGAATCAAAGCTTTTATTTGATGAATAAAGGTCTTAAGAAACCTTATATATGGCTAGAAACATAGAATTTAAGTGGAGGATTAAAGTTAGACTTAAAGTCCCAAGTTTGCTATTTCTAGAGTTAAGTATTTTTATGTGTAATAGATTAAGTTTTCTATACTTGTAATCTGGTTTTATAAAATTGAAATGTATATTTTGTTGATTCTACTATATAAATATATATGTTTAGTTGCTGGTTGTGACAATGGACAAGTATAAAAGTAGTTTTAAACTTTGTCTACACCGAAAGGAATTCAAGTGTTCCTAGGATATACTAAATGATCCTCTCTTAGTTGTGTATGTGGGAATTGGATTGTAAAATATTATTGCAGGTTTAAAATTATAATTTCAATCATGTGAAAATATCCTAAAATAGGAAAGGTGCTATCCAAATATTTTTAAAAACCAAATAGTACCATTTGGAAGCAAATGCACCCGTTTTTATGAAAGTATGTGCCATTTTGGATCATTTTGTGATTAGATTTCTTGATTTTGTGAAATTTCTAATTTTAGTCTTGTGGTCATTTTCTTTAAGTATTTTATATTGTACTGATCATCTTAGTAATGAAATTGATATCAGGTCTTCCACACACACCTTGCCACAGAGGATACTAGCTCTTTTCACTATCTTTCCTGTCGAACACAAGGTAAGTAAAGATTTATTTTAAATGCATAACAAGAATAGTAGTAAATACAAGATGTTTTCTCTTATGCTTATGTGTATGATATCAATTATATATTATTTATATGGTTATTGTTAAATTCATAAAAGACATAAGCATAGCATGATCATTTAAGCATGATTTTCAAAGAAGTGAAGTTTTCCACGAATTGGATTTAAAATAATACCATTGTACTAATTTTTATGAGATATGTTTTAAGTATATTGTCTAGTCCATCTGCATTGGGTAGGTATGGTTTGCACAGGCATCCTTCCCGTATAGGTGGGCACGGCTTACCAACTGCTGGGACTGAGTATTGTACTATGAGATTTATTAGGTGCATTACCTAGTCGGTCTACGTTGGATAGGTATGGTTTGCATTGACCATAGGTTTCCTTCCAGCATAGGTGGGCATGGCCTACCGACTACAGCAACTGAGTATTGTACTATGAGATTTATTAGGTGCATTACCTAGTTGGTCTGTATTGGATAGGTATGGTTCGCATTGGCCATATGTTTCCTTCCTGCATAGGTGGGCATAGCCTACTGACTGCCGCAATTTTGTAGTGTACTCAAGTGCCTTATAAAGAAATGTTTTCTAAAAAAAGTGCATCAAAATGAAAAGTTACGAAAGAAAGAGTACAATGAGAATTTGAATGAAGGTTATGCATGAAACACATACACAAGCATGCATAATCTCTACTTACTGAGCATTAGCTCATTTAGTGCCTGTGATGTGGATGAGGAGATATATGATATATAGAGCTGCTGGTTGGCTAGCATGCTTTCTTATCACCATGATCATACAGATGTAGACGAGCTTGACTTGTGGATGATGTTTTCTTTGTATTTCGATGTTTTGATGTGTAGTAAATATTATTGCTAATAGCAAGATAAACTGATAAGAACTTTTGGTTGTACATTTTGTAAAGATACTTTCAGAAAGTAACGTCACGCAACTCATTTTGTTTTACAGTTTGAAAAGTTAAAGTGGCCTAATATAAATTTTTTTTAAAGAAAACTAAAGTTATGGTTCATAAATGAGTAATACTTCCTAGTATGACCTATATAGTCATATAGTTAAACTAGAAGGTGTTACATTAGCTTTCCTACTATAGTTTAAGCATAAAGTTTCCAGTAATGCATTAAGAGGAGACACTAAAGTTGATCTCATTTCAATTTAAAGTAGAAACAGATAGAAATAGGCATGTAAGATCACTTTTCATGTAATTTCCATGCCACACATCCATACTTGATCTGTGTCATCACTTGTATTTATTTGGTAATCAGTGATGGGTTTAGTTGCCTACCTAGGTGCAATGAGGCTGCTTTAGTTTCATGTTGATATACAAGATGGTTCAGATTATCTTAAAGAGTAATTTCTTAACAGATAGTAATAAAGTGTACACTCAAGTTTTCATTATATAATTGTCTCAGGAAAAATCCATGTAACCCAAGTGAGAGATTATTAGGTTATATATATATAACCTATTATGGGCCAAATGTTTTTTAAATAACAATTATATATTAGGGTTGTCTAATTAAGTGGGGCATTTAAGTGATCTAATTATAGGCTCAGGAAGTTACCAATTAAATATAGGTTGTGTAATGTGTGGTTACTCAATACTGGACTAATAAGGATTGATGGAGTCTCTATTAGCTATCAGTATATATAAGGACATAACTATTAAGGTTTAGTCCCTAAGTCAAATAAAATGTATGCTTTTCTTCTCTGCTTCCATCAACAAAGAGAGAGCCTATTGAGCATACATAGAGTATTCTGTCCGTGGAAAGCCTCTAACCCTGTGGCTCTCAATTTAACGCTTTCGTTACGGTGTTCATCATCTTTGACTATGGATTGAGATTTATCTCAGTTTCTCAACAAATCTTTTCCTGACAATTTGGCATGATAGATTCTAAGATTATATTTTGTTTAACAATCCATTATTTATATCTAACATAAAGTTGATTCTTGTGAACATACTCGTAATACTTTGTTTGATTTTAATCGTTAAAGGTTTGGAAATGTATATAGTTACTGGTACAAAGTTGAGCTTTCTGTATTTCTTTTTGCTACCACGTTATAATTCCAGTCCTTGAGAAATGTGCATCAAGTAATCCTAACAAGATATTGGCCACACAAAGACATCTAAGACCGTCAAATTTTAATTTCACATATAATCTAAGCACAAAATTTACGGCCTTTAGACGGAGATCTGGAAAATGATCTTTGAGTTTTCAAGTTGTGTCCGAGAATAGTTTGAAAAATTTTATACTAAACGAGTTTTCTCACAATCCCGTGCTTCTAGGTCATTCAAATTAATTCACATTCACAATCATGTATTTTCTAAATTTCTCAAATTAATAAAGTTTAATTTATATGATATAACAAACAAGTATCTCCCATATTTGTTAAAAATAAGGGATATTTATGATTCAAAGTTGATGATAGAAACAAGACACCAACTTTTATGGCCTTATGCATGATCTATAATGATCACGTGAGATAAACGAGAGTACAAAATTTTGGCTGCATTTGGTTACTTGCATGTCATTAGTCAAAACATGATATTAAGCAGAGGATCATAAAGCTAATTTTTGCATTTAATGTAGACTTGTTTGTATTTTTTATTTTTCTGGGAACGGATTGTTTTTACTGTTTTCTGTCGGCGCTAAGAACTTTCCCGCTTAAGCAAGATAGAGATTATAGAGTTGTGGTCTCAATGATGTGGCCCAAGGGTATCTAGGCTGAGTTGTATTCCTATAACCAAGTTTTGTTCGTATAAATAAGCAATAATTGTTTTTCGTTTAATATTATACACTATTAACTATTAAAGTGAATGAATGATGGCCATGTAAACAGTGTAAAGGAAGCTCTAATAACCATTATTGTAGTGACAGATTTAATAACATGCCTAAGCTTTCATAAAAAGGTGAACCTTAGACAAAATTTTTTAAAGTAAATAATGGATAAATTTACAGAATGATGACATATTTGAACAGTATTATAAGAACGGGTGCAAGAAAAACCAGCCAATAAAACGTAGCTCATGTCACTTTGGTGCGTGTTGAGTAAAAATTATTTAAAAGAATTACAAAACACAATTTCATCTATGCCTAATTTAAAGTATGAGATTTTATCAATTTAAGTTCAATTCACTCAAGATTATAAGAATAACTTCTTAATTACAATCCTTTGGTATAAAAGAATACTTTTTGATTCCAATTATGATTACATCAATTTATTTGTGTAATTTTAAAAAATTTGGATAATTTTGGATTGTAGCTATGACAACCTATAAAAATAAAGAATTTTTATATATTATAAATAGTATAAGCATAGAGTAAAGGACAAAAGATCCATTACTTACAAGTGTTATTTGGGGTTAATTTAGTAAATTAATATGTTGTCCCTTTAAAAAATCCTAAGGGTTTAATTTTACTTTCAGTTTCTAAGTGTACATTTAGTAGAGAAAAAAAAAACAAAAAGAGAGAGAAAGATAGAAACGGCTCTACCCTATTAAGAAGAAGAATAAGATGATGATGATGATGGTTATTTTTAAGAATTATTGAGACTCACTTGTAATGTAAATATCTCTAATCTATTTAAGGTTAATTACATGCATTAAGTAGATTTAATTTAGGGATTTGATTTGCATATCTAAAATTAGGGTTTTAGTTTTCTCATTAAGATTATATAAAGTTCTGAGGATTAAATAAATAGAGATAAACTTTCTTGATTTTAGAATTCAAACAATATCAAAATTACATAATTTGATTGTTTGTAGTTACAAATTTTTAAGTATGAGTAGGATAGAAAAATGCAACAGACGGTTTCGACCCACTTTTCAGTGTCTTTCAGTTGTCTAATTGTGCCATATTTGATATGATTAGAAAGCTTATTCAATAAGCTTTTCAATAGTATATAATTCGTCAAAATGGAACTATAACCAAAGATTTATACCCTTTTGAAGTGAGCACTATGAATCTACAAAATCAGAAATTTTGGATATTATCAGCAAAACGTGGCAAAGGTTTACCTCGCTGTATAGGAAAGCACATTTTTGGCACTTTTAGGACCCCATCATTAGAAGAATTTGTCCCCTAATTTTGGTGATTTTTGATTATGAAAAATTAACATTATTGGAGGAACTATAGAGTTGATCCTAGTAGATGCATTGACAACAAGTAGTCACTATTATTGGTGTAATTAGAATATGATTTTATTATTGTGTTTCTTTTGTATGGTTTATATGATAGTAGGTACTTAAAAGAATTTGTTGATTATTTGAATTGAATAGACAAAGTGAATAAGATAAGTAACTTTTGGTCTCTTATAGTAACTTTTTGTACAAAACCTAAATATTTTATTGTTTCTAATAAACTTATGTTTGTAGAGTATTTTATTAAAAATATGATTTCAAATGAAAATATACGATTTGCAAATAAGTTATTTATTGAAAGAAAATTATTTTACTGAAACCGTCGCTTTGTTTAAAAAGTGTTTTGATTCTATTTGATAATTGTTTTGTTCAAAAATATGGATCAATATCACAGGGGTTATGTTGATAGTGGATAGTACGTACTAAATGTGGACGTAGCTATAGAGATTAAATATAATAAATATGGAATTAACTACAGAGGTCAAATGTAGTAAATATGGACCTAACTACAGGGGTTAAGTACAGTAAATATAAATCTAGTCACAAGGGTTAAGTGTGGCTATAGTCACCAAAAACTGTTGAGAAGTGATTTGAAAGTGCTATTTATTATCGAATAAGAATAAAATAATAGATTTTAAAAATCTACTTCATGTTTTTGTTAAAGTGACTTTCCAATCTTGAAAATTATTACATTCTAAAATTGATTTCATTTTTAAATATATTATTGAACCTTTTCAAATGATATATGCTTGATCCAACTAGTTAAGGTTACAGGTTACTTACTAGGCTGTCGACCTCACCCTTTTATTTTTTCTCTCTCACGTTTTAAAGATTCTCAATTAACAGGTTCACAAAAAAAAACTTATTTAGTAATAATTGGGGTGCATGGTTCAAAGAGAAGAATTTTTTCATCTTGATTGAAAAATGTAATGACTCAGAAAGTTGATTATCTTGAATTTATTGGATCATAGTTTTTATTGTATAGTATTTATTTTAAATATTTAGAGACTTTATAAGAGTTATTAGATTTTATATTATATACTGGTATATATTAGAGACTAACTATTCACAATTATATTGGATTATAGAAAGATGCTTTGTATGCCTATGGGGTTTTGCCTTATAGGTATGCGGCACAGATCTTCGGGTGTGGAGTATGACAGCAACTCCATTCAACTGAATTAATTGAGTTGTCTACATACCCCATTGAGAAATTAAGCCATTTATAGTTCTAAAAGTTTTGAATTAAAAATTAGAAAATTTCGATGAATGACAATATAGAGGAATTTATAGTAACATTTTAGAATCTATGAAATTCTAGTCGATGACTATGTCGCAGAATTGAGAGAATTTCAAGAGCTGACGAATTTCTAGGTAAATGACCTTTTGTGGAATTCTAGGAATTGTGTTTAGATTTGAAATTAAATGACTTTCTTAGGATTTTGGGAAAACTTGATTTAATTTGAGAATTATTACTGTACTTAGTTTTTGCAACTAAGTTGCCTATGTATCCTTTTAGAGGAATCAAGTCAACGTTGTTCAAATATTTTTGTGATTTGGAGAATTTGAGGTGAATGACCTCATTGGTATATTGAAAATTTTTATCATTTGATATAGATTTGAGAATTTTGAAGTAAATGACCTCATTGGTATTTTGGAGCTTTTTGTCATTTAATCCAACACAACTGCATGTGATATGTTTTCTAGGTTATTTATGTATTCTTTGTAGAATCAAATCTGACATAATTTATGAGATTTTATAGTTTAGGTTTATTTCTTAACAATCCTATTTTATAGAATTATAAGCTAATAAGACTTTTTTCCATTTCATGGATATTTTTGTAATCCATTAAATTTGGTTTGATTTGATTTTGATAAGATTATAACTTGTAAACCTCCTGTTTCAATATTGTCATTTGATTTCATGTCTTAGACAAAATATGTAGATTCATGGAAGACTTGAAGTGTTAGTTTTTGTCACATTTTTATTGGAATAATACTTGTTGTTTGATATTCCAATTAATTTTTGTCTTTGGCTGATTCCTCTCTTTTTTTTTCTTTGCATTGAGATCAATGCTTATTTTATATTATGATCTCATCCATAAACAGTATATTTCCTCATATAACTTAGTAAAAATAAAAGATAAGCTCATGTTGTCGTCTTCTCATTCTCTTGTAGTTCTAGAGGATTTTAATGTGTTGGATTTGGTCCTGAAGGGTTCTGCATTTGAGGTTGTATTGAGACATTTGGATTTGTAAAGTTTGGATTTTGTAGTCAAAGAGTTACTGGGCCTAGACCAGAGACTTAGAACTTTGGATTTTGGGCTATGTGTTTAAAACACGTATGGGCCACATTGCTTCTGAGAGAGAGAGTGGTTTTCATGCCTAGATGGATTTTGTTGGGCCTGTAATTAGACTTTGTGTATTTCATCCGACTTGTATCTTTTGTTGGGCTTTAGAAGGATGGGTGTATTTTTTTCTACTATACCCATTACCCAGGAAGATTGGGCCACGTAAAAATCTGGAGCCCTTTCTTTCCTTTCTTTGGGCTTTTACCAAACATAGTCACTGAACCCATACAGATCTGTCAGCCCGAAGTACATCAAAATACATTATTATCACATATATACGAATCTTTGGCAATTTACTGGTGCAAACCATTTCGTCAGTTTTTTAGAGGATTTTATCAAATCATATTTATCTTTTTATATGTGAATATGTAGATAGATGTCACTAAGTTATTGACAAGTGTATCACGGCTCTTTTTTTAAAAGAATAAGAAAAGAAAAGAATTTGATATGTAAAATAGATTTTTATATGTTTCTATAATTATAGAATCCAACTTACGGCATGTATGTTTGAATCTTAATGTTTTTTTAAAAAAACACATGTCAGTAAGGATTTAATTTGGTAAAATTCTAAATTCTCAAACTCCATAATTTCAATTCATTTAGAATCAAATATAGGTAATGTTTTTATTGCTTTCTTTGAAGTGCCGCATCTAATTTAGAGAAATTTCGGCAGCATAACGACTCAATAAAAAAAAACTATAATTCCACTTTGTTATACCTCTTCATAAACATCTTTTTAACTTAAATAGCTTAGATCGTAGTAGAACTAAAATGAAATTTAGAGTTTCGATATTTTTGAAAAAAAAATTCAGCACTAACAACCCAACAAATATTCTAATCTCTCTTTACTTATACTTCACCGTAACACTTTTTGGCTTAAATAACTTAGGTTATGGTGGAACCAAAACAAAATTTAGAATTCTAGCATTTAGAAAAATTTGAAAGAAAGTAATATAAAATAAATTTTCATCTTGATTATGAGCCTTAAATCATAAGAATAATTAAGAAAAAAATCTTGGAGAAGAATAAAGAGAAGAAGTGTAAGAGAAATTTTGTACGTACTTACTTTGTAGATAGAGTGTATCTTTTGTAGATCTTTTTGTATTTTTCTTTTGTCTTTCTTTCTCCCTCTATTTTTTCTCTCTCTTTTCTTTTATCGTACTTTTTTTCTGATTGCCCAAAAGTCCTCCGCTGCTTTATTGTGTGTTTATATATTTATAAATACACTTTAAAAGAGATTTTATCTTTTTTTTTTTTTTTGTTCTCCTACTACTTGTACGTAAATTTTCATGAGTACGAAGTTATCTTATAAATACTGGGGTAGCGGGATTTAATTCTTTATAAAAAAAAAAAAAAAAAAAAAAAAGTGGGAGAGTGGGGGAGATAAGTATAAATCTCCTGCATCTTTTTTAATCTAAAAAAAAAAGAATAAATAAAAAAAATGGGAGAGTGGGGAAGAAAACTAACGTGTAATTTCTTAATCCCATCAATTTTTTTTTTAATTTCAATTTTTTTTTTCCGTTGGACAGTTTGGTAGCCCAAAATCTTGATTCGAGAAGCGTTTTATGTACAAAATTTTCGCCCAAGAGGCAGGGAAAGAAGGTGGGAAACGACAATGGCAGTTTGTGTCTTAAATCAAGAAAACATGAAGTGGGCAATCTGGTTTCAGAAGTGTTTCTACTGTGAGGTTTGAACTTTTGAGAAATGTGATCAATTAGCTGGCCAAGTCCCGGCACAAAATGACGAATTCAACGAACGACATAGGTATAAAACGACAACAAGACAAACAACAATATATTACCATAACTACAGGAGCGGAAAAAAAAAATACAAAAGACGAAAATATAAAACAAATGCAAAATAAAAAACGACGTTGACCGAAAAATGTCGTTAGACTTGACAGTTGCACTGTGAAAACACCAAAATTATCAAACAACAATAAACTATAAGACGACGGCATTTAAAAGACATCAATAAATTAAGGATCCATGGAAAATAACCAAAATGTTAAGAGTTGGTCTCCTGAGCTATGTTTTTTAATGTCAATTTTTGGTCTCAAATCTTAGTTTGAACAATCATATTTATATGATGGATCAATAAAGCATAATTAATTATAACATTAATATAAGATTTGAATGGTTATCGATCAAACTGAGACAAAAACATAATTCAGAAAACACAGACATTTTTAAAGTCTAACACCAGAATAAATTTTATGTTATTTTTCAGGTCATAAGGCAATAATATTGAAAATTAATAACAAGTAGCGGTGTGCCCCACTGCCCAGAGACTCTCAGATACTTGTTAAATAAGTTGATTATGCCATAATCTGGGAAAGCCAAGTGTTTAACATTTGCTACATACGAGTTTTCTTTTAATGATTTACAAGCATTGTCCGTTGCATTAGTCTGCTTATTCTGTCCCCCAAAGCAAAAGAAAATTTAGGCTTCAAAATGGTTGTAGCATTACTTGAACTCCATGTTGTGGCCGATTTGTCAAAATCTGAACCGGTGAATGAACATAGGCTGGGGACAAGGTGAAGGTGTAGCGTTGTAAAATCATCGACAGAGCGATCTTTGCTTCAGTTATGGCAAAGTTGAAGCCTACACAATTACGAGGTCCGGCTCCAAAAGGCATAAATGCACCACTGTTGTCCCTGGTAGCTTTAACAACTCCTTCAGAGAATCTCTCTGGCTTGAAAAGATTCGCATCTTCTCCCCAGATTTCAGGGTCATGGTGAAGTGCTACAGATGATGTCCACAAGTTTATATTTGCTGGAAGATTCAGATTTCCTAGTCTCACTTTCCTTTCAGTTTTTCTTATAATACCAAGTATAGGAGGGTACAGTCGTAGAGACTCGTTAATAATATGGCTCAGCTGCATAGGAAACAAATCAATATGTAACACATATCGAAATTCTCAAATATTGTAAAGCATAAAATGGCAATATTACCAAGTAATGCCATAGTCAGGGAGACGGATATATGATGTCTTTTCTTACAGTTTTAAGTTTTGCTATGCCATCTGAGTTTGGATTTTGATTTCCAAATAGATTGAGAACTTCTTTTCTGGCTTCTTCTTGCCAATCAGTATGGATTGATAGGAGAAATACAGTCCAAGCAAGCAAACTATTAGTGGTTTCTTGTCCAGCAAAATAAAAGGTCTTGCACTCATCGACTACATCATCTACCGAAATTCTCTGTTTCTCATTGGCATCATGGTGAGCCTTTACCAGCAATCCAAGAAAATCGCTCCCATAGTCGACTTCTCCATTCATCACGTTATCTTCTCTTTTCTTAATCAACTCTATTATGTACTGACGTATCGTTTTCTCAAGCTTCTCTGCTTCTATCTCATCTCCAGTCTTGAGAATTCTACTGCAAAAAAGAGTAACAGCTAATGATTCTATGCCGCCCAAAATAGTATTAAGAAGTAGGACACTTTTCTGCTTATAAACTACATGATACAGTTTTAGACCTTATTTTATATCACTTTTAGCTAAAAGAAAAGATACCACCAAGTATGTCTATTAACCAAGACTTGTTCTGTAGCCCAAGATTTTGCTGCAAGGATTTACCTGATACCAGGAAACCTTAGTTTGAATAGGTTTCTAGATGCTAACAAGCTCAACTTCATCAACATCTCAAAAATGGTCTTCCCTTCATTGTAACTGCTCCCAAATGCTGTCCTGGAAATCACCTCCGCAGTCAACAACCTAAATTCTTCATACACCTCAATTTCTTTGCCTTCATGTTCTGTCCATCTTTCTAACATCGTCTCAACACTTGCAATCATTGCCGGAATCATAATCTGCCAAGCAAAGAACAAAAATGAATTCACTCTCTCATATTATGATCCTGCCAAAACAAATTAGTGTATAGCTCACTGCAATAGTTTATAGTATAATATCATAATTGGGTTTTTCCCTCTTTTTTTTTTTTTTTGTCTGTAGGATTGTATTTCCTACTCCTAGTTAATCTTTCGTTGTACTCATCAAATATAGCAAATGCTAGCAGAATTACTAGTTGAATTAAAGAGATACCAGGAGCTTACTTTCAAGTTCTCCCCATGGAAAGCAAAGTTAGCCAGTTTCCGCATTTTTACCCATTTTTCACCTTTAGAGAAGACAAGGCCATCTCCTAGAATCTTCTTCGAGTAGGAATCAAGATCAGCTTTGAAATAGGCTCTATCTCTATCATTCAATACCTCTTTGATCAACTCGGGTTCCAAAATGACCACGTTTGCTCGAGGACCATACCACTGAAGATAAATCTTTCCTATTTGAGATATCACCAAAAGTTTATATCACCGAAAAAAGAGATTCTTTTTTTGACACAAAGTAAACAGAGAAATTTGCAGTTCTACCATATAACTTGCTCCAACAATGGATATGAGGTTGAAGCCTAGGAACCACGTCATGTGATAAACCCATAGGCCTGCTCCTGGATTCGTTTAACATGGCTGAGATTTCTTTGGTGTTTCCATGGATGAATCTGTATGAAGGGCCCTTCACTCCTTGCAAGCCCATCAAATACTTTACTCCAGTTGGCACCCACCATTGCTTGTGCAATATCTTAATTAGAGCTAAGAAAAGGCACAAGCACACAAAGCTTATTACAAGAATTGTTAGATCTCTCACCCAACTCATCATTTTCTACGGGGGGGCGAAAGAGGTTATTAGTAACCTGATTCTCTTATGTAGTTAGAAGACTCCAGAATTTATTTTCTCTCTTTGATGGGTGTTGAGGATAGAGTTAAATAGAAATTCGGCCCCACTTCGACTCTGCATTCTCAGTCCAATCAACCTTGACTACGTAAGTTAATCTCCTTTTGGTAGCAACGCCTGAGGATGTTTGTGTGGGCAATTAGCTCATCATTAAAATAATGCAAAGAAAAACTTTGAAGAAAATTATGCAAGCAGAAGTGAAAACCAGTCAATTATGATGGCTAGGATCTTGACATTTATAGTTAAAAAACAAAAATACAAGGAAAAGTCCAGAAAGAAATAGGAATAGTAGGTAATTACGTGTAGCTTTCAAGTATTTCAGTGATTCTAATAAGATCTCAGCCACATGAAAAACATCTAAGTTTAAAATCATATAACATCTAATATCAAACCAAGTTAAAAATCATATAACATCTAATATCAAACCTTACAATTTCAAGTTGTGTCTGAGAGTAGTTTTTAAAATATTTATACCTAATGAATTTAATCCCATTCATTTTTAACTTTTTCTAATTCAGAATAATTATTTGGTATTAGTCAAGCCATATTCTAGGCTTCAGTACTTTTTTGTCAAACTATATACTGGACATTATATTCTTATAAGCAAATTTTGTTTTGTTAAATTCCCTTCTGGGACTAACTTTGTTTTTATCATTTTATGTTATGTTTGGGAAGTGTTTATTGTACACGATAAATGATTTAAGTGATTGAATGATGGCCGTGTAAACAAAGTAGAGGAAGATCATTTAACCATGATTGCACGTTAGATGAATTAATTTAATCGTGTAACTGAGTTTTGCATTAAAAAATGAACCCAGAGAAAATTGCTGAAAGTGATATACAAAGATAGTAAATTTTAAAAAATAAATACGAGCTTTAATTAATTATCTCTATTTATTATAAATTAAAAAAATATATATATTATTATCTAATCTCTATTTTAACTTATTAACAATAATAAACTTTCACGTTTATTAGTGTAACTAAAACTTAAAATCAAGATCCTAAATAATAATAAATAATAATAAATATTCTTATCATTTAAACTAATTTATTTCAACTAATTTATTTCGTTAAAAAAATACATATATTTAAACCTATATAAAATAATTATAATTTTTGTCATTTCAACCAATTCAGCTCGTCAAAAAAAAAATATATATATATATATATATATTTAAACGTAAATAAAATATTGTAAGAAAAAACAGTCGGCAGAAGGTAAACAGACGCTGGTAGCCCACAGGCACGAAAAATGATAAAAACAGTTCAGACCTCAAATCGAGACACGACAAAATCAAATGTGGGTATGCCAAAAACGACCTGATATCAAGCAAGGATAATTGAAAAAAATATATATATCTAAAATATGATTTTTTTTCAATTTTAAGTATATCCTGTACAAAATCATATATTTATATTTCAAATCGACAAATTTATAAAGAATTAAAATATAAGAGTATAATTTTGCATAAATTAAAGATAAAATTAAATTTGTAGAAAAAGCTACACTTCAGATTTTTTTGGTTTTTTTCTAGATAATCCTAATTTATATGATAGATGATGAACATATTTATTGGAGGATTATATTTTTATCTATTATGTTTTTGAAGTTCCTCTAATTGATATCAATAAGATATCAGCTATCTTTATCCTTTAAAAGAAAAAGAAGAAAAAAAAAAAGAGAAAAATGTAGTCACCAATTGAAAAACGACCTATTTGAAAGACAACAACGACAACTAATAAGAACGACAAGGGCACGTATCGACAATGGCACATGAGCGCTAAGAGAAGAAACGCACAAATAAATATCAAACAAGAATTGCCAGGGGTTTCCACTTTCTATAGGGTATGTTTTTTTTGGGTTTATTTCTACCGTATAGTTATTGTACGTTGGATTTAGATTGGAGGGTGTGGATTGAATAATAGGTGCCAAATTTATAAAGCACCTTCGTACATGAGATTAGTCCATCACAAGAATCAGAAAAGAAGACTTTTTATCTCTCTTAATCAACTATACATGTTGCCTTTGTCTAGGAAAAATCAAAATAAAATATAATTTTGGACTAATACACGGAGGAGAAAGGAGGGTATTCGCCTAATCTTCGCCTAGCTAAGTGTTGGAGCGGTTTCTCACTAGCCGTCCACGTGTCTCGAACTGCTGATGCTGTATTCTCTAACTGTCCACGTGTCTTTGCTGTCCCAAAGTATTCTGAACTCCAAGTAAGATCGGATAGGCAGGGGTGGCTACTTACAAAGACTCTCCGATGCTTAAGTCAGTGGTTTATCTTTGATACAGGGTAGCAAGGAAATATTCCAATTTGAATATATATTTGTTTCTTGTTTACAGAATTTTCTATATATTTTTGCTTTTAAGCGTACATGCCCCTCTCGGGAACGCATGGCTCTTATATATATAATCCCGAGATTGTGAACCATACCGGTTTCAATCTCAGGACTGAGTACCTTTTTCCTCAAAATCTTTTTCAGAGGTCACGGGCCGAGATTTCTGCGATCTCCTCTGTATTGCCGTGGCCTAATTTCCACCACCTCCTACGGCTCCAATCTGTCAGGGATAAGATTTGGGTAAATCGTCATTCTGTCGGGACGGCCTGTCCCTTGCGTACGCCTACCCAAGATCGTATTAAATGCTCTGTCTGGGTCTGGAGCCGTGAGTTGCTTTCCATTGTATTCAGTCGGAAGACCCTTGGGGCTTCTGACCCCGACTATCGAGGTTGGGGTCAGACTGAGCCAGACTGTCCAGGGTCAGTAATGGGCTCAGCCCTAACTTCAGACGGCCCAATGGCCGATTGTGAGATCATGTGCGACCTGCGTGGCCTTCCACGTGGCGTATGGCTTGGGAATGGGTCCCACAACTGCCCCCATTTCCCTACTTGATGGACTCGTGTCCATCAAGTGGGGAAATCATCTCTCCGTTCCTCCAATCTGGGGGACGCACGTGGTTCCCCTCTTACCGATGCAGAGGTACACCATCCCATATCACGAGATCTGTTTGAATTTTGAAGTTCTGGCTGCTCGGTTTCCCTTATTCTCCCCTTTTCCAGAAAGAACTCTTCGGCTTCTCCTCTATAAAAACTGTAATTGTGTTCATTTGCCATTTTACTAAAATTTTCAATCATTCCAACCTCATAAAATCCTAGGGTTTCTGCTTCCTTCTCCTCTAAAGACTCTCACTCTTTTAGTCGCATTTCGATACAATAGCTTCAAGTCAAAACCAGGAATTGCAACCCGTTGTAGATTCAGAGCTTGATTCATTGAGGAGGCAGCTTTGCCTCCCTGGAGGAGTAACGTTGCAACGGGTTGAGGGCCCGGCAGACTGGTACCTTCGTCCTTGCGCCCCCGAGGGTTCCATCGTCCTGGGCAGGAAGCATCTGGATTGGCTGCGGTTCCCTCTTCCTCCCCTGATTCATCAATTCTTTGCTCTAACGGGAATCCATCCGATGCAGCTAAATGCAAACGGGATTATGATTCTGATGGGACTTTCTGCCCTGTCAGTTATCTATAACATGCATATCGACCTGGAGGTGGTCTTTTATACTTATAAGCTTATTCTCATCCCCAAGAAGGACTCCTACCCCACCTTCTACCTCCAGCCACTGCCAGGGCGTCACATCTTTTGGGGGTTGCTGCGGTCGGACAAACAATGGGACTCTCACGCCAGGCTATATGCCATTGGAGGGGCGTGGTGCTCCCCTTGGGTAAACGGAGAGCATTTCCAAGTCCCCTCAGTCTTCCTGCAAAGTAAGTGTTAAGTCGTGATCTTTGGGGTCTGTGCATTCTCCCAATATTATTGCTCATATTACTTTGTCTTGTGCAGCCTCAATAGAAGAAAACAGATTTGAGCCGCATCTGTCAGCAGGGCGGCTCAAAGGCCTGGAGGGGATCATAATCTTCGGCTCTCCGGGGGAATGTAGGCACATTCATGCCGTCCTCAACCCCCTAATAATGAATCTGATACCCAGGATAGTTTCGTACCTCCCATTCCCCTTAGATACCTGGGTCATCATCAAACACCTGCGGAGCCGACTCGACGCCTCTGCCCTGAATCGATTTCGCCGGGACAAAAATTACCGGATCATCATGGCGAGTCGGCAGGTTACGGCTTCAAGCCAGTTGGCAGGGACCGACGATCTAGTGGTGCCGTCCAACCACGAACTCGAGGAGGTCGTAAGGCTTGTAGCCGAGGAGTGCATCAGGCTCCGCAAGGAAGAAAACGCCGCCCCCAAGAGGGGTAGGGGTAAGTTCATTTTCACATCTTTGAGTCCTTGCAGCGAGTCTTTGTGGGTTGGATTATGTCTGCGAGCTAATCTCATTATTTGTTCTTCACAGGTTCTGAGACGGGCTCGTCGGCTGGCCCCTCACCCGTCAAGAGGGGAGCCACGGCACCTAAAGCTCAAGCCAAGGTATCTGCTGGCCGGCACCTCGTGGTGCTTTCGGAAGGAGAAAAACCAGCGGTCCCCCATTCCGATGCAGGTAGATCTCCACCCGGGGGACCGTCTGCCATCCAGATCGTGCGCGAGGAAGAGACGATGCCAAGTCTGACTGGGGGGTCTGCCGCAGTGATCTCGTCCACCCCTGACTCCGGTTCGAAATCGAGAGCTGTTAGCCACCCCTTGCAGGGCCGGGGGTTGTACTGGCGTCGTTGTTATTGCGGCAGAGGTCTTGGGCACCTTCTGGTGGCTTTCCAGCACCCTGAATTCTCCTTCCGACTTTGCCTGGACGTCCGCCATATCGTACGGAAGATTTAGAAGGAGGTGGTCCGATAGCATTGATCCTAGCTGCAGGCTCCGGACGAACGAGCCTGTGGCTTGGACCGAGTTGACGTTATAGACCAGTGACATTACCTCGAGGAAACGCGAGAAGTACTCCCGCGGGGATTCATTTGCGGCCTGCTCCAAACGGTCTATGTCTCACATGGTTTTTTGTTGTCTTCGGACGCCTGTGTACTGTTTCAGGAAAAGTTTGCAGAAGTCTTCGAACCCGTTTATGGAATTTTCTGGGAGCTGCTTGAACCATAGCAGGGCTGGTCCAGCAAGAGTCGTAGAGAAAACTTTGCAGGTCATGGCCTTGTCCCTGGTCTCCAAAGCCATCTTCTACTGGAAGTGGTATATGTGGTCGAGGGGGTCGGTTTTCCCCTCGAACGGCCTGAAGGTCGGGGTCGTGAAATCCCTCGATCTAGGTTTCATCTGGATCCAGTCAGCGAAGGCCGTCCGGTTGATGCTTCGCACAGTTTGTTCTGCCAGATCATCGGGGGTCTTGCTGTGATGGTTGCTGAGTTTCTTACCCAACTCTGCCATCATCTCTTGCTTCCAGTGGGGGGCGTACCCCCAGGGCTTTCATGGTATCTTCTGCTCGTTGCTCCCCTAGTTTGGAAAGGTCTCGATTGACTTTGCCGTGCCCTCTGCATCCGTGATCCGGATGGGGCGGGAGCTTCTCCCCGCGGTTGGCTTCCGAACTCTTGTTGGACTTCTTCGTCGAAATCTTCCCTCCGCTGGGTCCTATCTTCACTCGCCAGCAACCCTTCGAGGCAAGCGTTATCTCTGCGACCTCGTCCCTTCAACCCAGGATGGCCTCATAGGCCATCTCTGCCTTCCGATTTGCTTCCGCCAGGGTGGCAAGCATCTGATCCAGCTTCTGCTCCAGATCTGGTCGTGCTTCTCGGGAGCTCCCTTCGGCGTCGGGACGTATGCTCCTGTTTGTCATTCTTGAGGGTGCCATCAGACGTTGTATGACTTTTTTTGTTCGGGGAGAGCGCGGTTGTGAGTCTCTTACTTTTTTTCCCACGCTCAACCTGTTTCCCACAGACGGCGCTAAACTGTTGGAGCGATTTCTCACCAGCCGTCCACGTGTCTCGAACTGCTGATGCTGTATTCTCCAACTGTCCACGTGTCCTTGCTGTCCCAAAGTACTCTGAACTCCAAGCAAGATCGGAGAGGCGGGAGCGGCTACCTGCAAAGACTCTCCGATGCTTAAGTCAGTGGTTTATTTTTGATACAGGGTAGCAAGGAAATATTCCAGTCTGAATATATATTTATTTCTTGTCTACAGACTTTTCTATATATTTCTGTTTTTAAGCGTACATGCCCCTCTCGGGAATGCATGGCTCTTATATATATAGTCCCGAGATTGTGAACCATACCGGTTTCAATCTCAGGACTGAGTACCTTTTTCCTCAAAATCTTTTTCAGAGGTCACGGGCCGAGATTTCTGCGATCTCCTCTGTGTTGCTGTGGCCTGATTTCCGCCGCCTCCTACGGCTCCAATCTGTCAGGGGTAAGATTTGGGTAAATCGCCGTTCTGTCATGACGGCTTGTCCCTTGCGCACGCCCACCTAGGATCACATTAAATGCTCTGTCTGGGTTTGGAGCCGTGAGTTATTTTCCATTGTATTCAATCGGAAGACCCTTAGGGCTTCTGACCCTCCCAACTGTCGAGGTAAGGGCCACTATACCCAGGTGGCAGACCCTTGGGTCTTCCGACCCTCGACTATCAAAGTTGGGGTCAGACTGGACCAGATTGTCTAGGGTCAATAATGGGCTCAGCCCTAACTTCGGGCTGCCCAATAACTGATTGTGAGATCACGTGTGACCCGCGTGACCTTCCACATGGCGTATGGCTTGGGAACGGGTCCCACGCTAAGAACGTTGCCGCTGGTCTATGTTGGAGCGAAATGGAAGAGTCCACGTTTAGTTACGTTCCAATGAGACATTGTAGCGAGAAAAGTCAGGAGCCTGCTTTGGATTTATATCTGAAATCAAACTTTAAGCTAACCAGGAAAAAAAAAATTTCTTCGAATGAAAACCGAAAAAAGAAAAAAAAAAAAAAAAAAAAAAAAAAAAAAAAAAGAGGGTGTTTGAGGAAAATCGGGTCTCATAAGACCCCAATATCATATATTTATATATATATAGATTTTTTTTTTACCAATTAAAATTTGTCATTTTTTTTCATGATAAAAAGATAAAAAAGAAAAGTATTAAATAATTAATTTTTTATTTTTTTTATTTTTATATATATACTAAAGTTATAATTAGGTTCTTTCATTCAATTTTAAAAGGAGAACAACCGCTACAATAGGGAGTCTAATCAGTCTATGTTGTTGCCGGAGCCGGAGAAGAAATAATCCATGGCAAGATCTATTTTTTATTGTTTTTTATTTTTTATGTTTTATTATTCCTTTGTGACAACCTTAAATTTTTTATTAAAAAAAAAAGAGCTCCCCTGCAGAGCCTTTCCAGATTCGCAGACTGGGGATATTGGTTTTTTTTATTAGTTGGAACTTGAAAGCTTTGTCAAGGACCATTAGTGGTTCTTTTACTCCGTGTGAGAGAGCTTTAATTTAAAAAATAATGATAATAATAATAATTTTGCTCCTTTTGTGTTTTTTTTTTGGTTAAAAAAAAAAAAAAGGAAGAAGAAGAAGAAGAAGAAAGATCCTTCAGTGCTTCTGCTTTGAGAGAGAGAGAGAGAGTGTGTGATATTCAATACGGTAAGGTGTAAGTATGACAACACGTTAGTGGGCCCAATTTTCACCGATGGCCAATCCTATTTCAAGAATAAACCCTCATCATTTATCAATACAGTGTAACCTGTACCGTAGAAACCCCCGAATTATTAAATCTCCCACCCACCCCAATCATTTTTTAGTTTCTCGAGTATTTTCTCAGTGATATCTCAATGTTTGTGCTCCCTGTTAAATAAATGGACAGTACTAGCGCTCCAAGTCCAAGGCAACCAGACAAAGTAAGCTCCGTTATGTAACAACTTACAATAGATAATTGATACCACCCAAAATGAAAATTGTCAATTACTCTTTTGACAATCAACTAAATTTGGAAGTCTAAATAATTTAATTTCTTGACTCAAATCAATTAGTCCAAGGAAGTAATATAAAGTTGATGATAAGGGTACATGATCTCCCACTCATCGGATGTGATGTGATTATTTAGTAACAAAGTCATTGTTGTGTTATTGGACACTATCGATATTTTATAATAAAAAAAATAATTCACCGGCACTGCAAAACCAGTCAACTGTGCTTAACTCCTGAAACCAATTCAATTGCGAGTAGAAAATTAAGATAAAATCAAACCAAAACAAAATCCTAATAGAAGATCTCAATATTTTTGAGATGTGGAATTAATTATTCTTCAACAGAACTAATAACTAATAAGCAAACAGGGGGAGGGGGCGGTGGTTTGTGAGAGTAGTTCTAGATACAACTCTAGAACCGGAGGCATTAAGTATTTCTCATCATAAATGGTTTACAACGGCATATTTTTGCTCCAAATACTAGTTTTCACAGGCAAGCTCAAACTTTCAAAGTGGGTGTAGCATTACTTGAACTCCATACTGTGGGCAAGTTGTGAGGATCTGAACCGGGGAATGGACATAGGCTGGGGATAAGGTAAAGCTATAGCGTTGTAGATAAGAAATTATAATAATAAAAATTATAATAATAAATCAAGTTATATATAATCTTTTATATCGAGAATCAAGATATTCATAAATTTGAAGAAAGAAAAATTTTAAAAATCTCAGAGTACATATAATTGTCGGCTATGATATTTGAAAAATACTTACTGAAGAATAAAATAAAAATTCTCAAATGATTCGTTTTGATTTTTCATAATCTGAATTGACAGTTATGATTGATTCACTAAATAAGATTCTGTTAATTTTAATCGGTCATAATAATTATCTCTATATCTTAATTAAATATGATATCCGAAAAATAATTATATCACTAATAATTTTTTTTTTAAAACAAGTCAAAATCACTATATATCTAGATTTAGATGTACTAAAATTATAGTAGATCTAGATGAATGATTACTTTCATTAATAGAAAGATTATTTTAATAAGAATACAAATTGAAAAAAAAAAAATAGAGAAAAATTTATAACAAAGCGAAGAAAGATTCCTTTTCGATAAAAGAAGCACCTACTAAAAGAAGAAACGAGAAAGAACTGCGTAAATCATCGGGAAGGGGATAGGGATCTTTGACGAAAGGCGCTTGCGTGAGGTTCATTTTTATTAAAGTAATGCGAGGGGGTTCATCTTTTCTACACGCTAATTGCTAAGCACCACAGTTATTAGAAATGTTGGACTCACACTGATAAATTTAAGGGTGTGAGGCCTACTGCTATTAGTGTACAACTGTTCTCTGGCATTTTCCTTTTCTGGACAAGAATGAGAAAAATCTAGAACCTATACACGTGTCAATATATTACAAGAGAGACAAGAAAATGAAACAATTATAATAGCAGTATAAGGAATATAAACATTTAAAAATGAATCACAGTGCGTATAGAGTTTTGACTTTAGCTAAGCCTAGCTAGAGATGAAACGCATTAACTTAAACGATTCGTTTGACCGCTTTGCAGTGAAGATGAGAGGGGTTTTTCAATAAATTGACAACTTTATATGCAGACTACAGTCTACAGAGTAATCAATTTCAATTCAGTTAAAAAAAAAAAAAAAAAAGTAAAGCAATTTCTGACCAAATAAAAAACGACAATACAACATGAATGAAAAACTTAAAACGCCAATACAAAGGAACTAAAAATAGAAAAAAAGAATGAGATTTACAAAAAACGACAATACAACAGAAAACGTCATTAAAAACACATTTATGGAGCGAAACAACAACAAAAACAAAACCAATCAACAAACGAGAAACTCATAATATTTTTTCAAAGAATAAAACTACCATAAAAAACGACATCAACGAAGAAACGATAAGGACATACGAGGACTAAATTAAATAAACAAAGAAAAGGTCGATCATAAAAGAAACGAAATTAACATAAGAATTTAACGTCAACTTGAGGAGAACCACAAAAAGGTAACCAATAAACGACACCTATTGGAAAGACAACAAGTCAGCAACAATTAATAAACCACATGAACAACAAGAAACGACAATGGCACATGAGAAATGTGACAGCCCGTATACAAAATTAAATAAATAAAAAGAGGATTTGTTTCTATTATATAAATAATTCAATAGATAAGAAAAAGACTTTATAGCCCTTAGTTAATAGTGGTTATTAGAGGTTATTTTAGTAATTAGATAACTATCACTTTAAGAAACCCTAAGAGGTCTAATAATCTACTCAGTTTATACGTACGCTTTGTAGGAAAAAAAAATAGAGAGAGTGGAGACTATGTGTTTAAGAAAATGAAATTCAATTCATTGAATTTTAAGGTAATTAACTGTAATATATTAAATCTACATGCACTAATTAGATTTTTGGGGATTGGAATTGCATGTCTAAGGTTAGGGTTTTAAATTTGCCTATAAATAATTTATATACTATTGGGATGAATCTAATATAAGATAAAGCTTGTTGATATTAGGATTTAAAAAAGAATAATTTTGTGTGATTTGGTTTGATAAATAGAAAATTATGAATTTTTGAGTTTGGGTTAAGACGTAAAAACACAGTAGAGGTTCCGACTAGTTTTTCAAGAATTTTTATTAGTCTAATTAGGTCCTGTTTAGTATAATTGAAAAGCTTATCGAATTAACTTTCCAACGGTATATAATTCATCAAGAACAGACTTATAAATAGAGAGTTATAACCAATTGAAGTGAGTGCTACAAATCTAGAAAAATCTGAAATTTTTGGGTATTTTTAGCAAAATATGGCAGCAAATTTTGGGACTTTACAAGGCTTACATATGGATCTTATATCTGCATTCTTGGTAATATTAAGATCTTCGTGACTTATAGAATAGCTCCCTTAAGTTTGATAATTTTTAGAGTAGGTTAGAATTATTATAAATTATGAGAACTTGATATTATTGGGAATAACTATAAAATTAATTATAGAAGATACATGGATAACAAGTAGTCAATATTTTTGGTATAATTAGAGTATGATTTTATTATTACGATATTTATGCATAAATTGTGTGATAATAGGTATTTGAGAGGTTCTACAAATTATTTTGGTTAAATAGGCAAAACAAACGAGATAAATAACCTTTGATTTTTTCTAGTAGTTTTCCTTATCCAAAAACTAATTTTTTTATTATTTTAATATTTCTAATAAAATAAAATATGATTTCAAGTAAAAATATATTTTGGTAATAAGACTATTTATTGAAAAAATTCTATTTTATTGAAATAACATAATTTTTGTGAAAAATAGTATGATTATATATTTTGTACTAAATTATGGATCAAGTATATGAAATACTATTGAATGTGGTTACAAGAAAATTATTTTAGAATGAATACAATGCTATATTGAGATGAAAATAAAATTATTTATGATTTTCTATTGTAAATAAGTGTTTTGAAATTCTCTTCAGTGACTATGCGCATGCGCGTGAATTTAATCCATAGTAGTTACATGTGAATAGTATTTACCTATCTACATGGTTAAATATAGTAGATTCATACATACCTATAAGGGTTATCTGTATCGGACCCATCTACAGGAGTTAATTGTAACAAATTCAGATCCACCTACAAGGGTTATTTATAGTAGATTCGGACATAATCACAAGGTTTAAGTGTGGTCATATTTGCCAAAATCTAGAGAGAAGTATAATTGAAATTATTATTGACTAAAATAGATTCGAAAAGATAGATTTAAAAACATATTACTTTTTTTTGTCAAATTATTTACTAAACCACTTGATTTGAATATTTTTAAGAGTATTGATTTCTAAAACCAAATTTGTTCTAAAAAATATTTGTTAATGATTTTGATTTACATATACTTGATCCAGTTAATTAAGATTATTAGTTAGCAATTGAGCTTCTGGCACACTCTTTTATTTTTTCTTCCCAAGTTTTAAAGATTATCAGTTAAGAAGTATAACTAAAAGAGAATTTATTTAATAATAATTGAAGAGCATAATTCAAAGAGATGAATTTCTTCATCTTGATTTAGAAAATACAAAGTCTCGAAAAGTTGGTTATCTTGAATTTATTAGATTATACTTTCTATTATCTAATATTAATTTTGAATATTTAGAAATTTTATAAGAATTATTAGATTTTATATTATATATTGGTATTTATTAGAAACTAAATATTATTCTAAATTATATTAGTTTATAGAAAGTTCTTGGATGGGGCGCTAGTGCTTAGGTGTAAGGCGTGACAAGAAACGACATCAACGTCAAAAACGACGACGTCTGAAAATGATCATAACACCAAAAGAGCGTTTAAGTTATAATTCACAACCGACATCAACTGGAATAAACATAAAATCAATCAAAATGCAACAATGTTCAAAACCAGAGTCAATAACAAGTAGCAGCATACATAGAGACTTATAGATACTTTACATGAAGCCAAATGTTCCAGTTTTGCCAGGTATTACTATATTTTGCTTTTCAGGACTCATAAGTTCTGTCAGTTGCATTACTCTGCTTATACTGTCCCCCAGAATGAAAAGCTTTTCAAAATGACTCCAGCATTACTTGAAGTCCATGTTGTGGCCGATTTGTCAAAATCTGAACCGGCGAATGGACATAGGCCGGGGACAATGTGAAGGTGTAGCGTTGCAAAATCATCGACAGGGCGATCTTTGCTTCGGTTATGGCAAAGTTAAAGCCTACACAAATTCGAGGTCCCATTCCAAAGGGGAGAAAAGCAGCCATGTTGTCCTTAGTTGCTTTAGCAACTCCTTCAGAAAATCTCTCTGGTTTGAAAAGATGTACATCTTCTCCCCATATTCGAGGGTCATGGTGAAGTGCTAGAGTTGGTATGGACAAAATTATACTGGCTGGAAGGTTGAGCTTTCCTAGTCTCACTTCTCTTTCAACTGTTCTTGACATGATGTTTGCCGGTGGATATAATCTTAGGGACTCATTGATGATCAAGCTCATCTGCATTGGAATCATGGCATTTAGAGAACAAATCAAGATGACTAATATTGTTTTGCTATTTAGACAAGTGGGATCAAACTTTCTTACAGATTTAAGTTTTGTTATGCCATCAGGGTTTGGATTTTGTTTCCCGAATACATCGAGCACCTCCTTTCTTGCTATCTCTTGCCAATCTGTATGTGCTGCAAGAAGAAACACAGTCCATGCAAGTAAAGAGTTAGTTGTTTCCTGTCCAGCAAAATAAAGCGTCTTGCATTCGCTGACCAAACTGTCTATTGTAATCCTCTGGTTTACGTTGGCATCGTGGTGAGCCTTTAGTAGTATTCCAAGATAATCACTCCCAAAGCTATCTTCTTCTCCATTCATTAACTTCTCTTCCCTTTTCTTAATCATCTCCATTATGGAGTCATGTATTCCTTTTTCGAGCTTCTCTGATTCTATCTGATCGCGAGTTTTAAAGAACTTACTGCAAAATGGACAACAACAACTGATTTACTGATTCCCAGTAAGAGTTAATGGAGTTACTTTTTGTGTAACAATAGACTCTACCTTATACCAGGAAACCTCTGCTCGTATAAGTTTCTAGAAACTATTATGGTTAACTTCGCCAACATCTCAAATATGGTCTTCCCTTCCAAGTAACTGCTCCCAAAAGCTGTCCTGGAAATCACTTCTGCAGTCAACAATCGAAATTCCTCGTACACATCAATCTCTTTGTCTTCATGATCTTTCCATCTTTCTATCATGGCCTCAACACTGGCAATCATTTGAGGCATCATACCCTGCCAAGAATCCCATTTTATTTATTTATTTTCTTTTTGAAACAGTAAGTTTCTTATTTGTGTAAGACTTCAGGATATGAAATTCAATTACTGGCAACTCTACCTAGTTTACTTCCTCCTCTTTTTTTTTCCTTCTTCTTCTTGTTATTCCTACTTCTGATCCCAGTCAGTTTAGTTTTAATTCTTTAACTAGGAAAGGATAAAACTTTCAGCAAAAAGAACACAATAAAATACAGTTTCGGGAAAAAAAAAAATTGGGAATAACAACAGTTAAGAACTCACTTTCAAGTTCTCTATTTGGAAGGCATGATTAGCGATTTTCCGCATCTTTGCCCACTTTTCACCTTGAGATGTGGCAACACTATCTCCGAATACCTTCTTTAAGTACATCTGGGCCTTGTTTTTGGGATAGACTCTTTCTCTATCACTCAAAATCTCTCTGATCAACTCGGGTTCAGTAATAACCATTTGAGGTTGAGGACCGTACCACTGAAGATAATTCTTTCCTGCAGTATGAAAGACGAAATCTAGTTTATAATAGAGAGAAAATATTTATGGAAGTAAAATTCAGATACCCAAAGTGACAAGAGTTTGTGTTACCATATAAGTTGGTCCAGCAGTGAACATGAGGCAGAAGTTTAGGAAATATGTCGTTGGACAAACCCAAAGGTCTGGCCATGGCTTCCTTTTGCATGCTCATGATCTGTTTGGTGCTTCCATGGATAAATCTGTAAGAAGGACCTTTCACTCCTTGCAAGCCCATCAAATGCTTTACTCGAGTTGGTGCCCACCATAGCTTGTGGAAGATCTTGATTAGAGCTAAGAAAAGGCACAAACAGATAAAGCTTAAAACGAGGGCTGTTAGATCTCTCCCCTCACTCATGATCATTTCCTTTTTCTTTTAATAAAGCTGTCAGTAACCTCAAGCTTTTGCTCTCTGAAACTCTATAATGGAGAGACTGATATACATATAAATATCTTTGTATTTTTACTGCTGGTAGCTAGAAATAGCACCGAGTATGCCTTATCAACAATAGATAAGCGGTCCCACATCTAGTTTTATTTCTCAATGCCAGTCCGAGACGATGGATCTGCCGCACGCCACACCAAATGTTAAGAATTACCGATAATAGAAAAAAAAAAAAAAAAAAAGCAAGAACACGCAGATTTAAATGAAAAATCTTAATCGAAAAAAATTATTGATAGAAGAGAAAATTTCACTATATCAAAAAATAAGGTAGGAGTTTTACATCACCAAACTGAAAATATATATAATCTCAAAATTTTAAAATATATATATGTGTACAGACAAAAATTGTACGGATAAAATGACCTAATAAAACAGATTCATACCACAGGGGCTCCAATCCCGCATCCCAACGAGATCAGTGATGGACTTTGGGATCGGGTCTCTCTCTGCTTCCACCACAGATCTCAAAATTTCTCCGAATTTCTCCGAAGTACAAAAATATCACATATATCGCACTGCGAAATTTTCGGACTAGGACAAATAGAATTCAAGTCACCAACTCTAACACCAAATTTTCATTCTCAATCCCAGTCTTGATTAAGCAAGTCAATCTCCTTTTGGTAGCAAAGACCAAGTATGTTTGAGTAAGCAAATTAGTAAGCAGTGATGAATGCTAGTCATTAATGATGGCTAGAGTATCTTGACATTTCAAGTTAGCAGGTACAAACCAAATACTAGTAAAAGTGCTGAAAGTGACAAGATGAAACTACAATAATGTATACAAAAGCAAACAATGCAGGTAAAAGTAGTAGGTGGTGCAATTTTGAGCTTTCAGTATTTTTTTTAGCAACAACCTTATAATCCTGATAAGATATATAGCAACACGAAAAACTTGGGCTTCAAAACGGGTGTAGAATTACTTGAACTCCATACTGTGGCCGGTTTGTGAGAACCTGTACTGGTGAGTGAACATATGTTGGGGATAAGGTTAAGGCGTAGCGTTGTAGAGTCATCGCCAGAGCGATCTTTGCTTCGGCAACAGCAAAGTTAAATCCGACACAATTCCGAGGTCCTAAGCCAAAGGGTACAAATGAAGCAATGTTGTTCTTAGTAGCTTTAGCAATCCCTTCAGTGAATCTCTCTGGTTTGAAAAGATGCACATCTTCTCCCCATATTTGAGGGTCATGGTGTACTGCTAGATTTGAAATGAACAAGCTTGTATTAGCTGGAAGATTAAGATTTTTTCCAAGTCTCACTTCTCTTTCAACTTCTCTTGACATGCTAATCACTGGGGGATAGAGTCTTAGAGACTCATTGATGATCAGGCCCATCTGTTTGGATATGGAATACAGAAAACGTATCAGGAGAAAGACAAAGTGAAACCTTTTTTGCCATCAAGTCAAGAAAACAGTTGACTTTCTTACAGTTCTAAGTTTTACTAAGTCATCTGGGTTTGGAATTTGTTTTCCAAATAGGTTGAGAACCTCTTTTCTTGCTTCCTCTTGCCAATCAATATGGATTGATAGGAGAAACGCAGTCCAAGCAAGCAAACTATTAGTGGTTTCTTGTCCAGTAAAATAAAATGTCTTGCACTCATCAACCACATCATCTACTGAAATTCTTTGGTTCTCATTGGCATCATGGTGAGCCTTTACAAGCAATCCAAGAAAATCATTCCCGTAGCTCTCCTCCTCTCCACTCACTACCTTTTCTTCTTTTTTCTTAATTAACTCGACTATCGACCTGCGAACTCCTTGCTCAAGCTTCTCTGATTCTATCTGATCATTTGTTTTGAAAAATATACTGCAACATAGATCAAAATAGCTAAATGGTCCTCTTCTGGCTAAGAAAGAGTTAAATAAAAAAAAAGCAGCATTTCTCCGCTTAACAGGCATAAATAACTTATGAAAATTACCTGATGCCAGGAAGACTTTGTTTATAGAAATTTCTGGATGCCAACAAAGTCAACTGCATCATCGTCTCAAAAATTTTCTTCCCTTCTAAGTAATTGCTCCCAAATGCTGTCCTCGAAATCACTTCAGATGTTAAGAACCTAAATTCTTCATACACTTCAATCTCTTTGCCTTCTTGACATTTCCATCTTTCTAACATGGTTTCAACTCCATCAATCATTTCAGGAATCATCCTCTGCCCCCGAAATGAATAAACAGAAAAAAAAAATCCAAAAAAATTCCATAATATACTTAGAAAAATCTGTCATTGAAAAGGTCAAATTCATTATAGATTCATGTATGCTAAAGTTTAGTGACTATAGCTAAATAAAATACATTAGCTCTTTTGTGTAAGTTCTTGTCCAATTTAGCTTTTTGTCACTGTATTCTTGAACTAGAGCAAAGGGTACATAGGAGTAAAAATAAAATAAAAAAGGCAGCTTACTTGCAAGCTCTCTGCATGGAATGCATGGTTAGCCAATTTCCTGACTTTTGACCATTTTTCTCCTTGAGATATGACAAGGCCATCTCCTAATAACTTCCTCAAAAAGGGTTTAGTCTTCCCTTTGGAAAAGACTCCATCTCTATCAGTCAGTATGTCTTTGACTGTCTCTGGCTCTGTTATAACCAACTGAGCTTGAGAACCATCCCACTGAAGAAAGTTTTTTCCTGTTGAATAGAAAAGAACAAACTTACTACCAAAACTCAAAACACAAGAACGTTTATATCAAAATTCAGATCAATGAAAGTTTCTTTTACCATATAAGTTGATCCAACAATGAATATGAGGCTGAAGTTTTGGGAATATGTCGTGTGATAAACCGAAAGGTCTGGCCATAGCTTCCCTTTGCATGGTCAAGATTTCTTTGGTGCTTCCATGGATGAGTCTGTAAGAAGGGCCTTTCACTCCTTGCATACCCATCAAATGCTTTACCCGAGTTGGAAACCACCATAGCTTGTGGAAGATCTTGAGCAGAGCTAAGAGGAGACACAAACCAAGAAAGCCTAAAACAGGTGATATGAGATCTCTTGTTGCAACCATGTTTGTTGATTTTCTTTTTTCTGAGTTCTGCTTAGAAAGGACATTAGGCCTTGTATATTATGGTCTATGGGTAACAATTATTTTGTGCCACTAGGCACCAATAGACACAAGTGGTCAAGCACAAACTAGTAAACAAAAAAGACTGCTGCTTTGTCTCAATGGAATTTGGATAAGCTCAGCCTTTATTTTTACAGGAAGCCCATCATGTCACAATTATACAGCCCCTAATACGTGGCAATGGATTGGTGAGTATAGCTTCATTAAACATCAAAACTTGTCACTATGCCGGTTGGAGTTACCGTTTTTGTCCTCGCACGGAAAATGAAGTGCCCCTTCTCAAAATAAATTGTTATCATTAAGAAAAAGACTTTGCAAAGTTTAATACAAATGGTACAAGGCTAAGGACACTAAATTTATACAAATAATCCAAATGTTTAAGTTCAATTTTAGAAAGCCTATAAGCACACACCAAAAAAAAAAATCGTAGAAAATATAGATTTCATTTATGCTAAATTTCTGCTCCAACCCTGGACCAAATTATAAGAATGCGCTTAACAGTGCAAATTTTTCAATGATCAACAAGTTAACAGCACCCATATATATATATATATATATCTGTGAACAATTTTCTCCAATAACAGATAAACATGGGTGGTTTAGTGATCTTCTTAAATTGATGGCATGTTCTACAGATATTAAGGGATATTGATGTCACTAGGACATTAGTGCCATTTAAAATTCCACTATATCACATGACTTAATAGGCTTTCATAATGTCTTCTTAAGGACTTAGATAAAGGAGTATGCTTGCCTGGACTATCAATTAAAGGGTCTAAGTTTCCTTTCTACTTTTCTTGAAAAGCCATGCACAGTAGTATATAATATCAAAGGTTCATCAATCACCAAGCTCATCTGCATACTTACTAACTAAACAAGAAAAATATCTCAGCGTTTCAAATATCAAAACAAGTTTCTTGATAAGATGTAGTTCTGATATTCCTTTTTTTTTTTTTTTTTGAGTTATTTCCTTACTGTTTTTAGTTTGGCAATGCAATCCGGACTCGGATTTTGTAGGCCAAGTAAGTTGAACACCTCTTTTCTTACTTCCAAGAGCCAATCTGTATGCATTGCGAGAAGGAACACAGTCCAGGAAGAATTAACATCTTGCACTTATCCTCTGTGTTTCATTGGCATCATGGTAACATTACCAAGAATACCACTTCCATAGCTATCTTCTTCTTTTAGTCATTACCTTCTCTTCTCTTTTCTTAACTATCTCTCCTTTATGTAGTTACTTATTTCTTTCCCAAGCATCTCTGATTCAATCTTGTGTTTCGTCTGGAAGAACTTGCAGCAAAATTAAATGTATAACTAGTTGAGTGCATACTTAAGAACAGGGTTATTTTCAAATTCTACATCTCTGCAAAACAGGAAGCCTAACTCTGAAAAAATTCGCAGTTGCTATATCAATGTCATCCTCCTTAACATATCAAAGATTTGATTCCCTTCAAGGTAATTGCTCCCAAATGCTGCTTTGGAAACCACTTCAGATGTTAACAGCCTAAATTCATCAATACAATCAATCTCTTTGCCTTCTAGTGTTTCCACCTTTGAAGCATCACATCAACCACTGGAGATCATAGCAGGAATCATACCTTGTAAGATGATGCTATCATACAGTTAGCTTAAGTTAAGAAATACTAATATAATATTAGCGGTCAAGCCCAAAAAAAAAAAAAAAAAATAGAGCGAACAAATTAGAAAAGAGAAAACTCAATTTCAAGTGTCAAGATCTTCCATTGGAAGGCATGATTTTCCAGTTTCCTCCGTCTTGCCCATTTTTCCGACTCTTGTAGCAAGGCCATCTCCAAGTAGCTTCTCGATGTAGCCTTTAAACCTCAGCTTTGGGGTAAACTCTACTTTATCGTTGAGTACCTCTTTGATCAGCTCCGGTTCTGATATGATTTACCGAGGTTGAGTACCAAGCTATTGAAGAAAATTCTTTCCCGCCGTGAAAAAGAAAATGCTTGAACAATGTTCATCTTCAACGTATGATTCTTAGAACCATTATTAAAGAATTCTCATACCTACAAGTTAAACTACGAGTGAAAGTTAGTTTGAACTTCAGGAATATGCGATGTGATAAATCTGTTAAGAAGGGCCTCCTCTGATTCCTCCCAAAGCCATCAAGTACCGTATGCGAGTCGGAGTCCATTATAGTTGGTTGCATCTTTACAAGAGCTAACAGGGAAAACCAGCCAAGAAAGCTCGAAAGAATTATTAACACATCTCCCTAAGCTCTTATATTCCTTTCCTGTCTTTCCTACAGGTTGTTTTCTAACCTAAACAAGTTCATGTCTAATGGGTTATTACTAAACAAAGGAGGTAAAATCAAGGTACCTAGTTTGGCTGCATTTGAGTATTTGTCAGGTACTATTCCAAACATGATATTATAAGCTGAAAAAACAGAATGGACAATAATAATAAACAACAAGATATAACTTGAAAGGGACGTTAATGGTGATTTGGCAATGTTTATTGTACACTATAATGATTGAAGTGATTGAATTATGGCCATGTAAAAGAAGCACATGATTCCATGATTGTAGTGATAGATTACATATATAAGCTCATTCAATCATGTAAACTGTGCTTTGCATTCCAAATGAACTTTTGGAAAAATTTCTTGAAAAGTGAATAACGGATTATGGATAGTACTAGGCACTCCGAGGCAACCGGAGTCCAGACAAAAGTAAACCCTGTTACGTTATGAATATTGTCAGTAATATTTTAACTCTCCACCAAAGAAATGGACATACTATTATTAGTACTGAAAAATTAGGCCCCGTTATCCAATACCTATAGATAATTGGTCCCACCAAAAACGGAAAGTGAATTACTGTTTTTGACAATCATCTAAATTTGGAGGTAAAAATGATTGTGCGTGATATTAACTGCTTAGCTCAATAAGGTAAAAGCAAAACAAAGCAAATTCTTAGTGAAGTGCTCCAAGTAATGAAATAAGGAAATTACTCTACAACCGAATTATTAACTTAAAAAAGCTAAGAGAGGAGGGATTAAAAGAGAGCAGTTTTTCAGGTACAACTCCACAACTGGAGGAATCGAGTATTTGTTTTTACAAATGGTGTACAATACGCTTTCTTTTTGTTTTTCTTTTTTCTCTCCAAATGCAAGTTTTCACAGGCAAACTCGGGCTTCAAAAGGGGTGTAGCATTACTTGAACCCCACATTGCGGACGATTTGCGAGAATCTGAACCGGCGAATGCACATAGGCCGGGGACAAGGTGAAGCTATAGCGTTGAAGAATCATCGTTAGAGCAATCTTTGCTTCAATGATGGCAAAGTTAAAGCCTATACAAGTTCGAGGTCCCATTCCAAAGGGAAGAAAAGCAGCCATGTTGTTCTTAGTAGCCTTAGCAACTCCTTCAGAGAATCTCTCTGGTTTGAAAAGATGAACATCTTCTCCCCATATTTCCGGGTCATGGTGAAGTGCTAGATTTGGCATGTACAAGGTTATATTAGCTGGAAGATTGAGGTGTCCTAGTCTCACTTCTCTTTCAACTTTTCTTACCATGACATTTGCTGGTGGATATAATCTTAGGGACTCATTGATGATCCAGCTCATCTGCATTGGAATCATGAATATAGAGGACAAAATCAGACGAAGAATGAGACATATTGTTTTGCTATTTAGACAAGTGGGATCTAACTTTCTTACAGATTTAAGTTTTGTTATGCCATCTGGGTCCGGATTTTGTTTCAAACCGAATAAATCGAGCACCTCCTTTCTTGCTTTCTCTTGCCAATCTGTATCTAGTGCTAGAAGAAACATAGTCCACCCAAGTAAAGAATTAGTTGTTTCCTGTCCAGCAAAATAAAATGTCTTGCACTCATCGACCAAATCGTCTACTGAAATCCTCTGGTTTATGTTCCCATCATGGTGAGCCTTTAGTAGTATTCCAAGAAAATCACTCCCAAAGCTATCTTCTTCTCCATCTATTACCTTCTCTTCCCTTCTCTTAATCATCTCTATTATAGAATCACGTATTCCTTTTTTGAGCTTCTCTGATTCTATGTCATCGCTAGTTTTAAAGAACTTACTGCAAAATGAGCAAACAAGAATTGGTTTTCTGATTCCTAGTAAGAGTTAATGTAGTTGCTTAACATGTCTATTAACTATGCTTTGTTCGTCTGTTAAAAGAGTTTACCTTAAACAAGGAATACTTTGTTTGTACATGTTTCTGGAAGCTATTATGGTCAACTGCACCAACATCTCAAATATGTTCTTCCCCTCCAAGTAACTGCTCCCAAAAGCTGTCCTGGAAATCACTTCAGCAGTCAACAACCTAAATTCCTCGTACACATCAATCTCTTTGCCTTCATGATCTTTCCATCTTTCTAACATACCCTCAACGCTGGCAACCATTGCAGGAATCATATCCTGCCAAAGATCCCATTTCGTTTGTTTTTATTTGTCTATTTTCTCGTTTAAATAATGAGTTTCTTATTTGATGATCCATAGCATGCGTTTTGCATAGACTTCATGACATGAAAAACAAATAACTAGAAACTCTAGATAACAATTTAAACAAGAGGAAAACAATAAAATAAAATCATCAAAAGAAGAAAAAAAAAATTAGAAGAGCAACTCTTAGAAACATACTTTCAAGCTCCCAATTTGGAAGGCATGATTAGCAATTTTCCGCATTTTTGCTCACTTTTCACCTTCAGATGTGGCAACACCATCTCCCAATACCTTCTGGACATATTCTGGGACTTTGGTCTTCGGATAAAGTTTTTCTCTATCACTCAAAATTTCTTTGATCAACTCAGGATCAGTAATAACCATTTGTGGTTGAGGACCGTACCACTGAAGATAATTCTTTCCTGTAGTATGAAAAGCCAAACATAGTTTATAAGAAAATGAAAATCTTAATGAAAGTCAAATACAGATAGACAAAGCGACAAGAGTTTGTGTAACCATATAAGTTGGTCCAACAGTGAACATGAGGCAGAAGTGTAGGAAATATGTTGTTGGACAAACCCAAAGGTCTGGCCATAGCTTCCTTTTGCATGCTCATGACCTCTTTGGAGTTTCCATGAAAGAATCTGTAAGAAGGGCCTTTCACTCCTTGCAAGCTCATCAAATACTTTACTCGAGTTGGTACCCACCATAGCTTGTGGAAGATTGATCAGAGTTAAGACAAGGCACAAGCAGATGAAGCTTAAAACAAGGATTGTTAGATCTCTCACCCAACTCATCTTTTTCATTTAGTAAAGTTATCAGTAACCTCAAGCTTTCTTCTGTCTGAAACTCCATGTTGAAGAGGTCTAAATATATATATGTATATATTAGGCCTTATCATAAATTTTTATTCTCAATCTCAGTCAACCTTTCAATCTCCTTCTGGTAGCAAAGACTAAGGATGTTTGAGTCAGCAAGATAGCTCATTAAAATAATGCAAACAACAACTTGGAAGAAAAATTATCCAAGTATATAAAAAAGCTAAATAATTATGGCTCGAGTATGTAGAAATTTCTAATTAGAGCAGGTCAAAACAGAATACTAGTACAAATGCTCAGATTGGTGAGATGAAGAAACTACAATACTGTATATAAATATAGTAAAGCAAACAAAGCAAGAAATAGTTGATGGTGCAAGTTTGAGCTTTCACTACTTATTTTAGCAATCACCTTACATTTTAAGTTCTTGAAGAAGACTTGAAATAATCTTTAATAAGATATGAGAATTCAAAGAAAAGATGGAACTGCAAATTTGAAAGATGAGAGGTGGTTTCATTCTCAATCCAATTCAACCTTTGATTAAGTCGCACTAATTAGGCCTTATCATCGATAGATGAAGAATCTATAAAAGAGAGAATGAAAAATTCTAAAGTAAAGTGTGTAATAATGGCTCCTAAGGACAGACCTTTCATTGATTAAAATATATATACACGAGTATCAATATTGTTTACATGAAGCATGACAGCTACCCCAGACTTCTAGCTCACTCTTATAACAACTCCTTGACTAATCACAGCTCATTACAGCTCAGTCCTATAATCACGCTAACAAACCATAACATTATATTGTTTAAACTAGTCAACTCTAACATGATGGGTAGAGTATCTTGACATTTCTAGTTAGCCGGTAAAAACCAGGTTACAGTAAAAGTCCTCAAAGTGATAATAAACTAAAACAATGTACAGAGAAGCGCAAAGCTGAAAAAGTAGTTGATGGTACAAATTTGAGCTTTCAGTATTTCTTTTAGAAACCACCTTACAGTTCCAGTCATTGAAAAGAATGTCAAATAATCCTAACAAGATATCAGCTCAGCCACAAGAAAACTTAGGCCTCAGAATGGGTGTAATATTACTTGAACTCCATATTGTGGCCGGTTTGTGAGAACCTAAACTGGTGAGTGAACATACGCCGGGGATAAGGTGAAGGCATAGCGTTGGAGAATCATCATCATCTTGAGCAATAGCGAATTTGTATCCAAAACAATTCCGAGGTTTTAACCCGAAGGGTACAAAGGCAGCAATGTTGTTCTTGGTGGCTTTAGCAACTCCTTCATTGAATCTCTCTGGTATATTTCAGGGTCATGGTGAAGTGCTAAATTTGAAATGAACAAATTTATTTTAGCTGGAAGGTTATGCTTTTCTCCGAATCTCACATCTCTTTCGACTTCACATGCTAATCACTAGGGGATACGAATATAGTCTTAGAGACTCGTTGATGATCAGGCCCATCTGTTCGAAAAATGGAATATACAAAACATATCAGAGTGTCAAACATGTTAGATTCTACTGCATTAAGTCAAACAACAATCGACTTTCTTACAGTTTTTAAGTTTTACTAAGTCATCTGGGCTCAGATTTTGTTTTCCAAATAGACTGAGATTCTCTTTTCTTGCTTCTTCTTGCCACTTAAGACGGATTGCTAGAAGAAACACAGTCCAAGCAAGCAAACTATTGGTGGTTTCTTGTCCACCAAAGTAAAGTGTCTTGCACTTATCAACTATATCATCTACCGAAATTCTCTGGTTCGCATTCGCACCATGATGAGCTTTAAACAGCAGTCCAAGAAAATCACTCCCAGAGCTGCCCTTCTCTCCACTCACTACCTTCTCTTCTCTTTTCTAGATTAACTCAGACTATCAATCGGCGAACTCCTTCGTCAAGCTTCTCTGATTCTATTTGGTCATCAGTTTTGAAAACTTTACTGCGAAATATGTCAAAATAACCAATGGTGCTCTTCTGCCTAATAATGCTGATCACGGGGAATGGTGGTTTGTAAAAATTTCTGGATACCAATAAGGTCAACTTCATCATCATCTCTTCCCTTCCAAGTAACTGCTCCCAAATGCTGTCCCGGAAATCACTCTAAATTCTTCATATACTTCAATCTCTTTTGCCCAATTGATTTTTTCATCTTTCTAACATGGTTTCAACTCCATCAATCATTGCCGGAATCATCCTCTGCCCCCAATGAATTGAAAAAAAAAAAAAAAAAAAAAAAGGGGGGTCCCATAACATACTTTGAAAAATCATTTGAAAAGATCATTCTGATCATAGGTTCATATATGCCAAAATTTAGGAAGTAGCTATGTAATCCGATCATAGATTCATATATGCTAAAATTTAGAAAGTGTTACGAATAACCATGCCATTAAACACGCAATAAAACGATAAAATAAATATAAAAAATAACGTCAAAATAAAATAAACACAAGACATATAAAATTATTATGATTCATCAATTGGTTATGTTCATGGAGCTGCCACATAATTTTTACTATAGGAAGAAAAAGAATTTTTACAAATGTTTATACTCAATATTTTCAACTCACACCTCAAATCCTGAATACACTCGAGAGAAAAAATTACTCTCAAAGAATAAAATTCCTTAATTTTACTCTCACTAAACACTTGGTGTTTCTCACTTTTTTTATATGAAAACCCTATTTATAGTTGAGACTCCTCCAAACTTCTCATATTTTCCTCTCAAAATTTCCTAATATACCACACTTAATACACACGGCTTGTACACGTTTTTTTTTTTTCTTTTATCGTGTACAATATACAAAACTGTGTTTTACTTACACGGTTAATACACAGAGCTTTTAATGCTCTCTCACTAATAATCTCCCACTTGAAAACTTGATTCCAGTCATATTTTCACATTCGACCAATATAGCAGCTGATCTCTATTTTCTTCATGCTTGCAAGCTAATTGAAGCTGAACACAGCTTCAATTTGTCAATGGTCCCCGTCTTCGTTAACATATCCGCTAGGTTCTTGCTTTCTGAAATTTTCTCCAAGACTCCATCTTCCAAAGTTGAGTATATGAAGTGATACCGAACCTATATATACTTTGTCCGAACATGATAAACAGGATTCTTTGCCAAATGAAAAGCACTTTGACTGCCACAATGCAAAGTGTTCTTCATATAATTCTGACTCAGTTCCTTTAAGAAACTCTACAATTATATCAACTTCTTATTTGCTTCTATCACAACAATATACTCTGCTTCAATAGTAGATAAAGCAATAATCTTTTGTAACTTCGAGTCCTAACTAATCGTTATACCATCTAACGTGAATACATATCCAATAATACTCATCTTGCTGTCTATATCATCAACCGTATTAGTATCAATATAGCCCTATAGACCCAAATCTAACTTTTTGAAGCACAAGGCTAAGTTGCTAGTGCTTCTCAAGTACTTAAGAATCCACTTCACCACTTTCCAGAATTGTTTTCCCAGATTGCTCATGTATCGGCTCACAACTCCCACTGTATATGCTATATCTAGTCGTATATATACCATAGCATACATAAGGCTACTAATAGCTGATGAATAAGGCACCTTGGCCATGTGAGCTTGTTCTTGCTTTGTTTAGGGTGACTACTCCTTAGTTAGTTTGAAATGATTAGACAAAGGAGTACTTACAGGCTTTGTACCATCCATGTTGAATCTGCTAAGCTTCTTCTTCATATAAACCTCTTGAGATAGCTTCAAACTCTCATTCACCTTGTCTTTAGAAATCCGCATTCCAAGGATTTATTTTGCAACTGTCAAATCCTTCATAGAAAACTCCATTGACAATTATCTCTTGAGCTTATTAATTTCTTCCATATTAGCTCTAGCAATTTACATATCATCTACACATAGAAGTAGAATAATATAAGAATTGTCAAATCTCTTCACATAAAGCAACGATCTGCCTGAAACCGCAAGTAATCACTGTTACTCATAAATGCATTGAACTTCTTGTACCACTATCTTGGAGCTTATTTCTGGCCATACCAAGCTCTTTTGAAGTTTACACACTATTTTCACCTTTCTTTGTACTTCAAAACTTTGTGGCTATTTCATGTAAATTTTTTCCTCTAGGTTACCATGAAGAAATGCTGTCTTGACATCTAATTGCTCTAGATGTAAGTCTTCTTTAGCCACCAACCCAAGTACTATTCTGATAGTGGTCAATTTAAATACTGGAGAGAAAATCTCAGTGTAATCGATGTCTTCCTTTTGTTGAAAGCTTTTGACATTAAGTCTTGCCTTGTACCGCTTACTGCCATCATGTTCTTCCTTTATTTGATACATCTACTTGTTGTGTAACACCTTCTTTCCTTCTAGTAATTTAGCCAACTCCCATGTTTGAATGGACGCCAAACAATTCATCTCATCTTTCATGGCTAACTCTCATTGGGTTGACTGATCATGCTGTACTACTTCTTCATATGTCTTTGGCTTGCTTTTATCAGTCAATAGGATATAATGCAGTGCTGAGGAATATCTTTAAGGAGGTCGAATTGTTCTGGAAAATCTTTTAAGTTCACTCACTGGGGTTTGTGAGTCTACCACTGGTGCTACAGCTTCTTGATCTTTCTCGCCATTATTAATCTTCATTTCATCTACTGAGATCTCATTCAATGATATTACCCTGGTTTTTTTGACTTCAAGACATGTACTATTAGCTCCAGTGTCCAATTTTTCCTTATATATTACCTCTTCATTGAATATGCAACCCTACTTCTAATGATCTTCCGATTTTGGTCATCTTAGAAACGATAACTAAATTCAGCATCACCATAACCAATAAAGAAACATTTTTTAGACTTGGGATCAAGTTTACTTCTATTGGCAGGGTCTATATAAATATAAGATAGACAACCAAATACTTTCAAGAAAGAAAAATTTATCTATTTATCACTCTAGACCTCCTCTGGTATTCTACAATCTAATGGTACTAAGGGTCTTCTGTTGATAAGATATGCATCGGTGTTAACTGTATCGGCCCAAAATATCTTTGGCAACCCTGCCTATAATCTTATGCCCCTTGCACGTTCATTCAGGGTTCTGTTCATTCTTTCAGCAATACCATTCTGTTGAGGATTTACTAGAATGGTTTTCTTGAACTTGATCCCATTAACGACATAATATTCATTGAAATTATCATCAACATATTCTCTTCCATTATCAAACCGCAAACATTTTATTTTTAGATTAGTCTCATTCTCAACTATGGATTTCTATTTCTCAAAGGTATCGTAAATGTCAAATTTATTTTTCGAAAAATAAACCTATGCCTTTCTGCTTGAATCGTCAATAAATGTCACATAGTATCTAGAGCCTCCAAGAGATATCACAGGAGATGGCTCCTATATGTCTATATGAACTAGCTCTAACTTTGCTACTTTTAGTTTTCTTTCACCTTTCGAAAAGCTCACCATCTTTTGCTTGCCAAATATATCTTTTGCATAGGTTATACTCAACTGACTTTAGCTCTGGTAATATACCTAAGTCTACAGTGCCATAGACTTGAATCAACACCAGTATTTACAGTCACCAATGTATCTCTATAACTGAAAGTCATGTAAAGAGTTCCAGTTTTGTTTCCTCGAGCAACAACCATGGCTCCTTTGCTAACCTTTCACAAGCCAACAGTAAAAGTCACATTGTGTCCTTCATCGTCAAGTTGTCCCACCGATATAAATTTTCGTATCAATCTCGGTACATGCCTTACTTTCTGGATTTTCTACACCGATCCATTTGATATCCTCATACGGATATCACTCATACTAACAATATATAAAGGTTCTTCATCGGCTAGATAAACCTTTTTGTAATTACCAATAACATGATTTTCCAATACATCACGGTATGCAATGGTATGAAACGAAGCCACAGAGTCTACGAACCAAGAGTCAATTGGATTATCTATAGATAATAGTAAAGCATCTTGTACCTCATCAGTCACGACATTTGTATCGTTTCTGCTCTCATCTTTCCTTGGTGCTTTTTTATATGGCTAGTCTTGCCACAATTCCAATATTTTGGTCTTCTTCTGGATTTGAACTTGTCTCTACCATTCCTTAACTTGGACCTACCACAACCCCAATTAGAATTCTTCTCGCTGTTACTGCCCTTGTTCTCGAGATTTAGGGTATAACTCGATGATGTACCTTCATCTGAATCAATTCTACGAACTTTTTTTGCCAAAATTTGGTCTCTAATATCATTGAATTACGACTTTCTTTTGCTTACAGAATTGCTTATCATAGCCCTCATTGGTTCCTATAGAATTTCATCATCGAAATTAATTTCGACAGACATCAACTGAGAAATGATCATGTTCAACTCATTAATATGTGTTATAACTGAAGCATTTTCTGTCATCTTTAAGTAAAATAACTTTTTCATTAAATGTTCCTTGTTATTTGCCAATAGCTTCTCATACATGTCTGACAGAATGCTTATAATCTCTGTTGTGGTTTTTGCCTCCGCCACATTATGAGCAACATTCTTCGTCAGCATCAATCGAATTATGCTTAACACCTGTCGATCAAGGAGTTCCCAGTTGTCATTCTCTATCTTCTCGGGTTTTATTCCCTAATAAAGGCCAATACAATTTTTTACTACGCAGATAATCATTGATATGCAATCTCTAGTATGAGAAGTCTGTATTGTTGAACTTATCAATTTCGAGTCCTGATTCTTCACCTCCGATCATCGCTTCCACTAAATCGAACCTTAGCTCTGGTACCAGTTGTTAGGGAATAATCTCTCCAATAAGTACACAATAGTGGAAACGATAAAATAAATGTGAAAAATAATGTCGAAATAAAATAAACACAGGACACAAAATTATCGTGGTTCATCAAATTAGCTACGTCCATAGAGTTACTGTAGATCTTCACTATAGGGAGAAAAAAAAACTTTCACAAGTGTTTATGTTACTGTAGATCTTCACTATAGGGAGAAAAAAAAACTTTCACAAGTGTTTATACTCAATACTCTCAACCTACACCCCAAATTATGAATACATCCAAGAAAAAAATTGTATTTTTTCTTTCAAAGAATAAAATCTCTCAATTTTACTCTCACTAAACACTTACTGTTTCTCACTTTTTGGAGACGAGAAACAATAAGAAATGAAGATCTTATTTATAATTGAGGCTCCTCCAAACTTTTTACATTTTTCTCTCAAAGTTTCCTAATATACCACATTTAATGCACACGGCATGTACAGTTTTTTTTTTTTCCTTTTCTTTTACCGTGTACAATATGCAAAACCGTGTTTTGTTACAAGGTTAATACACGGAGCTTTTAATGCTCCTCCTCTAACAGTAAGTAGCTATGTAATCCATATATTGGCTCTTTGTATATGTTTCTTAACATGATTTAAAAGATACCTAGCTTTTTGTCAATGTTTTCTTGAACTAGAACAAAGAGTACTTGAAGAAAACAGAAAAAATCCGAAAAAAAAAAACAAAAATAAAAAATAAAAACAAAACAAACAAAACAAAAAACTAACAACACCGCTTACTTTCAAGCTTTCTGAAAGGAAGGCATAGTTTACGAGTTTTCTCACTCATTTTTCACCTTGAGACGTCACAAAGCCATCTCCTAATAACTTCTTCATAACGGGTTCCGCCTTCCCTTTGGAATAGGCTCTATCTCTATCATTTAATCTCTTTGACCAACTCCGTCTCGGTTACGACCAATAGAGCTTGAGAACCGTCCCATCGAAGAAAGTTCTTTCCTGTTGTATAGAAGAAGACCAAACTTACTGCTAAAACTTGAACATAAGAACTCATGTGTCCAAATTCAGATAATCAGAGTACAACAAGAGTTTCTTCAAGTACCATATAAGTTGGTCCAATAGTGAATAGGAGGCTGAAGTCCAGGGAATATGTCGTGTGATAAACCAAAAGGTCTGGCCGTGGCTTCCTTTCAAACTCAAACTCAGCCAATGATATATGCTAGTTGGGGCCCACCATAGTTTGTGTAACATCATGATCAGAGCTAAGAGAAAACACAAGCAAAGAGAGCCTATAAAAAGTAACAATAAATCTCTTGTTACTGTCATTTTTCCTGAATTCTGCTGTTCTATGTGACTGAAGTTTGTTTGTTTATGCTTGGAGAGAGATCGAGACAAAAATGGTCAAGCACGCACTAAATAGCAAAGATACCAAAGTATGGTGCTATGTCTTTAATGGGGTGTACATATGTTGAAGCTTTCTTCGTTACGTGAATAAAGGCATCTCTAGAATTTTTTAACGCAAAGAAAAGAAAAGCTTTAGTTTGTTGCATTTATTTATTAATTTGTGCTTGATTGCTATATTATATGTAAATTTTTTTTTTCTTTTTTTGGTCCGAGTTTTTTGACGCAAAAAAGTAGAGAAAGTTTTGCTTTTGTGACATTTGTTTATTTATTTATGCTTTGGCTGTTAAATTTGTTAATTTAAACTCTCTTTTTTTCGCTCCGTTTACAAAAATCAATTGGCCTTTTGTGGAGGTCTATTCTTTCAACTTCAGTAGGAGAAAAGGACCCGGATAAGACCAGTTTGGACCATTTTGGATAATTTTAGGACCATCTCCAATAATAAGTTTCCTAGAAAAAAAAAATTGGGGCCATTCGAGTTAAAGGGTCATGTTGTCCTGAATTCATGGACTTCAGTTCTCGTCTTTGTCTACTACTTACTGTCTCGAGACTTATATCCATCAAGTATAATATATGTATCATAAAATCATATTATAGCGTTCGGATGTCTTCTTCACATAGTCCTACGCCTATGGTATTGGTGTACAAATCAGCCTATTCACCCGCGGCTTTTGCTTTGCAAAATGCTGTAATTTCATTCTCGCTTCATTTTGTTTAATGTTAGAAGTAGAAGGTTTTGGTTAACTCTCTATTCAACACTGCTCTGAAGCCAGTTCTTCCCAAGATGATCAACTTTAGATTCTAGAATGTCAAATTTTAACTATGGACTTTATTTGAACAGGAATCTTAAATTCTGTTTGGAACTTAGATTTTTTGAGGAAAAAAAAAATTCAATAGATTCTATTTTCTCTTATTTATATTGAAACAAAATATAATATATACATATATATATTTTTTGAAATAAATGAGAGTTTGATTTGATGGTATTTTTTAATATATTGAGTTTTAATACACTAATTTATAAAAATCAAAAGTGTCGAAATAAAATTCTAAAAAACTTTTAAGAAAAATATTTTCTTCTTTCTTTCTCCATGACATTTCCCTTATAATTTTTTTCCCTCCAAAATCCGGATTCCAAATAGAGCCTTAGTGTGGATGGAAACGGCAATGTGAAAATTGATCCTCAAATCTGAGGAATTCAAGGACGGGCCCAAATCAGCTGGCATATACCTAACAACTATAAATACATTACAAATAAACGAAGACAAAACTCCTCGTAAATGTGTTGGCCTAAGCCAAAAAATTTGAAGGCTTAAAACCTCTTATCTTTCATGTATTCCATCGATTCCACTCTCACCATAGTGATTTGTGGGGACAGAACAGGACGAGCTGCTGCATGAGACAGTGAAAGGATTATTAACTAAACCGAACAGAGAGCAACATAACGTAGAAGGCAAATGAAGGGCCAAAAGATGTGAATATCTGAGAGGAATATTACCTTGCCCCAGCCGATTAGCGGTCAAAGGGAACATGCAAGTGCAAGAACAAAAGTCAACTTCAACTTCACCTCCTCCTCTTCCTGCCTCTTCCTAATTGTCCAGATTTGAAAGCATGTTGTTGTTCTTCAAGAAAAGCTTTCACTTTGTGATATTTCTCTGTTCTTTCTTCTTCTGCTAGTGCCTTCTCCCTTGCCTTAACTTCGTGTAAGAAATAATTGTCTTTACGCAGTTCTCGAATTGCCCCTTTGGATTCTTCTTTCAGAAGTTTCTTTAACTTTCTCCTCTCAGCCCTTTCACGATCGAGATCATAGTCTCTGCCCTTAACAAAGCTGCAGAACAACATGACCAATTCAGTACACAATTCCAACCACCAATTCTATGTAGCATTATCTTGTACAACAAAAGACAATGAAATGGGAAACTGTAAAGTAAATTACCTCTCTTCAAATTTGGGAGTAAGCATTTTGATAGCCACTGGCTTTTGTTTCCGCATTTGAAGAGGTTGCCGAGACATGTGACATTCATGAACTTTAGTCTTGATGAGTTGAGCAACGTCATTAATCTTATCTTGCAACGGACCTACTATGCTTTCTTGTTGTGCCACTTCAAGTAACAGTTCTAAAAATGGCAAGAAAATTTCAGGAAAAGAACTCAAGCCTTCATATATGTTGACATATCCTTGTAGCGTCTCAACCACTGTCATAAGTACACTAGTCCTGCAAAATGCAAGAAATGTAACAAAATCTAGCCCTATTAATGACAGGAGTGAATATCTTACTGCAAATAATAGCATTTATCAACGAGAAGAGAACTAATTTGACCAAATCCTGAGCCAGGGCCGAAAAATGACCTGCTGTCTACTAGGAACTAATTTAGTTCAGGAGGGGGAAAAAAAAAAAGGGTTTAAGGCAATCATCTATGGTGGCAGTCTCAACGGAGCAATTTTGTGAGTTCACCATACATAAAATTGTTAGAAACTGGACAGCCCACAAACTATAAACTAGTTGGAACAACCTCATCAAGTACTAACCTAAAATTGTCGGAGTCAAAAAACGAAGAGTCTTCTGGCAGGTCCATAATGGTAAATAAATTCAGAGGATCGATCTTGTTTACACGTCCCCGTAAACAAAGCAGGGGCTTGAGTTCCTTTAATTCCATAAGATAATAGTACTGCAAAAATATGGAGATAAAATGGTTATTTCATGTGCAACAATAAACTACGTATAGACTAGAGTTTCCTTCACCATATTAGCAGTTGAGCTTCGATTAATTCATTACATATGACGGAGTAAATTAGCATATACATCTAGAAAATATAAATTGTATAATAAAAAAACCGTACTTGAGTATTTTGGTTTGACATCAGTTTTTCATCTTTAGCTGCCGTCAGCAACATACAGAGAAATCCAATTGCTTCAGGACAGAACTTCTTTGATAGTTTAGCAACCTGCATCATAAATTAATCAACTAAAAAGCCTGCAACAACTAAATGAAATAATTGGCTAATGAAACAAAGGACACGTAAAGCTCAAGCATCCAAGGTTTGGATATACGACGAAAATTCTTAGCTATGCACACAAGTCGAATGAATTGTGATGATAATACAAAATGTTCAGTTAAATGGCTATCCTTTTTGCTTTCTAAGAGATGGACTGACTGCCTGTAGGCCCAGGACTGTGAAAATGCAGTGGAGAAAGTACAAATCCAACTTTGTTCCCCATTTGGATAGAATAAACTAATAGAAAAGGAAATTATCAACAGTTGCAAATATACATACAGAGAGAAGCATAGAGCACAGGAAAGAGCCAATAGCAATATCACGACCAGACACAATAGGGCAACGCATAAGATACTCGGACATCAAAAGTATTGCTGGGGTCATAACTGCATGACGGAAATCAGAGCAAGGAAATATTAGGGACCAAAGCCTCAAAAGAAATAGTGTCTTTGAAGAAGGCCAACAACTATTTTCTGCAAAAACATAAAAAGGGGCGAATAAGACCATGTGATAGGACATTAGCCACAAATCATTAAGTAATGACTTCTAGATAGAACAAAAGACTATCTAATTTCATCATGACCAACCTGGGTTCTTGATTGTCTCACAAAACTGTATTCGAGTTCGCAAAATCCTTTGACGAGCACAGATTGCAGCAAAGTAAGGAATCTCCACACTCATCTCCATCAATGGCTTCACCAGCAAATCAAGTAACTCAATATTCAATGGACTTTTATTTGCCATGACAGCAAAATACTGTAGCAACACACCATAAAACACCTGGAAATTGGGCAGAAGTGCAGATAAGTACCAATAGGAAAAAGAAAATAATTAAATAATTGATCAAATTGTTTCTGTTTCGTGGTCTCATACTTGCATCTTTTTTCGATTTTCTGCCGCAAGCTTGATTGCATTGCCAGCCCGAATGCGGTTGATTATCAACAGAATGTCACTATTGGAACAATTATCCAATAATGCACAGAATTCTTCCAAGGTTTTTGGAGCTTCAATTAGATAGGGAATATCTAACCGAGTAGATGGCCGTTTTTCATCAGCATTCTTTTTCCTGGAACCCAAGGAATCTTTATGTCTTTCACTTGTTTTAATTGCAAGAATTTCCTGGGCTTTACTTGAATCTCTTGGTTTCATCACTTTCTCATTAGCATCATCATCGTCCTCATTTTCTTTATCTTCCTCTTCCTCTCCATCCACATCAGTTTCAAGGTTATCATCATCACTCTGTTCCCAGTCCTTGATAGATGGATTCTCTTCTCGTGCATCACTATCTTCATCCGACCCACCTTCATCACTGCCATTTTCAGAACTCTCTGATTCCTCAGAAGAATCACCTTCTTCATTGTCATTATCTTCAGCATCTCTTTTTTCAAGAATCTCATCAACCCACCCCCTTTTAGTCCTTGGCTCTTCATCAAGCAAGAAGGAATCACCAAGATCGTCACCCGATATTGCTCTTGGCCTCTGGGCAGATGGCTTCTCGCCATCCTCATCCTCTTCATCACTAAAGCCATCAGTGGCGAGCATCCTCTTCTGTCTTTCTTCCTGGAATTGATATTAATTTACAAAACTATAATATCCTTTGCCACTCTAGAAGTGTTGGAATTCTAACTTCTAAGATGTTGACATAAATTTAGTCCTTCTGGAAAACGAAGGATGACAGGTATTAAACTCTACATAATTAAATATGAAGCTAGGTTCTCTAGGGTATACTGTTAGATATGATGTCTCCTAGTCAGAAAGAATTGGAATCATAAGTTCAAACTTATCAACTTAATTCAGTCTTTCTGAAAAATTGAATGATGACAGGAATTAAGCCATAATAACAAAATATGAAGCTAGATGCTGCAGTTATATTATGCTATTGGTGATAAATTTTCTGAAAAAAGTCACTATTTATTGAATCATGGCAAAAAGAAGAGGAAATTCCACGTGGTCTTTAGCAAGCACATCACATGCATAGATGCAAGCAACAAATGAATGAGTCAGGTACCTCCAATCGCTCTAATCTTTCTCTCTCCTCCTGGGCTATCTCCTCTAGCGTCTTTGTCCGATCAGAGGGGCGAGCACGCATTTCCAATGCCATCTCTTTAACCATTTTGTCATATAAATCAGGTTTTTCCTGAACATAGAAAACTGTCTCAATTTCCAAGAAACAAAATACCAGAGGTCAAATATTAGAAATTAAAGCTATATGTTCTCACTTAATCCCCAAAAGAAGAAAATGAACTAACAAGTAGACAAAGGAGCATTAGACGTTCTTGGGGAAGCACTAACAACCACAGTGCATGTATAAGGTTGAAGATTTAAAGCATTAGACAACTTTAAAAACAGAATAAGAAGTGGAAAAAAGACATACATTATAAAGTATATAATAGAAATTGAAGACAATGGTTCAAAACTGCACAAAACTAAACATTAAAAGTTCTCACTAAACCTAAACAAGAACTATCATTTAGACAGCACACCTGATCCAATTTTTGAGAAACAGAAAAGTCGTCCTTCTTCACTTGGTCATTTGGAATGTTCTTCTTCACAAGGGACTTTAAAGCATTCATCTTCCCAGGTTCAGTGAGAGCTGATAATGCTTTTGATTGCACTAAGGATGCGAAGTTTTTGTCCAACTCTTCCATCAAATGTTCATTCTCTTCCTTATCTTTTGCTTTTTGTGCCTACAAAAAACATAATGAGAAAACAAAGAGGAAAAAAATGCATTTAAAGTTCAGGAAACAATCATTATCACCTTGACAGCAAGAATTCAAAGATAGTAAAAAAAAAAACAAAAAAAAAAATCTCCACCTTGAAAATTTTGCTCTTTGATATAATTTCCTCCATCACTTCCTTCTTGGTTTTGTGTTTCTGCAGCATGAAAGCCATTCATGTAATCAGGTGCAAGGCATCAGGCATCCCTCACACGCATGCACGTACACACACACAGAGGATAAGAAAAACATAATACTCACATCAAAGAACGCCAAAATACAGTCACATCATTAATACACTTTTTTCATCACAGTGTTACAAACACAAATGGAGTGTGAACAGAATTTTGAGAATTAAAATGGTTCACCAGAAGAACGGTGTGTGCCTCAATAGATTAATACGCTAATTAATAGCAGAAGTAACAAATAATCTATGTCGTTTTTTTATGTTTACCGTTGACTACATGTGACAGTTCCCAGACAATAATATCGTGTATAAATTCAATAAACCTGGCTAGTAACATGGGGACAGACAATTAGAAATGGTTGTAGTAAAACTAGTTCTTACATTTTCGTCTCCTCCGCTTCCCATTTCCATAATATTCTGCTTTAATCCAGCCGAATCTTCTGTAAAGAAAAAGCTTGAATCATCAGCAGTGCCATTAACAGTGTTCCAAAGAAACAATATTTATTACACAATCAACATTTTATGCAATAGAAAAGAACCTACATAATGAAATCAAGGTAAGTGGCACATACTCTCAATATCAGCAGCGTCATCACCACCATAATCATCATCATCAGGCAATATTTCATCTCCAAAGTCATCCCTCTCAGATAATGCACCAAATCCCGGAATATCAAAGTCTTCTTCTTCTCCATCCGATAAGTTATACTTGCTTTTCTTGTTCAATTTCAACTATTGAAGATAAAAGGGCAAGCATTAAACAAGAAAAAACTAACAAACTTCACTAAAACTAATATATATATATATATATGGGCACCAATGTATTTTTTCTTTTTATCTATGCATAGATATCAATTTGGCCAATGAAAATTTAGCATGCACATATGCATTCATTATATTGGATCAATTATATTAGATCAATGGTGATCCACGGCTAAAAAAAAAATCTACCCATAAATAAAGAAAAAAAATACCTATTGGATTGGCAACCTCTATAAATATATATATATATATATATATACGTATATATGTAGAGAAGCCAAGCCATTAAGTCACCTGGCGTTCGCGCTGGGAACGAAGAATGGCTTTATCAAAGTCGCCTAGATCATCATTGTGTTCTCCAATACGCTTATCAACAAAAACCGAAGACTTCCCACTCTGCTCGTACTCTTTCAGCAATGTCTTCTTCCTCTGTAACAAAAACCAGTAAAAACCCACGTCAAGATTCGATTCAACGTAATTCGTACAAAACTTAACGAATGGGGCTGCGCTATATTGAGTTGAGAAACCTTCTCAATGGCGCGAGAGCGAGCGAGACCAACTCTGCGCTCTTCTCCTTTGCGCTTCTTGCCGAGAATATCGAACTTCCTCCTCGACCAAATTGTCTCGAAAGGGTTGGGTTTAGGGGCTTGAACTTTCATGGCAATTGATTCTGGACCCGACTTCTTCTTCTTCTTGCCTGGCTTGGCTTTGGCGCCTCCAGGTTTTGACGTCTTTGCCATGATTTTGATTTTGTTCAAGTTAGGGTTCTACTGGTTCATATATTCGCCAACCCCGGCTGAAGCTACCACAGGTTTGGCTAGAACCCCCCGCTTTAAGCCGAGGCCCAATAAGTCTTACCATTTTTTTTTTTTTTTTTGAAATTTAGGTGGCTAAAACCCCCCCACCCCCACTTCGAGCCGAGGCCCAATAAGTCTAACCTTTTTCTTCTTTTTTTTTTGTTTTTTCTTTTATTAAAATAAAAATTTAGGTAAATGATTAGTATTTTAAATTTGATTTAATAGATATTAATTTTTAAAATTTTATAGTTAAATATTTAGATATATGTATTTTTATACTTGATAAATTTAGTTATTGTATTGAATATATAATTTTTATACTTGGTATATAAAATTTTACACTTGATATATAAATATATATACCAGATATTTTGCTATAATATTTAATAATGGGACATTTATTGAAATTGAGCCCAATATTTCTTTTTTTTCCTCTATTTTCTTAAAATATATTTTAAAAAATTTGGAACAATAATAATTTTAAACATTTTCATATTTATCATACTCTTTCAAAATTCAATAAAAATTAATTATTGGGCATTTACATATTTTAATAATCATAATTGATATTTTAAGATTAAATTATAACAACTATTTCATATTCACGTTATAATGCCTAAAAAGTTATAAGTTGCCTAAAAATTTAGGGAGGATTAAGATTTTTTTATATGTTTGTTTTTTTCTAGAATCTACAAACTTCTTTTTTTTTTTCTTTACTTGTAATAACTATTTATTTTTAATTTTGCAATATGTTTTGTAAAAAAAAAAAATAGTCCATATTTTTCCTATCACAAGCTTTCTCTTGTGGTTCCTACTTTTTTTTAGAGTTTTTAGCCTAAATAAAAATAGAAAATAAAGTTACATAACTACTAGACAAGTTGAATATGAAGAAGCTATTTAATTAAAATTACTTGTTTGCTTGGCCATAGGTTGATTTCTATATTCTACCAATCTATCTTACCTATTTTTTTTTGCTAATTTACTAATGTTTAAATAAAATCGCAATAGCTATTTTTTATTATTATTGTCTAATATTTATTTTTTAAAAAATATTATAATTAGAACAAATATGTCTCATAAAAAAATATCCATCTAGATATAACAAATTTAACAAAAAGAAATAAGTAGAAAGTTTGATTTATTGATCTATGTGGCTTTCTATTTTATCTGATTTTGATAATAACAAACATGTGATTTAGTTACTAATAACTGACTTGAGTTTGTAGTTATGAAATTAAAAAAGAAATTGATAAAACTCAAGAAATGAAGTTCTCAAGAATAGAGCATCATTGATAGACCTAGAATGATGAAGATGAATGTGATGAATCAAGATTCAAGACCAAGTCTAATTAGGTTAAAATTTATTTCCTAGTCTTGTACTTGATTTATTGCATTGTACAAAATATTCTCTTTGATATGGCTCAAAAATCTTTCAAATAATTTTTCAAACAAATCTTCAAAGAATTAGCTAAACTTTAAATCCATTAATTGTTTGAAAATAAATATAATTTCTAATCTAGCCCAAATATTCTCAAAAGTACATTTTCTTAAAGTTAAAAATATTTTTTTTAAAAAAAAAAAAAGAAGTTTTAAGAATGATCAAATTAGTTCAAAGAAACAAAAAAATCTTTTGCTTCTGACTGATTTTGGTCGACCAAAATAAAGGCAAAAAATGGCCGTTGGAGTTGAACTGGCATTTCAAATTCCAGCGGCTAATTTTTTAGTCAACCAAAATTATTTCTAGTCGACTAAAATTTTGACAGCAAGATACCAACGGTCGAAAACGGCTAGTTTTTTAAGATGCCTTTAAATAGATTCAAGTTTGATGACTTAAAATGAGATAATACGAACCTATATTGACACCCAATCAGTTTCTAAGTGTAAAAGCTCTTTTTTACTCAACTATAACTTTCAAATCTATTTGAGTCATTCCTAGAGCATCATTTGTGCATTGTTTTCAAATCACCTAAGCTTATTTTGTATTATTTCTTTAAGAGGTGATTCTCTGAGTGAGTATTCATTTGTATTTTTATAAAAATATTATTGAAAGATGAGGTTGGCACCAGAGTCATAAACAACCCGATATAGGTGAGGTTGACACCAGATTCTAAATAATCCGTGGTTAGGCGTAATAGAGCTGGATTCAAGACTATTGTAAAGGCGTGGGTGTGCTTAAGAAGAAATCATTTCGGATTGTACAAGGGGTCGGTCAGGCTCATAATCTTGATCCGATTAGTAGAAAGCTCTAAGCAAGTTGTGAAGATATGGGAACGTAGGCAAACCGTTGTGTTTGTCGAACCTCATAAAAATAGTGTTTGCATCTCTCTATCCTTATCTCTTTAATTTATTTACTTTGATATTGTGCTTATTTATTTGATATTTTTACTTGCCTCATTTATTATTTACTCAATCTTGTTATTTTATTCAAAAAATTTCTAAAAGTCTTAAAAACCTAATTCACCCTCCTCTTGGGTTAGCTATTCTTAGGATAACATGATTCACTCACAAAATGAAGCTATTTAAAAGCCTCCCGCTTATAGTATAAGTATGTAAACAACTCAACATATTTAAATGAATTAGGAGACATGTTCTTGTTTTTTTAAAAAAAAATTAAAATTCCTATTAAAATATCTACCTAGAAAAATGCTTGAGCCAATCCTTGGCTCAAGAATATTATGTAAGAATTATTATTACATATAATGTAAGCATATTATTACACGTGTACAATTTAATTTGCTTTATTTGAAGATAAATAATTAAATTTTAGTAACATGGGATGTGGATTCTTTAATTCTTATCATAAAAATAGTACTTGTTATATTATTTCTTAGAAATATAATAGATTTCTTAACTTCTTTATAGTCCACATAGGGAAAAAAGTGAATTTGGTCCTTTAAAGTCTAATATATATAAATCATAAATCACGTTTTCGCCTAACGCCTCATTTTGAGTTGAGTTGTCTTCCTCATAATTTCCACTCCCAAAGACAGGAGTATGAACATGTTTGAATGAAAAAAGCTGATTTAGGGGGAAAAAAGAAAAGCCGATTTAGGATTTTACTGATTTCTTATAGCTTTGTTTAAATCTCCATTTCAAGCCGAGGCCAAGTCTTAACTTTTTTTCGTTTTTTTCTACTTTCTTAAAAAATATTTTCAAGAATTGGAACAATAATACTATTTAAACATTTTTCATATTTTAAAAAAATCTTTTCAAATGTCAATAAGAATTAAATTATTACATATTTACATAAATAATATTTTAAATTAAATTATCATAACTATTTCATATTCACATTATAAATTGTCTAAAAACTTGGAGAGGATTAAGTTTTTCTAGAATCTACAAACTACTTTTTTTTCTTTACTGTAAGTAACTATTTATTTTCAATTTTATAATACATTTTGTCAAAAAAATGAAAAAGAAAAAAGAAAATACTCTATTTTTTTCCATCTCACAAACACTCTATTTTTTTCCATCTCACAAATTCTCTCTTGTAGTTCCTATTTTTTTTAGAATTTTTAGTCAAAATAGAAATAGAAAATATAGATAAAGAGCTACCAGATAAGTTGAATACGAAGAAGCTACTTAATTAGAATTGCTTGCTTACTTGATTCTATTTTTCTATCTTACTACTTTTTGTTAATTTAATAATCAATATTGATGTTTAAATAATATCACAATAGCAAATTTTTTATTATTATTGTATTATATTGATTTTTTTTAATATTGCAATTAGAACAAATATTTTTAACTAAAATTTTTTATGTAGATATAACAAATTCAATGAAAATGGATAAGTGGACTCACAAAATAAAGCTATTAAAAACTTTCTCTATAAATTTCTCCCATAACATATCTTTTGCTCTTAAAATCTTTCAACTTTTTCTCTCGCTCTCATCTCTCTCGTGGATTATAAAGAAATTTCTACGTTTAAATATTGTGGACATAATTTAAAATAGTTTGTATTTGAGTTTTGAAATGTTATGTGGTAGATTTTGCATTAAAAATTAAATTTAAATTAATTTTTAAGAATTTTTTGAAAATTTGAACCCAGTTACCCCGACGAATATCGAAATTTTTGATGTGTTTTGATACTAATTGGATGAAATTCAATACAATTGTAATATCTCCCAATTCCACACATATATGCAATAATATTTGTATAAATATTTAGTGAGATTAAAAGACATTACTCAACTTAGAACTGATAATATAGGAAATAATCTAAAACTTTTTTAAACTTTCTAGAAGAAAAAGGAAAACTCCATTCATAATTATACATAGTATAATGTATACATATATAAATACTCATACAGCGGGTCTCTCATACAAATATACATAATACACACATATAAACACACTCAAAATGGATACAAAATCCTCAATCGGAAAACCACAGCGTCAAAATGCTCATATACATAAGCTGCAGTCAGAAAGTCAGCACTTCTCCTCTAACTCACATATCATCTGTACCATCTGCAATGTAATAATATTTATGAGTATGAAACTCAATAAGTATCGTAAACAGATGCAAAATGCATATAATATAAAATAAATAATCATATGGTTGGGATCCCTTTGCATATTGTATTGCTTGACAACACTGTGAATCACATACTGAGCCACTCGAATAATATATAATATATCATGAGCTATATGAAGCTCTCTAGCCCTCAAGAATCCTCTCTGTATACAGCAGAGATCTACCCTATATCACTGTCAGAGTGTTCTCCAAGGAACTATAGTGTCTCCGAAAAGGACCAGAATGTTCCTGAAGGAACCGAAGTGTCCCTGAAGGAACTATATCACATATTTGGGTGCTGGTCCATCACACCCAGTTCACCAATACTCTTCAAGCAATATAGATATACTACGTATTTATGTCTCATGAAAAATGGAATAAGAGATACGTATGTACATATATCTATAGATTCCACAGATTCATAAAACTAAAAAATTTCTTACATTGTAGGTGTGACGTTACTTACCTCTATTTCAGAATTCCATGTAATTTTTTTGTGAAATGCTCTATGGTCAAGGTACAAGCCATGTGTCCTAATATTTTCAATTAACAAGTTCCTTTTATTACTAACCAAGTGGTACTATTGTAATCGGTGCTTAAAAACAAAACTTAACTCAAAAATAAATAAATTATTCCGCATATAATTTCAAGCAAGAAAATGTAAGGCAACTATAAATCATTGATTAGAACAAAAAAAAAAAAAAAGAATAAACGTAACAACATAAATAAAGTTAATTGACCTATTACAATGAAACTCATAAATCAATAGTTGATTCATCAAATATGTAACTTCCGAAGCTTATAAGGTAAATATGTAACCATACCATTAATATTTGGTTGAATGATATAATTAATCAAATTCATCACCTATAATTCTACAGGATTAAATGTTTATCCGTGGACCTTCACTAAGCATTTCTTTTTTTTTTTTAAGATATAATCATATGAATAAAATAGTTAGATAATGTACAAAATAATTGCCCACTTCCATTGTAAAACAAAATTAAATAACTCAAGGACAAAGGATTCAAAATTAGAGTTAAATAGTTGAACCAGGTTTAGTTAAAACTCATCTTAAGTTTATAAATAACTTATTTTCCTTATCCTAGTCTACACATAAGTACATATATATGGATATTAATAATTTGCTATACCAACATCTAAACTTTCAAGAATCATAAAGAACTCTCAAACTTATACAAAACCATGTTAGAAAAAAAATCAAAATAGTCGCAGTTTTCCCAAATATTGGCATGAGGACTAATAATATAAACATGTTGTTGTGCGGTCTAAAAACTAGATGGTGGTCAATGCTAAAAAGGAAAAGTTAACAACTAAGATGATGTGATAGGTCGCATGAGTAAGTTAAGTGCGACCTCGTTTGAGTATGTCGAATGCGACTTCCTTCTGAATAAAGTGCGACCTTCTCTGAACAAGATAAGTGTGATCAGAATGAAAAGGAAACTAGACCAAATTTCGTCAAATGGGTAATCTACAAAAAAAGAGAAACAAAAGATTCTCTTTCAAGATCGACCAATCGTTTCATTTAAGTTATTACCTAGTTATATTGTTACTCAAATTGTATTTTCTGATTATATACTTACCTGTTTTCATAATCCAAAAACATTGAACTACCTTCACCTATATAAAGGGAAGATCAATGTTGTCGTGCGGAAGCTCTGGAGGAAAAAAACTTAACTTAAGGACTCACTTTCTGAACACACTCTGTACTCTCTTGTAATCTACTAGAAAATAGTAAACAGCAGTGGACATAGGCTCATCTTTTTTGGAGTCAAACCATTATAAAATTCTTGTCTCTTTTATATACTTTGATTGATCAACCCTTTTACACACACAAGGCACATCTTGCAATTTCTTAAATTCATTGTTGACAAAACCTCTGTTAACACATGTTAACATACCTACCCTCACAATTAACATTAGCAATTGATCAAATATATATCAAAAGGTAATACTAAATATTGGGATTCAAACTACATAGATAAATTACCTTTGAGATTCTTAAGGAAGTTTACTAATATAATTGTGCGAGGTGTACGATTAGAGAAATAGGATAGACTTCTAAGTGACCAAGGATAAGAAGTTTGGAGAACATAGTTAGTAGTTAAGAAAAATAGACATATAAGTCTATTTGGGAAATCAGCCGACTTAACTAAAATTGGACTTAATTCATTAATAATTTTTTAAGCTATTATAATATTAAAAAAATTAAATTGACAGTATAAAGAAATAACTCATATGAATTTTACGTCTAAGATATTAAAAGCAAACAAACGTGGATTCATGCGAAAATATAAAAATTGGAACATCTAGTTGTCATAAAAAAAAATCAATAACTCATATTGAATAAAAAAAAAATACTCTAATAGTTTCAACACTTATAAAATGATTACTAATTAACTCAGTTATTCAGGTATATTTAGTAATAAGATAAGCAAAATAATTGTAAAAAAAAAAATAGACTTAAACAAATTAACTTGTACCAATGAGTACCTCTCGAGCATTTCACTACAAAAATTATTTCACAATAAAAATTGTCAAATAACAAATAAAGTAAAAATGGATATGCAAAATTATATGCACATAAATGTATTAATATATAAAATGAAATGTTATGCAATAATGTTATTATCGGCCATTTAATTATTTGAGGACTTGGATGTTGATTTGGAATTTGGAATATCACAATCCTCTCTACCTAATAAAAAATTTGTCCTCAAAATTTGCTTTCCAAATAATATTGGCTATTGCTTTCTCATTTTGTCTTCCCGCTCTCATATAGCCTCTTCTACAAAATGGTTATGCCACAAGACTTTTACTAGATAAATCTTTTTGTTTCTTAATTCTTTTTTCTTTTTGTCTAAAACTGAATGGGACATTCCTCATAGCATAATTTTGGATCTAGTTCAACTAGTTCTTGGCTAAGAACATAGGATGAATCTAATACATACTTCCTAAATATAGAAACATAGAAGATATTGTGTACACCTGATAACTCTGAGGGTAGGGTAAGCCTATAAGCAATATTCCCAACTTTCTCAAGGATCTCATACAGACCTATGAATCTCGGACTCAATTTTCGTTTCTTTCTAAATCTCATAACACTTTTTATAGGAGCAATCTTAAGAAATACTTTATCACCAATAAAAAAGTATAAGGGCCAACGTTCTAGATATGTTTAAAACTTTTGTTTATTTTGAGCTGTTATCATATGTTTTTTAATCTTTTTTATTGCCTCAACTGTATCTCTAGCAATATCATGACCCAAATATCATTATTCTCCAACCTCATCTCAATGAACTGTTGATCTACACTTTCTGCCGTACAATATTTCATAAGGTGTAATACCAGCTTGAAAGCTGTTATTATAGGAAAACTCAATCAGTGGTAGATAATGATTTTACAACCCTTGGAAATCTATAACACAAGCTTTAAGCATATCTTCCAAGATTTGAATAATCCTCTCAGCCTAGCCATCTGTTTGAGGATGGAATACAGTACTAAATTTTAATTTAGTTCCTAAGACTCATTGTACGCTCTCCTAAAACTTTGAGGTAAGCCTGGCATCTCTATCTAAGACTATAGAAACTGGAATTCTTGAAGTCTAACAATTTTTTTAATATACAATGCTGCAAGTTTATCCATGGAGTAGGTCATAAAAATTGGAATAAAGTGTGCTACCTTAGTATATTTATCGACTATAACCCATATTGTATCTTGACGAAATACTGTCTTTGGTAACCCTACTACAAAATCTATAGTGATTTCTTCATATTTCCGCTCAGGTAACGGAAGTGGTTGCAACTCTTCTGCCAGTCTCTTGTGCTCAGCCTTAACCTATTGACATGTTAAGTAACATTCCACAAACTTAAAAATATCTTTTTTCATCCCTAGCCACCAATAATGAATCTTTAGATCATCGTACATTTTTGTAGTACCTAGGTGGACTGAATATGAAGTATTGTGTGCTTTTGTTAGAATATCTTTCTTGATGATTTTGTCATCAAGTACACAAAGTCTATCTTGAAATTTGATAACTTCTTTAGTAGACACCAAATCTGACTTTTTCCCTGACTCTTTTAATTTTTATTTCCAATCAACTTAGGATCTTACTTCTGGCTCTGTATAATCCTGTGTAATAGGGTAGATTGTAAAGTTATAATAGATAATTGACCAGTGATTAATTCAATACTTCAATACTGGATCTACATAAATTTTCTTGTAGAGGTTTAACTAACTAGTGTAACACTATGAAGCTACCAAATGATTTCTTACTGAGTGCATCTGCCACAACATTAGCTTTCCCTAGATGATAACTGATGTCATAATTATAATCTTTTACCAATTTTAGCCAATATCGTTGTCTCATATTTAGTTTCTTCTGAGTAAACAAATATTTCAAACTTTTATAATCAGTGAAAATTTCACAATGAGTATAATACAGATAATGTCACAAATCTTCAATGCAAATACCACTATTGCCAGTTCTAAATCATAAGTAGGATAGTTATACTCATAATTTTTTAGCTGTCTAGAAGCATAAGCAATAATCTTCCCATTTTATATGATAATGCATCCCAGACTTTGTTTTGATGCATCACTATAAATTATAAACCCTTCTGTACCTAAAGGTATAGTTAGAACTTGTGCTAAAATTAGTCTATGCCTCAATTCCTGAAAACACTTCTCATACTCATCAGTCCATATGAACTTATTACTCTTTCTAATCAATTATGTAAGTAGCATAACAATCTTGGAAAATTCTTTAACAAATCTTCTATAATAGCCTGCCAAACCCTAAAAACTTCTAACCTCTGTAACATTTGTAGGTCTAAACCAATTATTAACTGCCTTAACCTTTATTGGGTCAATAGAAATCCCATTCTGAGAAATAATGTGACTAATGAATGATACTTTTTCTAACCGAAATTTATATTTCTTGAATTTAGCATATAACTGTTTTTTTTAATATTTATAGAGTGATTCCCAAATGTTCTTTATGCTCCTCTCTAGATTATAAGTATACTAAAATATCATCAATAAACACAGTTTTAATCTTACCTAGGAATTCTTTAAATATCCTGTTCATTAGATCCATAAATATTACTAGAGTATTGGTCAGACCAAATGGTATCATCAGAAACTCATAATGGCCATACCGAGTTCTAAAGGCAGTCTTCAAAATATCTCTTTCTTTGACTCTTAACTGATGGTAAGCGGACCTCAAATTAATTTTCAAGAACATAGAGGCACCCTATAGTTGATCAAATAAATCATCAATACGTGATAAGTGATACTTGTTCTTAATAGTCTCTTTGTTAATCTCTCTGTAATCAATGCACAATTGCAAAGTTCTATCTTTCATTTTCACAAATAAGACTGGTGCACCCTATGATGAAAAACTAGGACGTATAAATCCTTTCTCTAGCAATTCCTATAATTAAGTCTTTAATTCCTTCAACTCTACTAGCGCCATCCTATAAGGTATCTTAGAAATGGGTATAGTACTTGGTACCAAGTTAATAGCAAAGTTAATTTCTCTTACAGGTGGTAAACCTAGCAAATTCTCTTGAAACACATCCAGAAAATTCTGCACAACTAGCGCATCTTTTAAGCTCAACTTCTACTCAATAGATATATCAAAAACACTGCCTAAATATCCTATACCATATTTTTCTAATAATTTTTTAGCTTTCATAGTTGAAATCAAAGGAAACTTGGTTTTATATTGAGTACCCACAAGTAGAATTGGTCGGCATTAGGAGGATGAAATGTCACCAATTTCTTCTTATAGTCAATCTTAGCAAAATACTTTGACAGACAATCCATACCCAAAATGATTTCATAGTCACCTAAATCAAGCACAATTAAGTCTGTAAATAACTCTCTATCATCCACCATAATAGGAAAAGCTCTCAAAATTTTGTTTGAATATATAACCTCTCCAGAGGGAGGTATAGTGCCAAATAGAGTACTCATTTGATCTGTAGGACGACCTAATCTCCTCACAAATATTAGTGATGCATGTGAATGCATGGATCCTAAATATCTTAATGCATGAGCTATAATGCTAGAAATTAATATCTCACCTGTGGCAACTGATAGGTTTGCCTCAGTCTCAAGTCCAGTATCTGTCTCTGTCTCAGTCATAGCATACAGCCTACCACCAGATTTCTTCTAATCATTTTTTATTTCAGGGCAATTCTTATTAAAAATAACCACTTTTACCATATTTATAGCATAGCCTGCACCCTTAAGGCACGCTCTAGAATGATTCTTCTCACATGATGGGTAAGGTGGTATAGTAGTAGTAGTAATCCACTGGTCAGTCGTAGGATGCTTATCCTAAATAGATCGAGTCTGTTAAATTTGAGCTCCCTTTTTCTTCATATCATGAGAACATTGAATTTGGACCTATCCTCCTCTATGTCTCTGAAAACTAGGTCTGAAACCCTTTTGCATCTCTCAAGCCTTTTCTTCTCTTCTAATCTTTTTCTCATCTAAAACATCTTTCTCTGCTTGCTCAATACCTAATGCCATGTTTGCAATTTGAGCAAAATAGTACTCTTTGAATTCCACCTAATTTTAAGTTCCTGGCAATAGTTGTCCTCAGACTTTGCATAAACTGATCTACCTTAAGCTCATTGGTGGTAATCATGTGAGGTGCATATCATGATAACTCGTCAAACTTGCAGATGTATTCTATAAGAGACATCTCTCTCTGTTTTAGATTGGCAAACTCTACCATTCTACTAGCTCTCATGGCATCAGTAAAATACTTTCCATAGAAAAACTCTCAAAACTGTTCCCAAGTCATAGTAGTGACATCATGAATAGTGGTCATACTATCCCATAAATACTCAGCATGATGTCTCAATATAAAACTAGTACAAGGGACTTTATCTGCATCAGGAACTTTGGCATGAGCTAGCATCCACTCAGCTGTCCTAATCCACTGCTCAACTTGTATTCGATAAACCCTGTCATCAAAAGTCGGAGGCTGGAGTTTCCTGAATCTATCCCTATCACTTTTACTAGCATTTTGCCTTTGCTGAGGCACTAATAATAATCATTAGCAAATATGGAATGCAATTATAAAACAATAATAGATATCAAATATATGACCAATACTTATAGAGGAGTGAGGCTTTTCTTCCTTCATAACGTGTGTACATGAGCGATCTTTAGAATTATTTTAAATACAAGCTCTGATACCAACTGTAATATCCCCCAATTTCACATACATACGTAATGATATTTGTATAAATATTTAGTAAGATCAGAAGACTTTACTCAACTTAGAACTGATAAACTAGGAAAAAATCTAAAACTTTATTAAACTTTTTTGAAGAAAAAAGAAAACTCTACTCGTAATTATGTATAGTATAATGTATATGTATATACATACTCATAAAATGGGCCTCTTATTACATAATATATACCCACTTAAAATGGGTACAAAATCCTTAATCGAAAAACTACAGCGTCAAAATACTTATATACATAAGCTACGATCAAAAAGTCAGCACTTCTCCTCTAAACTCACATATCATTTGTACCCTCTACAACGTAAGAATATTTTTGAGTATGAAACTCAATAAATAATGTATGCAAATGCAAAACGCATATAATATAAAATAAATAATCATATAATTAGGATCCTTGTGCATATTATATTGTCTAATAAGACCATGAATTACATACTAAGCCACTCAAAAAACATGTCATATATCATGAGCTATATGGAGGTTCCACACCCTAAAGTTTTCCCTCTGTATAAAACAGATGTCCATCACACTCAATTCACCAATACTCTTCAGGCAATATAAATACACCACGTATTTTATGTCTCATGTAAAGTTGAATAACTTATACGTATGTATATATATCCACAGATTCCACAGATTCACAAAACTAAAGAATTTCTTATATTGCAGGTGTGACGTTATTTATCTCTATTTCAAAATTCTACGTAATTTTTTGTGAAATGCTATATGGTCGAGGCACAAGTGATGTGTCCGAATATTTTCAAATAACAATTTCCTTTCATTACTAACCAAGTGACACTATTATAATTAATGCTTTAAAACAAAACTTATCTCAAAAATAAATAAATTATTTCGCATATAATTTCAAGCAAGAAAATGAATCATTGATTAGAACCAAAAAAAAAAAGGAATAAACATAACAACATAAATAAAGTTAATTGACCTATTAAAATCAAATTTATAAATCAATAGTTGATTCATCAAATATGTAACTTCCGAAGCTTATAACGTAAATATGTAATCATACAATTAATATTTGATTAAATAATATGATTAATCAAATTCATCACCTATAATTCTACAGGATTAAATGTTTTTCCTTAGACCTTCACTAAGCATTTCTTTTTTTTTTTTTTAAAATGATATAATCATATCAATAAAATAGTTAGATAATATACAAATTAATTGCCCACTTCTAATGTAAAACAAAATTAAATAACTCAAGGACAAAGGATTCAAAATTAGAGTCAAATACTTGAACCAGGTTTAGTTAAAACTCCTCTTAAGTTTATAGATAACCTATTTTCCTTATCCTCGTATACACACAAGTACACATATACGGATATTAATAATTTATTACACCAACATCTAAGCTTTCAAGAATCATGAAGAACTCTCAAACGTATACAAAACCATGTTAAAAAAAATCAAAATAGTCGTAGCTTTCTCAAATATTGGTACGAAGACTAATAATATAAACATGTTAATATACATGCTCTCACAATTAACAACAAAATTAGCAACTAATCAAATATATATCAAAAGGTAATACTAAATATTGGGATTCAAACTACATAGATAAATTATTTTTGAGATTCTGAAGGAAGTTTACTAATATAATTGTGTGAGGTGTACGATTAGAGAAATAGGATAGACTTCTAATTGACTAAGGATGAGATGTTCGGAGAACATATAGTTGGCGGTGGAGAAACATAGACATATAAGTCTATTTAGGAAATCAACTGACTTAACTAAAGTTGGCCTAAATATATTAATATTTTTTAAAGCTATTATAATATTACAAAAATAAAATTGACAGTACAAAGAAATAACTCGTATGAATTTTACGTCTAAGATATTAAAAGCAAATAGACGTGGATTCATGCCAAAATATATAAATTGGAATATCTAGATGTCATAAAAAAAATCTCAATAACTCATATTGAATGCAAAAAAAAAAAAAAACTCCAATAGTTTCAACACTTATAAAATGGTTATTAATTAACTCAGTAATTCAAGTATGTTTAGCAATATGACAAGCAAAATGACTTTAAAAAAAAAAAATAGACTTAAACACATTGACTTGTGCTAATAAGCATTTTTTGAGCATTTCACCGCAAAAATTATTTCATAAGTAAAGATTATAAAATAACAAATATAGTAAAAATGGATACGCAAAACTATACACAAATAAATGTATTAATATGCTAAAAATGAAATGTTATGTAATAATGCTATTATCGGCGATTTGATTATGTGAGGACTTGGATGTTGATTTAGAATTCGGAATATCATAACAATTTCAAATTAATGTGTTTTCATAAAGGAATTTAAAGAAATTCGATGCATTACGATGAATTTCGATAATAATTCGATGTTATTTTGATGAAGTGTATTTTTATAATATAATCTGATGAAATTCGATTATAATTCGATGCTATTTCGATATCATTTCAATGGCCATACTTAATTTTTTAGATTCCATTAGAAAAACATACTTCATCAAAATGGTATCAAATTTCATCGAAATGTTTTGATGTTCGTCAGGGAAATTAGTCCAAATTCCTAAAAATTCATAGAAATGAATCGAAATTTTATTTTTAATATAGAATCTATTATAGAACATCTTGAAATTTAAATACTAACTATTTTAAACTTTACTCATTACGTTTCTCTAATGTTAATTAAGCTTTGATCGTTAAGAAAATTATTTAGTTGAGAGAAGATTAAAAATTGAGAGAAAACATAGAAGAAGAGAAAGGAAAGAATGAGAAAAAATGAAAGAAAGCTAGGTCTAAACCCTAAAGTATAGATAAAAGTTGAAATATTTTGAGGGTAATTAAGTCTTTTCTTAGAAGTCTACTCATATTTTTTGAAGTTTTATTGATATAGTGATATGGTCGTAAATAAGACTCTTTCAGAGCATATTTTATGAAATTTCTTAACCTAAAGGTTGGCTCAAGAGTAAGACAATTGGCCCTTTGAAACCCTTGTCTTTAACCGAGATAGTATTGATGCTGCCAGCAAGGCGGTTGAGATTATGTCTGCTGACTTTGTTCATAAAGTTATTTCAACGTGTGTACCAGAGGCCTCTATTATATACACATTATTACATATACACAGCTTAATTTGCTATATTTGAAGATGAATAATTAAATTATAACATCATGAATACTTTAACTATCGTTATAAAAACTTTACTTGTTACAATATTTCTTATAAATATAATAGATTTATTAGCTTGTTTATAGTCCCTTATAGGGAAAAAGTAAAATTGGTTCTCCGTGGTCTAATTTATATAAAACATTAATCATGTCTTCGCCTAAGGCCTCGTTTTAAGTTGAGTCAGCCATGATGTTTGCTATAGTTTCCACCCCAAGGACAGGACCATGTTAGAGTTCAAATATTCGAAGAAGAAGAAAGCCGCATTAGCTAGGGTTTTATTGGGTACATTAGTGGAATATATTTTACAAAATGACCTAAAATGCCTTTAAACCACCTTTGGCCCCCACCCCACCCTTTTTTTTTTTTTTTTTGCAACAAGAATCACTTTGTTTGCGACAGAAAAGACATGTCATTTATAATAAAAGTCCAATGTTGATGAAACCTCACATCGTTTTAATAGTCCAACTACTCTTTCGTTCTTTCATTGTTATTTGTACTATAAATAATATAAAATACAAGCCTTTTTGCTTTAGCTAAATATCTCGTTGTCTCATAAAAAAAATTCTATATTCTCTCATAAAATCCAAAAGTATTACCTCTATTTTATGAAACATTAAAAGAAAAACTCTCTCTCTCTATGATCAAATTTTTAACTAACTTTTTATCAAAATGACAGTAATATTTTTAGGATATTGATATTTTCCAGAAAACAAAATGCCAACATTTTTTTATAATCTGGAGAAAAAAAAAAAAGAAAGAACAAAAGAAAGTAGTCTGATTTTCTTTTTATTTTTTATTTTTAAAGAAATTGGTTATAGATTTTTGAAATATATGTAAGAACATTTTAGGTATTTTATAGTTCAAGTTTGAGCAGAAAGATAGCCAAGGTATGGCAGCATATTGCTGGAACCTAATATGTGGCTGTGACAGAGGTGGTCATCCCTTTGTAATTGTGTAATATAAATTTGATGTACATCATTTGTTGCAAGAGTTTTCGTGTAACTTATGAGTATCCATATTTTCACTTTTTCAACTTTTGGCCCCGATTTGACCAATATTATTTTTGACTATGAACTTTGAAATTAATTAAACTCTAAACCATGTGTTATCTTGGCTTCAGAACAATTTTGTTATGCATCATAAGTCGGGATCGAGACATTAAAAAGAGAGAGAAGAATTCATGGACCATAACTGGAACTTAATTTAAAAAATAAAATAGATCGTGATAATTGAATGAGAAACTTTAAAGTTCTGGGTCAAAATTCATACAAAAACATATATCAATACATATTACGAAGTTTTAGTCGTCAAAATGAATATAACCTTAAGGTGGTGTTTCGCTGCAAAGTAAAAATAAAATAAGAATGGTAATGGAATGCAAAGTAAAATTAAAATAAGAATGGTAATGGAAAGTAGAATAGAATGATAATAGAAATGGAATTAAAAAAGAAATTGATTCATTAATTTGGTAAACATATTGGAATTCAATCGTAATTATTATGTTTGGTTTATTATTTAATGGAATGAAATCAATTTTATATAGACTAATTTACCTTTACTAATGAAAGTTAGATAAATAATTAGTATAAAAGTTGATTTTTTTTTGCAAGACATCAATATATTATAATACAAAACTGAGACCCATTTATTGAGACCCTAGGACGTGCTTATCTTCACGATGAAGACAACAACGGCTAATACAAGTCAAAGAAAAAAGAATGGGTAATTAGGGGAAAGTGAAATATAGGCTCTAATGTAATGCGTATTTACCCCGTTTATTTTAGAGGGGATTTCTAAGATACAATATAGTAAAAAGGTATATCAATACACGGAGCTTCTTTGGCCATACGATTAGGTAAAAATGGTCTTAAATTGCTTCTATTTTAGTACCCTAGTGAAACAGAGAATTACATTGTTGAAAGCCCTAAAAGCGACGCCGTGCATATAATGGCTTTGTATTTTATTGTGTAGCAATTAAAAGTTAAATAAGTATTATTTATGTGTATATTTTGTCTTGAATACAAGATTTTGCGACGAGAGATCCGATGATGAATTATCTTGTTAATTCGGTACATTGAGTGTCAAATAATTATTATTAATAATAGATAAACATATACTTTCTTCTGCCATCGATTATTCACTGCAATTTCTTATTGACACGACCAGTACAATTACATCATTAGTAGTTAAAAAACAAATTGGCAAACACAATATACTATCTACTACTATTGCAACACTATTTAATCCACCAGGAACATCAACTCAGCTCTGGAATGATCCATACATTTCAATTAAAAATTAGGACCCGAAAACTAAATTTTTTTTTCCCAAATCCTACTATTAATAACTAACCCCAAACCTAAATCCCCTCACACAAATAATAAAACCTAATTAGTACTAGAATTTCCACCTCGAACTTTCGACCGTACCAGCGACTTTCAGGCCACCAGCTATGTTCGCCTCCAATATGATCCACCTATAGCTTCTGCAACCTGCTTCTATCCAGTGATATTATGAAAACCCTTAATCATTTGAAACCACTAAATATACGACCCACAAGAATAATGTTAAATAGCCTAGTAGCATATAAAAGATCCGCTAAAATGCTCAACTTCAGCAACATAGATTATGTGAGCCACCCAAGACTTTCTTGTCCAATCAAAACAGATAGAGCTAGGCTTGTTGATACACATTTTTTCCTATATCGTACCTTAGAAGTCCCCCTATTTTAGGAAAAACTTTTCATTTGTTTATGTAAATTGTTATTACAATTGTAATGAACTTTCAGATATTTAAAACCAAACTAAATAAAGGAATGAACCCAATTAAAGAATTACAATTACGTTACAAAGCCCATTACTGTCAATAGGACAATTACATTCTAAAAGTTTTGTGATAGGAATAAAAAAGAGTAAGAGGGATAAATAGCTAAAAGAAAAAAAAATCAAAGTAACAATCAATCAATTAAATTGTTTAATAAGAAAAATAGATAGTAAGATGAAGAGTATTTATTTATTAAATTATTATATTTTATTAATTAATTTTGTGAGAATTAAATTAAAAATAAATTTGTCAATTGCCCACTCTTTTCTTCAATCTTCTAATCCTTCCAAATAAAACCAATTAGATTTGGTAGGCTGAGAGGGATCATATCACCCCTTCGCTTCTCTCCTTCCTTCATTCCCTCTTGCCGAACAAAGAATTGTAGCTCTCCTTTCACACTTCTATCTTCACCTCAAAAGTCATCTCCACGAAATGAAGCGTTAATTACGATGTTCTTTTGATTCAAGAGACATTTCCTTTCTTTATATTTTAGTTATCTAGTTTAGGTTGTAAACCGACATGTCGTCTACCATTACAATTATCGTTTCGTTCGTAGTTTATAAATTTGTTGTCGCATGATGGTACAAGGCAGAGAAACTACATGTCGTTCATAATCAAAATTATTTATTGTTCTCTATCCTTTGGGCTTGATTGGAAACGACGTGTCTTTATATTGTGTATTACATATATCAAATAAAATTAGTAAAAAACAAAGCGTCAAAAAAAAAAAATTATAATAAAATGAAAAATAAGTATCGGAACACGCGTTTTTTTCTCACAAACATAATGCAAATGAAAACTTTTTCAAATAATCCTTAGTTAATGTTCTTTTTTTTTTTTCCAAAAAAAAAAATCGAATCTAATGTATATGTGTTAAATAAAGTAGTGCATATTACTCTAAAACCTGTATCGTTCCGTGCTAATTTCAACGTAATACTTTAGAATAAGGTAGATATAAGCAGATCAACCACTGAAATTACAAGGATTTCGCTCACTTCTTTCCTTCTACTTGTTCTTAGTAAACATATAAAACATTATCTAATAAATAAAACAATGAACATATATTACCTTTATACTGGAACCAAAGCTCACCATCATTGGCACTGACAATCGATATCGACAAAGGCAGATTCTATATATTCAGGTAGATAAAACTTACGTGTCCCTTAACAATTAACATGTCCCAGCAACGAGTTGTTTGTCTCCGGCGAAGGCCAGCTTTTAGGACCACGTGAAGTCCCTGGCATTGACCCACTGTCCCACCCCAAAAATAAGATACCAAGAGAGAAATTGACACTTAAGACTACTTCATATATGGTCAAAATTCACCACACCAGTCCCCACAATCATTAATCTTCAATATGCTTTATTATATACACAAACAATACACAAAACGACATTGGATCATTTCATGATGTAGTCATAAATATGGTTAGAACTTTCCATCTTCACAAAAATATTAATGATAATAATAAATTAAATAACCAAAAAAAAAAAAAAACCCATCAAAATTCTCACTATATTATATGTAAAACATTATGCATAAGTACTTTTTTTTTTTAAAGTTACTTTTAAGCCAAGAGCCAAAAATCTTTGTGTCGTTTGGTAGTGATCAAGTACCCTCCTAGACGTCTGTTTTTCCTCCTCACGGCTATGGCCATGCAAGTGGCGTTTTGAATGCAGTACTCCACGGCGCTGCCGCCACCGCCAGCGGCGGTGACACGGTGGCCCGCGGCCCACATCATTAGAAGTCGCCACGTCGTGGACCGCTTTTTTTGGCCCAAAACTAAGAGATCCACACCTTGCTTTTTCGCTTCTTCCACTATCGTTGGGCCCTTCTCCTTCCCCTCTACCACCAAAACATCAACTTCCACCTGTCAAGGGACCATATTAACCCCCAAAACATTGTCCTTTTTCCCATAAACAATGTCCTCCTTTTTATAAAACTAATCAGTTTATGAAATAATCTAGATAAAGGAAGGAAAAGAAAAGGACTTAAATGATCATTTAAGGGTCATCAAGATAGGCTTTATTCATTCAAAGATGCAACAGCATATGAGCTTTTCTGCATAAAAAATTTAGACTATTGTAACAGAAAAATGGTGATCCTCTGCTTTGTTTCCAGGGTTGTCGTTATATATACAGGCTCTTATTAAAAACCCACATTAAGTCTACGTCTATATATGCATATACAAAGCTCAAGAAGCTGTAACAAAACTAGTGACATAAAGATTAAGAACCATAATTCATTACTGGGTGTTTAATTATAGTACTAATAATCTCAACTGCTTAACATTAGACTCACCTCAGGTCTCTTTGATTGACACATATTCTTAAGAGAGTATACAAGCTCATATGCCCTTGGAGCTCTCTCCTCACTCAAATCTTCCTTTGTCCCTGTTCCAAAACATTAATCAATCACACTAAACTTTTCAAACCAATTAAACTTGATATATATATATATATATAAAAATAAATAAATAAAAAAATAAAAAGCCTGCAAAACCTTTTTTGGAACTCTGTTTGGTAACATGGAGCAGAAGAAGCTTATCCTGAGTCTGAACAGTATGAGAGAGAGCCCATTGAAGAGCCCCTTTAGCTTCAAAAGTAGAGTCAACCACAATCATGATTTTTCTTCCAATTCCCGAACTGGGTTTGGCTCCATTTTCTGTTTTCTCTTCCCCAACATGACCTCCATTTGGTCCCTGACTTACGTGTTCAGCTTTCACAGAGTTCACTGGGAACTTTTGCTGAATAGTTGGAGATCGAACTCGAACTAGAGGCCTAATCCTGTTGAGGCAGAAGCTCGGCAACTTTGGACCTGTTCTGCCCATTTCTTGAGACTGCTGGTTGGTAATAAGAGAGACCACCCAATTATTATTATAAACAGAAGAAGAAAGAAATTAGGGACTCGAACAAATTTGTAGATTTTGGGCTTCGGGGGCCATTCTTGTTATACTCTACTCTGCTTTGCTTTGCCTTTCTCTTTTTTTTTTTTTTTTTTTTTCCTTTTTTCTTTTTTTTTTTTTTTTTGCTATTTAATCTTTTTATTTTATTTATTTATTTATTTTTAAAAAAAGAAGCTTTTGTGGGGTGCTATTACTGAACGTGCTTGTCATGAAGTTGTAGGACCAACCCTTTTTAATATATGCAGCCCTTAACTAAGCTCGACCAGCCTTGAGCGCTTTTTTTTTTTTCTTTTTTTTTTTTTTGGGTTGGGGACATGTTAGTGTTTATAATCGAGCTAAGTCGACAATAAGTCTTAAGTATAGTGAACTTTCTCTCCTAAATCTTGATATGTATATTTTAGTTAGTATAGTGAACTTTCTCTCCTAGATCTTGATATGTATATTTTAGTTTGTGACTAACTGTGATTTTATTTGACTAATTGTAATATGAGAGTTTTCTTTTTCCTCTTTTTCTTTTTCTCTTTTTTGGTAAAGAAAAGAATTATGCAAGCTTGTGAATTATTAAAGAACACCAACTTTTCAACTTTCATAGTAGCGTTGGCTGTGCATTTTCAAGCTGAGCTGTTTTATTAAGAAAAACAATGCTTAAAGACAGTTTCACATACGTGGAAAACTATAAGATTAGTAAAATATATATCATACGTGTTATATTATATGTGATAATCGATGACCGTTTCATGCAATGCAAACAATAGTGCTGAACAACGCCACTCCTGATTGTACTCATATGATGACATGAGAGAATAAGCAACATCGAAAGCCAATACTCATCCTGTGACTTCTTATCTTAATTGGCCTTATTTGTACGCATCATATATACATGTGTTTATATACAGTATTGTCTTTAGGAGAAGAGGAATATTGCCCTTCAACCAACAAAGAATATATAAAGAATACAGTTTGATAAAGAAAAACAAGAACTTCCCCACTTTTAGTCATGTTTTGAGCAAGAAATATAGACACGAGTTGATCCACTCCTGCCACTTAAAATTTAGAGAAAAGGGGCCTGCATTGTTAGGTGAGGATTGAAAATTTTGATATTTATATCCTCTTAGTTGTGCTGGCAACCATCTTTGAGAAATAATTTATCTAAGACTGGAGCTTTTTTTTTTTTTTTTTCCCTATTAATTATTGGCACTTGTTTTGTGTATTTGTATCCATTCGCTTATTCCAAACGCAACCTCAGTCATCATTTTGGTAGTAATCAAATTTTGACACAGAAACCAATCATGTCTAATAGGAAGGGGAAAAATATAAAAGATTTGTAAATGATTGGTTAAAAAAAAGGTCCCAATTACTGGCAATATAAACGTTAGTACTGGAAACTAACTAATAATGACATTAGTGTTGACATAGAGACCAAATCAAACATCAATGTTAAAAGAAATCCTAACTACTCTTACTGATTTTCCAACATTGATTTGGTGCAAGTCTAATTAAGTCCTTTTCATTTCACCAAGTCAACTATTTGTGTCTCTTATGCAAATGCTTTCATCTCCACAATTTCATAGCTATCTTATAATGCTTTCATGCCACAGATCTATCGACAAATACTACTTTTTATTCTTTTTTTGTT
>JXTB01000003.1:1473980-1528980 GCA_002914805.1 Parasponia andersonii | reverse complement strand
TGGAATCATCTCTGGAAATCAAAACTTCCCACGGCTAAGAATGACATTTTCTCGTGACTTTGGCAGCTCAGGATTGGTGGCACAGGACTGGTGGTGTAGGCATCGCGGAGCTACACTGGAGGTCTACCGGTGGTTGTGCTAGCCAGACAATGGTCAAAGGCAGCTTCGGTTGTCCTTCGTTCCTTCGGCGGCCGTGAATAGGAGAGAGAACAGAAGGAGGTCGAGAGAGATGAGAGAGAGAGAGAGAGAGAGAGGGTAACGTGCATATATGTATATATATATATTAATTAATTTTTTTAAATCTAGTCAAATGACCATATTAACCTTAGAAAACTAGGTTATTACATTCTTCCCTCCTTAAAGAAATTTCATCCCGAAATTTAGGTACAAACCGATAGTATGAATAAGATCGAAAGAAATAGTCACTAGAAGTGTAGTAAACACTTGATTATAGAATTTAAGAGTATTAAACTGAATGTGAGTTAACAAAAGTGTGAAATAGACAGTCCTCGCTTGGTATCAAAATCTCGCCAACATACCGAACCACACAATGGTATGGTAAGGGCATACACAAAGAGATACCGAATTATAAAATGGCTCAACAATAGGTACAAGAATCTCAACACTCATGGTTGCAAACGACAACCTTAAGTATATGAGTGATGAAAAGATAACAATGATAACCTTGGCTAGAAGCCGAAAACTCTTGATCCAGAACACTGATTGTAAGGCACAAACTAGAACAACAGACCAAATATCAAATATAAGAATACTATCCCCCTGATCAAACCAGATCAATAATCTCCTGAGATATACCCATTTGTCTACAGCTAGAATCTAGACCTAGACAATCTCTAAGTCAATTACTCTAATAGGAATCTTCTTCCAAGCACAAAACATGATCCAATAGAGTTCAAAATGAAGAACAAGAATCCTTGTGTTACACCATATAAGATAAATGAACTTAGAGATAAAAAATGACAAAGAGAGTCCAATAGCTCGTAACCATCTTTAGTTCTCTGATTAGGGCGAGGAATAAGACCAAACACAAATCACTTCTAGTCAAATACTAGAACACCCAAACAGGAAATCACCAATGCAAAACATTAGTGCAAACTTCAATCTCAAATGCAAGTTCCAAATATGAGAAATTTCAAAAGCATTTCAAATCTTTTATCTAGTGTAAAACCTCGTCAAAGAAAACCAAAGCAATACTGATCCAAAGACTCTACAAATCCTTAATATAAGGAAAACTCCATGGACACAATCTAATATCCTAGAAATATGCATATAACAATTTAAAAAGAAACTTAATGCCCCAGAAATAAGGTTCCGACAAGATTGGCTATCTAGTACCATCCTTGAGTGATGCCTGTCTCTTATATAACCTCATTTCAAATTTTAATAAAAAAATATTTTTGAAAATATTTTTAAAAAACATTTGATATAAAAAGTGTTGGGGCCTAGGAATACTTCACTGGTTCACAATATGGTTTTTCCTAGCCAAAGGTAAACTATACCTGAGCTTCGAATACCCTTTTACAACATAAAAGTAGAGCCCAATAACTCTTAAGGTGAAATCCAAGAGTGGTCCCATTCTAGTTACTATTAACCATGTGACAATAACCATGTTATATATAATTTAACCAAATATGGGATTTAGATACAACCTAATATCAACATTTAGGAAAAGTTTCATTCTATACATATATGATAAAAATCTCTAATAATCATAAGCATTAATCTATAAAATTGAGTTATACATGAGAACCATTATTTAAAATCAACAAGGAATGCATGGAAAGATGCTAGTTTGTTTCTCCATACTCAACAAAATGGATATTTGTTTCTAAACTCACACTTGCTTGGTAAAATGATAAATGTGGCGATATCTAAATCACCATGGTCGATTTTTCTTTCAAAGCTAATAAAACATTTGGGCAATCCGAATCATAACTAAACACAATGAAACATTTTTGTTGAATTCCAAAATATCTTCCAAAGTAATCAAATAAGTTTTTTAAAAATTTGAAAGTTCACACTTTTTTTTTTTTTTTTTTTACATATATAAGGAAAAATGAGGTAGTTTAGAAGATATTAAAGCGTGAAATATTAGGCATAAGTGATAAGCTTCATTGAATTTAAATCAAAATTCTCAATTCAAATATTTTCACCCAACAAGGATTTCTATAATGCAAGCAGTTATATCAATTTCTATTCTTTAAGCAATATATTCTACAGAAAATCACAGATATAAATCTTCGAACATACGCATGAATCTAAAGATTTTCCCCAAAATTATTTTTAATCTACACCAAAGTTTACTAACAGACCAAACTTGTGAATATTTTTATTCAAAACTTTTCTTTGAATAACTTACATTCATTTTTTTTCAAGCATATTTGTGAAAATATTCATTAAATCTCAAACCAAGTATCAAGTAGGGATTGAAAAATGCTTAGTAATCTACTAAGCCCAAAGTTTACAATGGAACTCAAAAAGTTTGATTTATGAATATACATTTATAAAAACAAAGTACCTTGGTTTAGAGAGCTTTTAAATCAATACTTCTAATTGTAATACAAAACATTACTAGTATAAAAATAGACGGGGTGACTTTGCAAAATTTAATCTCAAAGTAGTATATTAATTTAAAACAAAGCCTTTTTTGAAAAAGTATACTACTTTTATCCAACCAGTACTCAATTTTAAAATGTTTATAATCTCTTTGAAAACAAACATTTCATTTTGATCAAACAGAAAGGTCTACGTCATTTAAAATATTAATTATAAACTTGACATTTCCAAAAGCCTTAGAAACAAATAACTCAGTTTTTAAATCCAACCAAACTCTCAACAAGTCAAGAATTCTCATTTAAAGAACCACTATAACAGAACATGGTGAACTAGAGGAATGCAATTACAATTATTAAACAATATCTTAAATCACGAAACAAATCATTTAATCATAGAGCATGTTATGCAAAGGGTATCACTAATATAAACATTCAAATATAGAATCAAGTCACAGTGTATCTAAATTAAATGATCACGAAGATATCAATCCCAAGAAAATAAAATCCTAATCTCATATACACCAATAGAGCCAAGCCATATCAATCAAAGTGCAAATACCAAACCAATGTATCACGAGTAGAAATCAAAAAAAAAAAAAATACAACCACACTCAAATAGTGCAAACAAAAGTGGTAACAAAACCCAATGGACAACATATAGACAATCCACAAGAAGGTTAAAATATAACAATTAAGATGCAAGGTACTAGATTGCTATCCTAAAATCTACAAGGTTCATGTAACCCACAATCTGAATGGACGGAGGAGTACAAAAACGAACGTTCATTCGAAGCAAAAAATTACACTAAGAGAGCAGAAATCAATAGTCTTATATCAATCCGACACATCCGAGACTAAAATTCTTGGGAAATCATCATCCCAAAGACACAAGAATTCCACTTTCGAGAGGTTTAAGAGAGGAATTAGAATGAATAGGAGCAAAAGTAACTCATCTAGCCAGTTCCTAAGTGATGTATGAGATATTTGTCAAAATCATTTCTAAAAAATTTTTAAATACTAAAAATTAACACAGGTATGATCCTAGACAGATCTGAAGTCGTACTTTCAATCCAGTTCAGTCACAACCTAAAATCCAAGACCGTGACTTTTGGTAATTTTGAGTGTAAATTAATATAAATAAAGAACTTTTCAAAATTGGGGAGAAAACCAAGTACTTAGATTTTTCATTTTAGCATGAAGAAGAAACTTGGCTAAATAGATAGGCATAGGAAAAAATAAAACAAGGTATAAGGACCAACCGAAGGGGAATAAGATAACAAGAATAAGCTAAACGACTTGCTTAGTCAACGAGACAAATGACTCGAATGAACAACCACCTGAAAGGCAGGAAAAATAGAAGGGGTGAGCTCGAAAACTTAGTAGGAAAGTTGTTACCTTATGTAAAAACCTTTTTAGCAATGGAAAGCCTCTGCATGATATCCAAAATACCTTTGCAAAATCATATGTGCATATATACATAAAAATATTCAAAACTGATAGTCTATATAAACATACATATATATATATATATAGATGTATAGAAAACATGATATACAGAAATCAATCAGTCCACAAACACATGATATAAATCCACTCATACCTATGAGTTCACCACTTCTCATCAATGAAAACCAGGATATTGACATTATGTGTGCCATATAGCCTACCTAAAACTTAGCCCATAACTAGAGGGGATACTCTTTTGTCACCTACCAAACCTAGAGAGACAACTGTATTGCTTACGTCTGCCAAATGGAGAAGTAATTAGGAGAAATACCCTGCACGGGTTCATGGACTCTGTACCGTCAGTGAGGTTGTAGTGCCACACTATAAAAATCTCATAATGCTAACTCTAAGACTCATGTGTAATCCTATGATACGTGTACTCTGAACTGATATGTAAAAATAACCACACAGTAATTTAAATTCAAATAATGCTCCAGTTTTTAGTAAAATAGTTAATTAAATTTTATAAAAGAAAATAGGTAGCATAACGGCCCTATTTTAGCATATCCAAAATAACATGCACTCAGAAAAGTCCCAGAGCAGTACAATACATAAATCATATCATTCAATTCTATCACAGATATTTAAAAGCTCTAAAATCACGTTTGTTCTCATATATTACAGAAAATAAGTTTTATTCAAAAATAAGTAAAAGAAAGGTAACTGAATCTCTATTTTACTAAAATAGTGATACCATGCTATTGGATGCTTAGGGTATCGATTAGACGATCGTTCGGAGGGTCGGAAACTAATTTTATGCACTCGTTTGCTCACTTGGGAGAAACCAACTTATCAATAGAGCTTCAAATCAATGAAAAGACCTCTCTATTGAATTCCTACTGTCCAAAATAGCTAAGTTAGATATATGACCTGACTAATTTAGGTTCGGGACAACACCGAACTGGTGACACATAAAACAAGACAAAATCTAAGCCATTAGATATTGATTTTTATGTCAGTCACCAAATATAGTCAATATATATATATATATCAAACTTCTTCATTTTCTGAGAATATTCCAAAAATGACAACAAAAACGAAATCTAACTGTTAGATCGAAAACTATAATTTAAAACTCAAAATACCTAAAAATAATAACTTTCAATCTAGGTAAAATGGGATCGTAAAATATATACCTTGAGATTCTTCTCAACGATATAAATACAATGAGCTCAAGAACGTAACCTGAAATGGCCAGAATGATCGCCGAAAATCAAAACTTCCCAAGGTCAAAAATGGTGTTTTCTGACAACTTCGGTACTTTAGCGGCTCGGGACCGGTGGCGCAGGCATCGCAGAGCTGTGCTAGAGATCTGCCAGTGATTGGGCTAGTCGGACAGCAGTCGGAGACGACTTCAATTGTGCTTCGTTCCTTCAGCGGCTATGAATGGGAGAGAGAACCAAGGGAGGTCAGGAGAGACGAGAGAAAGAGAAAGGGTAACATGCATATATGTATATATATGAATTATTTTTTTTAAAAAAATTGGTCAAATGACCATATTAACCTTAAAAGAAACTAGGTTATTACATTTTCAATTTTCATATAGCATTTAAGGAAGATCATTAATTCCGATGGTAAACATGATTAAAAAGCTCTAACATGCTTCACACACAAGCTTACAAGGGAGCAGACTGTTTTGGGGTTTTTCTAATTTTAAGAATTAATACTAAGGCATGGATTAGTGCTAATTAAGTATAAGATTACAAAGGATAACTAGTTCACCTAAGCTAAATGTCACTCGAGGAGGAAGTACATGTTGTTCAAGCCCAAGCTATACATCATTTGGAGCCTCCCTCATCCAAGCATAAACTACAAGTCGTATTAGAGCCTATCCTTCTCATATGATGGTCACACGCCTTAGAGATGAGCTGCCCTTTCTTCTAGGAGCTTCTAGCTTGCAACCTAAGCTCTTATGCACTATGTAATTGCAAGACAAGTACTTTTAGATTAAGTACTTTAATCCTTCAATAAATTTTGAAAGGGAGCAAAAAAAACTCTAAAAATTCTCATATTATCTATCGGAAAATTTTGATTTTTTATGGTAAAATTTCAAAAAAAAAAATTTGAAAAATTCCAAATTTGAACTTTTTTAAAAAATGCCTGATTTATTTAGAAAAATACCTCTTTTAAAAAATTGATATGGTACTTGACTCGTTACTACGAGTCTAGCTACCTCAAATAACTTGACTGATTATTCCCAAATAACCTGACTGGTAACCTCGAGAATTTGAGAAGCAACAACTTTGAATAAAAAGTACCATTTTTCTAATTATATTTTTAAAATATTATTTTTCTAAATAAATTGTAAAAGTGATATATTTTTAAATAAATCTAGGATTTTTCATAAAGTACAACCCATTCTGGATTTTTCAATTGAGTATTTATATCAAACATCCTTTTTTTTCTAGATCAATTCAAAAAAGTTGGTAGCGTTTTACACCTATTTTATAGATGTTTTATAATTTTTTTGACAAATGGCCTTTTTTAATTGATCTATTTTTTAAAAATTTAAATCCATTCTATACAAAATAAGTCAACATATTTTGATCTATTAAATATGAAAAACAACTATTTTATAATTTTCCAAATTTGGTCATTGGTCAACCGTGTTTGAAAACCAATCATTTTTCAAACAGTAATCCAAAATTCAGCCATTTCACTTAAAAGTCATTTTCCAATTTTTTAGACATTGGGCCTAGTTCTTACACTTATTTATTTAATTGAATCTGATTTTATATGGCAAAATTTCAAAAAAAAAAAAAAAAAGAAAAATCCTGTATTTTAAATTTTTTTGAAACATCTGGGATTTATTTAGAAAAATACTACTTTTAAAAATATATAGAAAAATACCACTTTTTCCAAATTAATAAGGTACTTGAAGTAACAAGTCTAGTTATTTTAAGTAATTCGGTTAGTCACTGTAAGTAACCCGATTAGTTACATTAAGTACCTTAGAAAAATACTAATTTTGAAGAAAAAAGTGACTTTTTTCAATCTTTTTTTAAAAAGTGTTCTTTGAAAATTTTTCAAAAGCTCATCTAGGATTTTCAAATTTTTAGATTTTGGGCCTTTTTTCCATTTCGTAAGAAGCCCATTTAAATTTTATTTCCAACTTTTCTAAATTAAGTAAATATTTATAATTAGAGAAAATATTTATACATAATAGAAGGATTTCAATTATTGTACCATCTTTTATTAAAAATGAATTATTAGCCAATAGCATACCACTATACATAAAGATGTCAATTGGGCCAGACCGTCTACAGATGACCCAACACGGCCTCGAATAGTGTATAGCCCAGACACAACATGGATTTTTAGTGAGCCTAGACTAGTCCTAGACCTTAATAGGGTTGGGCTAGGCCTAATTTTTAGGCCCTATGCCCAGGAACGATCCAAGCATGTTAAGGGCTAGGGCCAGTTATAAAAACCCAGATTTTTGGGAAGGTAATTTGGACATTTTACCAATTTTCTGGATATAATAATAAATAGATTAATTCGAAAAATTTTTGTACAGAAGGACTAAATTATAATTTTTAGAAGACTGAATTGATAGAGATTTGGGAACTGGGGACTATAGTGTAAATTTTTAAAAATTTACACAGTCCCCTACTTACCCACGTGGGCTTTCCATCCCACTCACTTTCTCTTTTCCCCGACGGCCCCCCTCACTCTCTCTGCTTGCTTTCGGCCAATACACCAGGGGAGGCCACGCCGTCGCTCAGGTCGCAATCGGATATCAGTACGACTCACCATCCGGAGACAGATGGTTCATCTGAAAGGACCATTCAGATTTTTGAGGACATGGTACATTGTTGCATACTGGACATTGGTGGGAACTGGGATGATTATCTACGTTTGGTGAAATTTGTTTACAATAACAATTACCAAATCAGTGGGTGTGGCTTTATATAAAGTATTATATGGGAGGCTGTGTAGGTCATCTTTGTATTGGGCAGAACCCGAAGAGTGTGTTACTCTTAGACTTGAGCTGATTGAGGAGACTACTGAGAAGATCAAGGATATCTAGGAGAGACTCAAGGAGATTCAGAGTCGCCAGAAGAGTTATGCTGACCCGAAAAGGCGTTAGGTAGAGTTTGATACTAGTGATTCCGTATTCTTAAAAGTGATTCCAAGGCGTGGTGTGATAAGGTTTAGGGTTCAGGGTAAGCTTACTCCAAGGTATATTGGTCCCTTTAAGATCACTAGGAGAATTGGACCAGTGATGTATCGCTTGAATATACCTGCACAATTGGGTCACGTGCATAACGTGTTTCATGTGTCGATGTTAAAGTACACACCGTATTCATCTCATGTTATTCAGTACGTGCATATACCGATCCAAGAAGATGTGTCCTATGAAGAGCAGCTTGTTCATTTGTTGGCTAGAGAGTCGAAGGTGCTTCGTAACAGAGAGATTCTACTTGTCAAGGTGCTTTGGGAACATCACAAAGAAGACGAGGCTACTTAGGAACTCGAGACGGAGATATACGAGAAGTTCCCTCATTTGTTTAACTTTTAGTCAGAAGTTATATTGTGATGTAAGCCTTGACTTGTATTTTGAATTTCGGGACGAAATTCTTTTAAGGAGGAGAGAATATAAAAACATGAATTTTTGGGAGGGTAATTTGGAAATTTTACTAATTTTTGGATATAATAATGGGGGAATTAATTTACAAAAGTTTTGTGTAGAAGGACTAAATTGTAATTTTTAGGGGACTGAATTGATAAAGACTTGGGAACCGGGGACTATAGTACAAATTTTTAAAAATTTGCATAGTCTCCTACTTACCCGCGTGGGCTCTCCCTCCCACTCACTTTCTCTCTCTCTTCTCTCTCTCTCTCTCTTCCCTGATGCTCCCCCTCGCTCTCTCTGCTCATTTTCGGCCGACGTACCATGGGAGGCTGCACCGCCACCCAGGTTGCCATCCGTCCTTCAGCCCACTGGCGTTGTTTCGGGCCGTTTCAACTCACGTTCTTAGGCTCGTTGGATTCGTCTCGTCAAGTGGAAGCTCAAGGTATATATATCTTAACCCCATACTGCCCGAATAGAAAGTTGCTATTTTTAGAATATTTTGAGCTTGAGTTGACCTTTTAATTTAGCCGTTGGATCGTGATGTTGTTGTCATTTTTGGATTGTACTCGGATAATGTGAAAGTTTGATATATATACCTATATTTAGTGATCGGCACGAAAATCGAAATCAAACAGCTAAGATTTACCTCGATTTGTGTACCACCATTCCGATGTGGGCACGGACCTGAATTAGACAAATTATATGTCTAACCTAGCTATTTTGGGTGCTAGGAATTTAGTGAAGTGGTCCGTTTGTGGATTTGAAGCTTCATTCAGAAGTTAGTTTTTCGCAAGAAGATGAACGAGGGCTTAGAATTGGTTCCTGACCCTCTGAAAGATCGTCAACGATACTTTGAGGATTCAATAGCATGGTATTGCTATTCTTGTGAGGTAGGGATTTGGTTACCTTCGTTTTCTACTATTTTCGAATAAAACTTATTTTCTGCAACATATGAGAACAAACTTGTTTTTCTGAATTTCTTGAACATATATGATGGACTGTAATGGTATGATATACATATATATTATATTACTCTGGGGATTTTCTGAGTGTAAGTTATTTTGGATATATTAAAATAAGGCTGTTATACTGCCCATTTTTCTATAAAAACCTAATATACTTATTTTCCTGAAAAACTAGAGCATGATTATTTTCACACTTCAGTTCTGTGTTGCACGTGTCATGGGATTATACATGAGCACCGTGTTAGCATCGTGGGTTTACAGTATGGTGCTATGTGCCCTACCATTGGTGTAAAGTCTGTAAATCTGCGCGGAGTTTTGTTACTTCTGATTACCTCCTTATTTGGCAGATGTAGGCAATTCAGTTACCCTTTCAAGTTTGGTAGGCGACACATGGGTATCCTCTCCGGGTATGGGTTTAGGTGTTAGGTAGAGTATTAGGTACACTTAGTATCATCATCTTGGGTTTACATAGATGAGAGGATGTGAACTCATAGATATGGGTTGATTTGTGTCATGTGCATATGAATTGATGGTTTTGATCATACTGCTTTATATATATACATATATATTTATATATATACGTGAATTTCTAGTTTGAAGTATATATATATATATATATATATATACATGTATTGGATTTAAACTAACCATGCAAGAGCTTTCCATCACTAAAATATTTTTGATCAAGGTAACTGTTTTTCCTACTGGGCATTTTATGCTCACTCCCTTCCTCCCTTCCTCAGGTAGTGTCTAGTGCGATTTTGGAGATCAAGAGGAGTAAGAGGCCATCGTGATTGTTGTTCGTTAACTTGATAATGCTTGAAGCATGTTGTTGTAGTATTTGGACTATTTAAGTTTTGTTTTAGTATTGAACCAATGTTATTACTTTCTATTTTTGTCTGTGAACTCATGTATGTCATTCTGGTGTCTGTTCTGACGTGGATGATGATGATGGTTGGACATATATTTGATTTATGTTCTTTCCAGTATTTATTCGATCTATGTTTAATGGTGTATACGAACTGTGGGAGAAGTTCATGGGATGGAATTCCAAATATTTTATCTAAAATAGATTATTTTATAAAACTAAAAATTTTTAGATATTTTTCAAATAAATCAAAGAATTTCTTGTCCTTGCAAAATTTCCCTTCTACCACTAACCCGAATTTTGGGTTGTGACACTAGCCCTAATACGTTAAAGGCATAGGCTAACTCTGTCCCACGAAGGATTAGGACTAGTTACTTTATAATTTTATTGAGAAATATAAATATTTCTTTTAATACTTCATATATCTGCATTATAGATATTAACAAAAAAAATAAATATCACTTATTCTACAAATATATCACTTATAAAATTGAATTTTTTTTAGTATATTATCTAATGAAAAAATATATATTTTATTTAAAATAAATTTTCTCCTAAAAAATGATAGCCATTTTAGTGCCCAATAGTTCTCGCCTTCTAAGGCTAAGCTCGAGCATGACCCTAGTCAGCACTAGTTAGCCTCAGAAGAGAAGACGAGAACTATTGGGCTAGGTATAACCCATTTGACACTTTTAACTGCACATGACTGCGATTCCGAATCCAAAATAGCGAGGGATAAAAGTAAAAAAAGAGCCTTTTAACTTACCAATTTTTTAAAGTCACCATTTTTTTTTAAAGGAAAACGGAAATTTCATTAAAATAAAGACTCAAAAGCCACTATATTAGTAATACAGGTGGGAATTTCAGAAAACCAACAATAATCACATTGGAAATAACGCTTTAGCGAGTGTATAAGGCCGCTTCGTTCCTGCTAAAGGGAAAGAAACAGTAAGTGCCACCATCCATTTCTCTCAGTAACGACGATATGTCATTAGCAACGAGATTAGAAAAAGAAAGACCCCCGACGAATTCACCATAGAGATGGCGGAGCCTCTCCGTAATGGCGGCGCCGAGGTGAGACTCTCCAGCAAATAATAGGCCTTCTTCTCGAATGGTTAACGGAACGACCCGGACACCCTTCAGGAGAATATGGCAAGGACTCTTCTGGTATGATCACAGATAACTACACTGACCAATAAAGCCATACTGTTCAAAACAAGTGGCCTCTACATTTAGTTTGAGCTCTCCAGGTGCAGATTGTTCCCATTTAACCCGACTATTAATGATCGGCTGCACTCTGGTTTCGAACAAGAAGCGAGCTTGATAAATTCGAACAACAGAGTTCATGCATCTTCAATTACGGCCAGCTGGTCCTTGTAGATATACTTATGGAAAAACTTGTTCCATCTCCCACCAAATGTACCAAAGCACGACATAGAAGGTCTCGAATTCTTCCTTACTTCTCTCCTGGAAGAAAAAAATTAGGAAGTCATTTATTGATTCACCATGGAAGCCTTCTATCTTGTTCCAATAGAGAGTGAGACACCAATAAGTTTTTGTTACCTCATATTCCAGTAGAGCGGGCCACACTAACTCGATACTCTTACCCCAGCAGTCGCATCCTCAGAAGACCTTTATTCTCCTACGATGAAGATTGTTGAACAGGGAAGGATGGCATAGTAAAAGTGCCAAATAAAATTTTAATGTTATTAGCGATATTGAATCTCTATAAAAAGCTGTACCACATGCTTAAAATCCCTGGGCTTGAGCACTCTGATTCGCAAACAAGATTCATAACAACCTTATATCCAGACTCGACTGAGTAATTACCATTCCTATCAAAGAGCCAGATTAATGCATCATCCGTAATATGGGCTTAAATAATTTGTTCCACCCACTCCAATGGATTTTTTTGTCATCCGGGCTGCACACTCCACACTCCACCAAAATCTAGCAATCAAAGCATGGAGTTCTTGGCAAAGGGTCACTGGTATTCGGAAGACACCCATCATATATATAGGAATTGCCATTGCAACTACTTTATGAGGATTTCTTTCCTCCCAGTTGAAAGCAGTTTGCTTTTCCACAACCATGATGAATGAGCTTCTTTTGTTTCCAACCAAAACTGACAGCAATCCCAAGTATTTGGAGTGAGACGCTTCATGGGGTAAATTAAGTAGCTATTGGATCGCCCGTCTCATAGAAGGCTTAATATTGGAACTGTGTATTATGCAGCTTTTATTCAAATTCACAATTTGATCAGACGCTTTCTGATATTCCTGGAGGATAGATTTAACCATTCCACATTCTTCCACCTTGGCTTTACAAAAGCTAATACTGTCGTCTGCAAATAATAAATGAGAGATTCTTGGGTTGTTACGGGCATAAGCAAACCCTATTAATTTCCCCGATCTTTAGACACTGTGAATAAGATTGGAAAGGCCTTCCGCACATAGCAGAAACACGCAAGGGGACAAGAGTAAACTTGTCTTAATCTACGCTGTGGTGTGACCCGACCTTGAGCAACTCCGTTAATGATAAGGGAGAACGAGGAGGAAGCTTTCTCCAGGTTTCATTGAAACCCAATCTTACCATAACACCATTCCACACGATGTAAGGTTTGCTTATATCTAGTTTGAGGACTAGCTAACCCCGACTGCCATTGTTTCTTTTTCTCAAAGAGTGCATGAGTCCAAATGCTATGATGTATTGCCTAAAATGAATCGATTGGGGAATGAACCACTTTGATACTTAGAAGTAATCTCCTGCAAGACTCGACGAAGTCAATTAGTTATGGTCTTAGTGATGATCTTGTATATAACATTGTAAAGACTAATTGGGCGGTAGTCAGAGACTCACCGGGGACTTTTTATTTTCACCATAAGAACCTCATGTGTATGATTTAAACTACTAACACCTAGACCATTTTGAGTACTCCCAAACACAATTCTAGAACTCCTGTGCCCACAACATGCCAGTCAATAGAAGGGAGTGTGGAACCCATCGGGCCCCGTCACCTTTGTAGCACTGATCGAGAATCTCGTAAGAGGAGAATGGCTTAGAAGAGAGCTCCCAATTCATCTTGTCAGTCATTAATGGTTCAATATGAGGAAAAACCTGTCTCGGAAGGCCGCTGAGATCCGACAAGTACTGCTCAACAGTGGACACAATGTCTTCTTGTTTTTGTCTTTCCACCTTCCATCTATGTCTTCAATACCATTTATCAAATTTTTCCTTCTCCGCTGGGCAACTTTAGAGTGAAAAAACTTGGTGTTTGCATCATCTGCCTTTAGCAAATCTACTCGGGCTCTTTGCCTCCAATAATGCTCTTCCAAAATAAGATTTTTTTTTTTTTTTCCAGTTATTTATTCAGTCTCCGAATCCTATTCCAGTTGCTTGTTTCTTGAGGGCCCGTGTGTAGAAACTCCAGCTCAATACGAAAATTTTTAACAGCCTTATAAATATTACCAAATTTATGGTGCCTCCAAACATTAAGCTTGTTAGCACATTTCTTCAAACTAACCGTAAAGTTTCGAAATTAAATGGCCTTTTTCATTCAATGCACGCATGAAAATAACATTTTCTTTTATAGAAACATGAAAATAACTGTTAATATACTTGGTACGCAGAACCGGACGATCTTACTTAGTACGCAAAACCAGGTAATATTTGGAAACTTATTTAAAAAAAATTATTAAAACAAGAGTAAAAAAGAAATTCAATTAAAAAAAGATAGTGGCATTGCCACTTTCTAAATAATATTGTTAACTAATTATTTGTTGGTTCAAAAAAAAAAAACTAATTATTTGTAACATTGGTATTCTTCCTTTATTTATAAAGTTTTACTAAATTTTTAACTACATTTTTAATATCAACCCATGTGTAAAGTTTTACTAAATTTTTAACTACATATCAACTCATGTGATATGTGAGTTGGCAATATTTAATTAAAAAATATAATTAACTTATTTATAGTAAGTTTTAATATACCAATTAAATAGTGTCAACTCAAGTTATATGTGTGTTATTATTAAAAATTTGATACAAATTTGAGAACATCTAATCTATCGTTATTCTTTTTCAATACCGACTCTTTTGCTCTTTTACTAAATAGAATAGTGGATGTGTTCGAGGGTAATTTTGTACTTTGGTCTCTGTTAGAGTCGGAAGCAGTAGGTATCAAATTATTTTAAACGTGTTGTTAACATTCATTAGTTAGCCTATAGTGTATGGGTACATAATACACCCAAATCTGATCATATAAATCAACCCAACTATTAAGGAAATTTCCTTCATAAATCAACCAAGATCTTGGTCGGTCAAACTGAATTTACGTTTTTATTCGTTTTTCGGGGAAAAGGCCAAACGCCCAATAATTATGGAGTTTGGGGCTTTGCATTGAACAAAAGGCTTTTAACACTTATACTTGTTAAGGAAATAACCTCCTTAGTGCACGCATAATTAAGAAAGTGATAAATAAAGTGAAATAAGAAGATACACAATTTATGTAATTCATCAATTTAATTATGTTCACGGAATTACAACATATTTTTCACCATAAAAAAAAAATTTAAACTGTATTTATAGCAGTCACAATTCACAATCCTAACCTCAATTATACCAAATAATTTTTCTCTCAAAATTTCTCTCGGAAGCTTAAGAAAAGCTTTTACTGAAAGCTCTCTTTCTTTCACTCTCAGTTTTGAGATTTTCTCTCTTTATGTTGGGATGCCAAATGGAATTATGAAGGGGTTTATTTATACGCCTAAACCTTTTTTTTCCTTTCACATTGTTAGTAGCTTACAACGGCTGCCCATTGTCAACGAAAATGAGCTTGGATGGTAAAAGCAAAAAAACGCATGTTATATTTCATTGTCAAAAAATGTGACTAGTCACTATTTTTGACTGTCCACATTCTTTGATAATTTGATTGCCTAGATTCTTTGATATTACCTACAAAAATTAAAAAGAATTACAAAAATACAGTAGGTTTGATTTTTTTTCCAATTTCTGTTCTGCTTTTTTTTTATATAAAAAATACCACTTTTAAATTTTTTTAAGAAAAATACCATTTTAAAAAGAGTTACTAGTGTCTGAAAATTAATTATTGATTACTAGTTATCAATTATATACCAATTATAAATATATTTGATTACTAGTTACCAGTGTTTGAAAATTGGTTACTAGTTACTAGTTATTATTTTAAAAAATAATACTTTTCTAATTTTTTTTAAAAGTAGTATGTTTCTAAAAAAATTGTACCAGGTCTAGAAATGAGACTACTGTATATTTTCAATTCCTTTCTAAAATCGCAATACAAAGCCCAATTTTTACTTAAACAAATGGAACAAACCCTTTTGGGCTTGGGCTAAACTTATAAAATTTAGGGTTTCTTACAAAATTCTAGGCCGAAAGTACCAAAAATTTAAAAATCCTAAATGGGTTGAAATTTTTGAAAATTTCTGAAATTATGTAAAAGTATCACTTTTTAAAAGTTTGTTAGAAAAATAACTTTCAATAAATATTTAGAAAAATATTATTTTTTCTTCAAAATTAGTATTTTTCATTGGTGTTCAAGGTAACTGATTAGGTTATTTGGGTAATTTATATAATTAATTGAGGTAACTGGCAAGTTACCTAAGGTAACGTATCTCATCAATTAATAAAGATTTATATTTTTAAAATATTTTTAAAAGTGGTATTTTTCTAATGAAAATCTGAAAATTTTCAACTACTTTTAAAATCAGGAATTTTTCAATTTGTTTTTGAAAAATTACCATAAAAAATCAAATTTCTTCTGAAATTATAAAACTGATAATTATATGTTGGGCTTTTTAGCCAAATCGCATTTTTGATTATAGTTTGCAAAATAGTTATTTTTCAAACACAGTTAAAAAATGGCCAAAATTTGAAAATTATTCAAAAATTGTTGTTTTCAATATTTAGTATATCAAAATGTATTGATTTTTATCTTGAAAATTGATTTTTTTTTTAAAAAAATTAATTTACTTTATTTAGTATATCAAAATATATTGATTTATTTTTTTAAAAAATTGATTAATTATTTCAAAGCTTGATTTACTTTTTCAAAAATTGATTTACTGTATTAAAAAAAAAAAGGTACAACTGAAAAATAGCTATTTATGAAAGTAAAATTATTAAAGGTCATTTATTAATAGGTGTAAAAGATATCTATTTTTTAAATTGATATTAAAAAGAAGACATTTCTTGTAAATACTCTTATATATAACGTATATTAAATAATAAGTAATGTGTTGTCCTGTTAGGTTGGGTTTCATTGGGGTGACCAAATATTGGCTATTAGGATTACTTCTAACCCAAATTGTTTGGGGTCATTCAGGTTGTAGATGATTGGTTTGTTTAAGTTGCTGGTTTTCTACACAGCCCTACTATCAGAGGTCACATCCTATTATTGTGGGTTAGTTAGATAATGAGTCTTACGTATCTATTTCACTGAAGTTTTGTATTTACTTGATTTTATGCCTTTTGTCTGATTTTCGACAGAAAATATCAGAGCAGAACTCTTCTAGTCGTGCGATGATGCCATTTGAGAGTTGTCATGGCTCGAGGTCCATTCTCTCGCATTTGAAGGAAGGAGTAAGCAAAATATTATTATCTATGACTAAATAGCAATATATGCTCAAAATTAGTATAATAATTTATTTGGTTTGATTATTTAATAGGAGAATCCAGAGACTCATGATCTTCCAAGCTTGGTTGATAATTTTAAGGACATGCACCGGCATTTATCTACTGGGTGGACAAATTAAACAGCGAACATTGTTTATGTAAGTCTTACATTGTATTTTTTTTTTCTTTTTTTTTTTTAATGTCCTTTTGCACTAGAATGACGATTGCTCTGTTAGTGAAGCTCTATATATTACGATAGAAGCTTTTTATATTGAGCTTAACATTAGTATAAATTTATGTGTTAGGTGTGAGCGTGCTTTGGATAAGAACAAGGGAAAATGGGGTTGGAGGGTCTGCATTCATGTTTCCTTTTCCTAGTTAACTATACGATTGTGATTTTGTTGGGGGTAACTTTCTCTTATTGATAGATCTGCTGGGTTCCTGGCTAATGATGTTATATAATCGTAATATATTAAGATAAATTCTCAAAATTAGGATATTTTATGTGCACAACTAAAGATGGAATCACCTAAAAGTGTATTTATTAGAGCTGAAAAGGTTGGAATATGAGAAGCAATGAGTTCTAGTGAGCCAGCAAACAGTGTTAGTGAGTCAGTTGGTTCTGCGTTCGCACCTAATGCTTTAACTGATGATAAGATAATTGAAATTGTACGTGGTACCCGCTCTCGCTACAAGAAGGGGAAAGGTGCATTGCGTAGGTTTAAGGCAACTGGGGGGACTAGAGCACCTAGTAGCAGCAGTAGTTCTACTTTAGCAACTAAGCAAGCTGAGACCATTGCCATTCTTCAGCGTCAAATAAGCTAGTAAAGCAGAGTGAGGAGCAATAGAAAAGTCAGAAGACGATCGAAGTACTCCTACAAGCGTTGAATAAGCATATTCCAAACTTCAACTTTCAGCCTCCACCTTCTTCATCTAGCTAGGATCCTTCTCTTAGTAACGTTAAGACATTACGTTCTTTGATTTCATGATTTTGAACAATACTTGGTGTAATGGATTTGTTTTTTTTGGGGGCTTAGACAATATGTGGATGTTTAGAATAATATTCACAATATGATATAAATTTATCATTTATTTTATTGAATTATAAATATTCACAAATAATTATTAGAAATAATATATATTTTATAACGGCTGCTGAATGTTTTGCAAGCGATTTGATGTGTCTAGAAAAGGTCATGGTATTTAAAATGGTAAAGCATGCGACTGCAAAAGAAAAACACACCAGCAAAGTCAATTCCTTTGCAGACGCATTTTTCAGTTGTTTTTGTAGACGTATTCTACTGTTTGCCAGAGTATTAAAAAATAACTTTCACAAGCACGGAATCGTAAACGAGTGTTGCCGACGCGAATTTGCATTTGCAAACGCATATTTACGCTATCAAAAGTCACGTTTTTTGTAGTGCAACAAAATTTAATTTAAAAGTTGGACATTAGCGTCTAAAAATGACCCTTTTTATGATTTAATATGATTATGGTTCTTTGTTGTTTATTTAGCTGATTTTTTAATTAAAATCTAACAATTTTGAGTCTTTGACTATTGATACTCTTTTTATCTCACTGTAGAAGAAAAAATACTTTAAAAAAAAAACAATACTACAAGTTAATCAATTAAATGAAGTGTTTTTGGCATGATTGGCCCCTATATTTTTCATGATTGGCAAATTAGTCTCTGAGTTATTATTTTTGGCAATTAAGTCGCTAAGTTTTAAAATTTTTGACAATTATGCCCTTTTCATGAGTAATTGTTAAAATATTGAATAGAATTAAGTATTTTCAAATCACATGTAAGGATTTTGAATATCAAAATCAATATTTTACTGATATTAGTTGGAATTGGAAGAAAAATAACTAAAAATTAACAACATTTAACAACACAATATAAATTTTTTAAAAAAATTCTCAAAAATTTAAAATTTCTCATAAAATTTCTTTCTAATCCTTTCCAAGCTAATTAATATTAGTGAAATACTAATTTATTCAATTAAACATATTCAATTTTATGAAAATTTTAATATTAACAGACAAAAAGGATTCAATTGCCAATATTTTTAAAACTTAAGGATTTAATTGCCAAAAAAATTAACTTGAAGACCATTTCGCCAATCTACAAATTATATAGGGACTAAACATGCCAAAAACCCTTAAATAAACATATAATCAAATCTCAGTTTTAGCCTATTTTAGAATGTGAATGATAATATATTAATAAAATTATGGAATTAGATAGAATAAACAGTCCAAATAATCAGGTCATAAATAAATTATCCAATATTTATAGTAATAAGTTACTTTTTATGTTAACATCATTATTAATTGCCTTAAAGTTTTTAATACATTCCTAATCTTATCTTAGCTATCCAATAAAAATCGGGTTAATGGCACCATTGGTCCTAAACCTATTACTATTTTGGCATGTTGGTCCTCAACTTTTCTTTTTGTGGCATTTAAGTACTAAATGTTTCTCTTTTTGGCACTAGTGGTCCTTTTAGCACATTCCATCAAAATTCCGTTAAAATTCATTTGAATGAGAGAAATTTTATACCATTGATGTTGATTTTTCAATTATTTAATAATTTGATCCCTATGTTTTGGTACTCGTATTTTCGATTAACAATATTGCATCTGTCAATCTTTTAGAAAATTAAAATTCTTAATAATTAATTTTTAAAAGATTGGCGGATGCAATAACATAAAGAAATGAATATTTAATAAAAAACTATAAAACTTTTCAGGTTTATTTGCTGCAAATAGCTAATTAATTTTTTAGAATAACTATTCATAATTACGTGAACATTTAATGGATATAGTAAATTTTCAATCAAATTTGACTAGTATAAAAGCCTATATGTGAATTTTTTTTTGTTTTAAAAATGACAATATAATAATATTTTGTTTTAAAAGTTAGTATAGTTTTACTTTGTTCATAAAGTTACTATAGTTTAACATAAACTAAGGTTTATTAGTGTAATTTTTTTTCTTTTTTGAATTTGGTTTTAAGTGAACCGTTTGTTTTATATACGCCTTTAAATTTTAATTTTTCGAAAGATTGACAGATGCAATATTATTAATCAGAAATATGAGTATAGAAAAATAGAGATCAAATTCTTAAACACTTAAAAAATCGATATCAATTGTACAAAATTTTTCTTATTCAAATAAATTTTAACAAAATTTTGGATGAAATATGCGAAAAAGACCAATGGTGCCAAAAAGAGAAATGTTTAGTACTTAAATATCACAAAAAAAGGTTGAGGACTAATTTGCCAAAATGATAATAGGTTGAGGACCAATGGTACCATTAACCTCTTAAAAATCCAAAGGTTCAAAATAGAGTACCCATCCATAGTAAATATTGCAATATCCATTGAAGAAATGTTTATATATATATATATATATATATATATATATATAGGGTACCAATCTAATAAGTAGTTTTTTTACCTATCTATAGGTATTGTTTTGACTAATTAAAATTAGCCACGTACGTTTTTTTTATAGTAAAAAAGGAGAGAGAATAATATTAAATAATGAGTATTTGTTAACTCCATAAAATTGGAGTTATCTAATACTAATTTGCCTTAAATTTTGCTATGTTCTTGTTTATATTAAGTTGTTTCAAGTGTTTTTCTTGTTGTTTTGATGTTTATGTGTTTGTATATATAGGAGAATAAAATAAAAGTGTTTGATATGAATTAAGGTGAATTTGTACCTCCCAAATGAGTTTTTCAAACTATTAGATTGAAGTTGAATTCGATACAGTTATAACGCAATAAAAATGAGGTAAATTGAAGCTCAAACGAAGAAATGGTGTACCCAAGAAGCTGAGGCACCAAACTAGTAGAAAAGTAGCGCTGCAATGCCAACTCTCGAGTTGTTTTGGCACTGCAGTGCTAAAAATGGCTCCGCGGCGCCACAACCTACGTCCTAAGTCAAAAATTGACAGTCGAGATAAACTTTTTGATGATCTAAGGGTCTAGATTTAGCCTACATTAGGTTTACACTAGCCTCCTCTTTAAAATCCTATCTTTAGGGTTGAAAGAGGCATCTGGAGATAGAGAGAAAGAGAGACGGAGGCAGCCGTGGAAAGAGAGGAAGAAGAAGAAGATTACAAGATCCAATCCTTTATTTCTTGATTTTTTCCTAACATTAACATCATAGTTTGTTCTTAGTTTCTTTTTTTTTTTATTTTCTTGTGAGTTTTGTATTGTATTTTTCATATTTAGAGAGTAATATTGTTGAGAGCAAATCTTTAAGGGAGGATTCAAAAGAGTAAAAACTAAGTTTTGAGGAGCAAATTGACAACCTCCATAAACGTCTTCAAGCTCTTCAAAGAGGGAGAATTCTAAAACTCTTTTCTCTTTGATATTTGTATTTCTTAATTCTATTGTATTGAAATATTATTATTCTCAATTTATATTATGAACTGAATATTTCTTGCCAAGTTTTACTATATGAACCAACCTAATAACTTGTGTTTGTTTATTTCTCTTCTCTTTTATTGTTCAAATCCATTGTTGAGTTATTTGTTTTACTTTATGCTTATTGCTTCTATTTAATTGATTACTAAATAGATTATTGAGTGAAACCTTTATGAACTTGAGAAAGGGAATTCAGGTTTGGACATAGGTAGAATAACATAAGATTACCTAGTTTGGGGGTAAGTTTACATAGGATAGGAATATATTTGTGTGACTTGTGCAACTTTTGTGTGAGAATAACTGAACTTAATAAATCTAGTCAATTTATGTTAGGAGTAACATATTAGCTTGTCTAGATATTTTCACTTATATCTTGAAAAAGAGTGTGAATACATTCGAATTCTCGATTGACAATTCTAGTAGATTTATTAATGTAAGAAGAAAATTGGGAAATTGTGTGTTAAAGGGATGGTTGGGAAATTAGTTATCCTAGATATTTTTCTTATTGCATGCTTTTATTCATTTTGCATGATAGTTTAGTTGTCTTTATATTATTTCTTCAAAATCTATATTTCGGTTGTTTGGATAAAGTTAGGATTAACCAATTTAAAACTTAGCATTGAATTAATAATCAATCCTCATAGGTTCAACACTCTTAACTCCTAAATCTTTATTACTTGTGTGTCTGAGTATAATTTATAGTTATACATTCCAACCAACAATATCATAATATTTACTTATGAGTACTCTAATTTAAGTATTGGATTGTTATGTGATGACTATTATATTAGGAATATGCCCTAGAAAATAGTTTCTTTGTTTGGTATTTTAAAAAAAATTTATTGGATTTAAGTGTTATCAATTTATTATTAATAAATTTCATATTATATCCTAATTATATACATGTGATGTTTATGTTTTCTATTATGCAAATGTCTAAAAGTTTCCATGACTAATAATGCGTAATAAATAATTATTTGTGTGAAGTGTTCACACGTGGGAGACTAAATTCTTTATTTCATTATGTCTAAATTAAAAGTTCATATTTTGCAAATAAAGATGGAACACTTTATTTTACCATAGAATGCAGTGTTGTCTATTTTAACGGGATTGATGAAGTCTCTAATCATCGAAGTGTCTGACTTCGGATAGAAACACTAGTGTGTTATAAGAAAGTTATAAGGGCATTGAACTGGACCAAGTGAAAATAGAATTTGAGGTTAAGTGTCGTAAGTCAATGTTCTATCTTTCACTAATCTAGCACTATTGCAAGATTACTTTAATCCTAGTGATTGTCGGACTTGCTTTCATGAGTTTTATCTTTTTACCTTACTAAAGGACTAGTTCCGATTATATGGTTCAAACTCCGGTATCTTAGAAGATAAAATTTGTGAATTAACGAGAACGCCTTTCATGATTTGGACACCATGCATATAATGTCACTTTGAGTTTTTTCAAGGACTTGAATAATAAAAAACCTGACACCAGGTATTCACTTTGTGAATTTTACTGTATTTGTATGGGCAGTTATAAACACAGTGATCAATTATTATCTATTAGATGAAAAATGATAGCTCAAAGGTAAATATGTACTAGAGAGGTAATACGGTAATTTCACCTCACTAGTACAGCATTGCATTAGGGGTATATCTGTAGGTATAGTATATGCTAAATGGATCAAGTTAATTAAAGTGTTAGTTGAGCCCAATAAGCCAATTAGGGTTTACATCTCTTTAAATACTTAAGAGAAAAATTCTCCTAAGCCTCTTTAAGTGTTCTACACACCACTCATGCACAGTAATTGTGCTTTTTCATGTAACAGAGAGAAAAAGAGAGAGTGAGAGAGAACTGAGCTAACACAAGAGAAATTATGTGTTCGTTCATAGCCACCGAGAGAGAGATACCTATGGCCGTAGACATGCAATCAAGGAGAAGGAAGAATGTCTTTCGGATCTTCCACTCATCTCTCGTTGAGAATCAAAAAGGTGCCCACAGACCAAATCATTCAACAAGCTCTAGAGAACAGACAGGAAGACTCAATAGTTGTGAAGCGCTTCTAGGTTTTATCTAAAACAAGAACCATGAATTGATTTATGTTAGATCAATGATCCTGCGTTTTTATTTTGTAAAATTTCAAGAAAATTTTAAAATACCTATTCCACTGCGTTCTTGATTTATTTACAAAATTGTGGAAATTGTTTTCAGTAAAATCGCTTTTTGAATTTATTTTTTGAAATTTCCAGCATATTATGAGTTAAGTACTTATACCAAAACGAAAAAAAAAATCTTTTATACCTAATATTTGTGTAAATCTAGAAAGTCATTTATTATTCTATATGATTGATAACTTGTTTATTACCTTCTGAGTCTATTGAGTGAGACTTTTTTTTTCCCTATTAAAAAGGGTAATAAAATATTTTGAAATTGAAAAAGGTAACCATAATTATATTAAAAGCAATTTGAAACGTAATTAATTAAAATTAAGGTTAAATCAAATTTTAGAAAAACAAAATATAAAAAGAGAAGAGAATTGTTGGAATAGGACATGAATTAAAATTAAATATTTTTCAATTCTACAATTATTAAAAAATGATAATTCTATAAAGTCATTCTCTACAAGGATTAGAATCAAAATGGAAGTAAATGAGTTTCCATATATGAATTGGAATTGAAATAGAAGTAGGAATAGATGTAGAGAATTAATCTTGTCAAAAATACTAATGGTACCTAAGTAAAAACAAAAATATCTACTAATAACTCATCATATATTTATCCATACACATTATTGTGTTTTAATATTTTGTTTCTTTGTTAAATATCATATAAAATGGAAAGTTAAATAAATAATGTTATGCCACACTCCTAAGGACGTGTGTCATATATATATATATATATAAGCTAAAGCCTCATAAATATGGAAAATATCAATCTAAAATCCACAAAAATAAATGACAATTAAACTCTAAAAAGTTGGGAATATGCTCTAGAAAGTAATTTCTCTATTTGGCATTTTAAACAATATTTATTGAGTTTAAGTGTTATCTATTTGTTGTCAATAGATTTCATATTATATCCTAATTATATACATGTGATATTTATGTTTTTTATTATACAAATGTCTAAAAGTTTCCATGACTAATAATGAATAATAAAGAATTATTTGTGTGAAGTGTTTACATGTGAGAGACTAGTGCATTATAAGAAATTTATATGTACATTGAATTTGATCAAGTAAAAATAGAATTTAAGGTTAAGTATCATAAGCTAATATTCTATCTTTCACTAATCTAGTACTATTGCAAGATTACCTTATTCCTAATAATTTTCAAACTTGTTTTTATGAGTTTTATCTTTTTGACTTACTAAAAGACTAGTTCTATTCTATGGTTCAAACTTCGGTATATTGGAAAATAAGATTTGTAAATTGACAAAAATACTCATAATACTTATAATATCACTTTGAGTTTTTTATCTAAACCAAAATCTATCTAAACCAAAATACTATATGGTTGTAAAGTATTTTGAAGTTTTATCTAAATCAAAATCTATGAATTGATTTATGTTAGATTAATAATCCTACATTTAGTTTTGTAAAGTTTCAAGAAAATTTCTAAGATACCAATTTTATTGCGTTCTTGATTTGTTTACAAAACTACATAAATTTTTTTTGGTAAAATTATTTTTCGAAATCATTTTTCGGATTTTCCGTCACCAACAAATACTAATAAAACTCCAACAAATGCTAATAAAACATGTACAACCGAATAAATCTTCTAAGTCTCCAAATATTTGAAATAAATATTACAATTTGAAAGCTATATTCAATGATTTATACTAATTAACTTTTTGAGTCTTTAAAATATCTCTAAAAGATACAACAGATATCTCTCGCACCAAGTTCTAAATGTCAAGCATCACAAGTACCATCTTAATTGATGATCCTTAAAAACCTGGAAGGACAAATAAAAGAGTGAACTTGATAGCCTCGTAAGTAACTAACAACATTAACTAGTTGGATCAAATATATATAATATAAAAAGATTCAATAATATCTTTTAGAACAAATTTGATTTCAAAATACAATAATTTTCAAAAGTAATCAAATGAAATTGTTAAGAAAATCAGTTTAACATAAAAATGTAAAGAGGTTTCTAAAATCTATTATTTCAATCTCATTCATAATCAATAATACTTTCGAAACACTTTTTGATAGTTTTTGGTGACTATAACCATACTTAACCCATGTAGCTAGATCTACATTTATTGTATTTGACTCCTATAGTTAGGTCTATATTTACTACATAGTTCTTCACTACTAATTTTACCTACGCAATATAAATTACGCGTTGGCAAAAGTATATTTTACCTAAGAATCATAATCTATGCATCAGCAAATGTGTCTTAAAAATAATCATTAAAATGTACATTCTCCGACACTCTCAACAATCGGCAAAATTCATGAATTTTTTTTTATTAGCTAAGTCCATTTTTAGTACATCTAACCTTTGTAACTAGATCCATATTCAGTATGCATCATCTATATATAACTTCTACGGAATGGATTCACATTGCATGGTTATTGAAAAAAGTTTCAAAATAGGTTTATTTACAATAACAGTTCAGAATAAATTCACTTTTCTCATTATAATATTATAATCATTCTAAAATAATTTCAATATAATAATATTTAATAATAATTTCATGTGCTTGATCCATATTTTGATACAAAAAAATTATTAAAATAGAATCATAATACTTTTTAGAGAAAAAAAAGAGACTATTTCAGTAAAAACAATTTTCTTTCAATAAATAAAATCATTTACAAAAATCATATTTTTACCTAAGTCATATTATTTAAGAAATACTTTACAAACATAATTCTATTAAAAATATAAAATATTTAGCTTTTGGACAAGGAAAATTATTAAAGAAGATCAAAGTTTACTTATGTGTTCATTAGCTTAATCGATCTAATAACAAATTGCTATCTACCAGAAATGCCTATAACTATAACATGAGTCATACGTAATTATTAAACACTTAAGAAACACAATAAATTAGACATCAAAAAATATCTAACGCACTGCCCATGCTCACTAAATACATTTTGCTATCTTATCTTGCATAACGTTGATATTATAAACTCACAACAATTCCAATTAAATTCTAAAAATTATGATATTTGTAGAAAGAACAAGTTCTACAACTGATGGGGTCCTATATGTATTAAAAATGTAGCTATAGGATCCATAAGTACGCTCCACACAATTGAACTGCCACGTTTTGCTCAAAGTGCTAGAAGTTTCAGATTTTTGCAAATTCATAGTATTCACTTCAAAAGATTATAACTTTCTAGTTATAAGTCCGTTTGTGATAAATAATATACCATTGGAAATCTTATTTGATTAGTTTCGAACTATATCAAATATACTCCAATCAAACTGCTAAGATTTCTTGAAAATCTACTCGAGTTCACTATTGCATTTTTACTCTTATCAAATACTTAAAAATTCATAAATTTCTGTTTACCTAACTAAACCACTTGAAATTTGTTTTGTTTGAATTGTAAAATTAAAAAATTGCATCTTATATCAAATTCATCTCCGTAGTTCATAATATTGAAATAATGTCCTATAAAGCAGATTATTATTTTGACATTATAAACAATATTTATTGGATTATTTATTATCTATTTATTATTAATAAATTTCATATTATGAATTCATATTTCATTTATTTCCTTTTAATATATATGTGATGTCTATGTTCATCTTACATAAACATATAAAAGATTCTAAGATATATAATAAGTAATAAAGAATTATTCGTATGATGAGTAATTTCGGTGATATTATATTCTTTATTTAATTATGTCTAAATTAAATTGTTCACATTCTGCATATTGAAGATGGAATACTTTACTATGTCATAGAATATAGTATTGTCTATTTGATTAATGAAGTTTCTAATTATCAAAGTGAGTCTTTAGATAGAAACACTAGTATGTTATAAGAAAGTTATAACAGTATCGAATAGGACCGAGTGAATTAGAATTTGAGGTTAAGAACCTTAACTCAAATTTTTGATTTCACTAATCTAGCACTATTATAGAAAACCTTAATCCTAATGACTAACAAACTTACTTTCATTTGTTTTTCCTTTTTGAGTTACTAAAGGATTAAATCTAATTTATGGTTTGAACTCCGATATCTTAGAAGATAAGGTATATGAAATATGTAGAATGTTTTTTCATAATGGACGCCATGCATATAATGTCACTTTGAGTTTTTTCAAGTACTTGAATAATATAAACTAGGGTCTCGATATTCACTATGTAAATTTGACTGTATTGGTATAAGCAGATACAAACACTGTAGTCAACTATAATCTATTAGATGAAAATTAGCAGCTCAAAGGTAAATATATACTAGAGGGGTAATACAATAATTTCATCCTGCTAGTATAACATTGAATTGAGAGTAAGTCTACAGGTATAGTATATGCTAAATAGATCAAGCTAATTATGTAATAATAAACTTCACAGAAAATAAATGATATTTAGTCCAAGAGTTCAATATTGGGCCTATAGTGATATACCCCAACATTAATGGACAAAGCTCAATTATAATTATAAGTTAATTATGATTATGAGTACATAGTCCATTGGAGGCTGGGGTTTATAGATCTATTTGATCCTCTGTCTAGCTCAAATTAAAGCCCAATGGTTATTTGATGATAAGTTGAGCCAAACAAGCCTAATAAGCCCAATAGAGTTTATTAATCTTTCTATAGTTAAGAGAAGAGTACTTTGGCTGCTAGTTTTATGAGTTATATGTGAAACATCCTTGTGAAGAGTGTGTCACATGAAATATAGAGAGAGAAGGAGAGTAAAGAAAATCGGCCAGCGCTAGGGATTCAGCATCCTTGGTGTTTCGGCCATCCCAGAGAAATCGGTTCAAGAAGATTGTCTTCTTATTCGTCTGTGGATTTCTTTGTTAGGAATCAAGAGGGTGACACCTATCGAATCAATCAAATGGCTTACGAATATAGACGGGAAGACGAGAAGAATATAGAGCGAATCCGAGTACTGTTTTTATCTAGATCATGAGTTAATTTATGTTAGATCACGATCCGAAATATTTTGTAAAGAGAGAAATTTTAAACGACCAATTCCACTGCATTTCTAGATTTTATAAAACTATGGTGTTTTTGAAAGTGATTTTATGAAAATATTTTCTAAAATTTTATTCCAATGAATACTAGCACATAAATCATTAGTGGCTTAATCGAAACCCTCCTCTTCGACATTCAATTTTAATTCCTAAAGACAAACCAAAGTATGAATACTTAATGAGTTAAAACTACTTTACCTTATAGCCAAGTTTAATTAATTTGCTATAGAAATCCTCTTATTCTTGTTCTTTTTCTTTTTTCACTCATAAGTATAACGTTGTCTTTTTTTTTTTTTCCTTTTTTTATAGAGTATATATATAAATTGTGTAGATTATTAGATTTATGATTTCTTAAAAAGTTTATTATTATTAAATTACTAAATTAACCCCAAATAATATATATAAGACCATCTCTAACCAGCAACTTTATTTTGCAGTAACAAAAACTCTAAAATACAAAAACTTTACTTTATATTTTTTTTTCATCTCTCACCCATTACTCCAAATACTACACCAAAAAGAATATTTTGTATCTCAAAAAAAATGATACAGAATATTCTTTATAACAAAAAAGAATATTCTCTCTAACTTTTACTGAAATCTTTATTTTAACCCTTAACTTTCGATGAATATTTTATTTAATCAATTACTTGAATAATATACTTATATAAATCATATTACTTTAATGATATATTAATAAATTACATTAATTATGAAATTACATAAATAATAATATAATATAAATTACAAAATTAAAAATTACATTTAATTATGAATGGATATTTTATTCATTATACATGAACACATTATACTTAAAAAACTTCTAAAAATTACATGAAATATAAAAATTATAATAAAAAATCATATAACATATTGATTAATATTTAAACCTCCAAATTACTATATTCATCCCACAAATGATCAATTAATGCATTTCTAAGTGCAATATGAGCCTCTCTATCCTTGATTTGTCTATGTCGCGAAAGAAATTCTTCAAATCAAGCATTTTCATTTACCATTATTTTAACTTTTGGACTTGGCATTTCCATAAAATCCTAAATTGGTACATCAATATCATGTTTATTCTCGATTAACATGTTGTGCATAATTATATACGCAGTCATTATATCATGTAATATATTTTTTTTCCTAAAAATGTGTTGGTCCCACGACAATTGCAAATCGTGACTGGAGAACTCCAAATGCACATTCTACATCTTTTCAACATGCTTCTTGTTTCATCGCAAAAAGTTTTTTTTTGAACCATATGGATCATGAATAGTTTATACAAAAGTAGCCCACTTTGGATATATACATCAACTAAATAATATCCCATGTTATACTTTTTTTCTTTAATAGTGAGCTGGATGAGCAATACCTTTAGCAAAGTTAGCAAAAAGATTTGATGCCTCCAATACATTAATATTATTGTTAGAATGTGGCATACCAAAATATGTATGCCATATCTAAAGATCTTATTCCGCTATAGCCTTTAGAATAATAGTTGGAGATCTACTATGACCTATGTATTGTCCTACCCAAGCTGTTGGACAATTCTTCCACTTCCAGTATATACAATCTAGACTATCTAACATTCTTGGAAAACCACGACTTTTACCAATATGAAGTAACCTGGCCACATCGCTAGTGGTCTGCTATTATAGATATCTCTCTACAAATGCTTTCACAACAGCACGACAAAATCTCTTCATACTTTCAATTGCTATAGACTCTCTTATTTTAATGTACTCATCAGTAGCATCAGCCAGTACACTATATTCCAATATGCAGAAGACAACTGTAATTTTTTGCAAAACTGACAATCTGAGTCTACCAATTCCATACCTCCTCTACAAGAAATAGTTGTCATGACCTTGCATGACATTTATTATATGAAGGAATAAATTTTGATTCATCTTGAATCATCTGCAAAACATCGATTCATTAAATCTTAGGTTCTCTGCAAAATATTTGTTGAAGAGATTTTGATCAGTAACTTCCTGACTGCAGTTGACGACTATATGACTAGGAATCGAGTATCTATGTGTCACTTGTTGATTTTGTTGATTCAAAAAATGTTTGATGTGATTGTTCATATTAGTAACCCAATAAGAAACTACTTCTTGCTCTCTCTCTCTCAACTGCTATAAGATCATATATAAGTTAATTGTCATCTTCATTTTCACCATCGAAACATGATGAAATAGAAGATGAGTAATAAGATAGAGCTCTAGGAATGAAATTCATTTTCGAAGATGATATATACTTAACAAAGTGAGATTTAACTTACTGTGTTATAAAAAAATTTGATGGATTTCAAGTTTTTATGCATTATTAAAGACCATGATATTTGAAAGTAAGAAATATATACACTTGATAAAGTGAGATTTAACTTAGTGTGTTGTAGAAAGATTTGATGGATTTCGAGTTTTTATGCAGTGTTGAAGACAATGATATTTAATAGTAAGAAATCTCAAACTTGAAATATCAACCATAGGTTAAATTTTACCCTAATCTAGACCGTAGGATTAGAATTTTTAAAATTTCTATTATATCTTCACCTTTTTCAAAATCTGAAGATAAGATATCTCTGATTTAAATCTAAACCGTATGATAGATTTCATCTAAATCTAAACGGTAGGATTAGGAGTTTTATTTTATTTTAAATTTGAAGATAAGATACTTCTGACTTAAATATATACCGTAAGATAGATTTCATTCAAATCTATATCGTTGGATTAGGATTTTTTTAAAAAAATCATATCTTTTCTTCATTTTTTTAAAAATATGTAAAGATAAGATATCTCTGACTTAAATCAAAACCGTAAGATGGATTTCATCCAAATCTAAACTGTATAATTAGGATTTTCATTTTTTTTAATTTGAAGATAAGATGCCTCTAACTTAATTTTAAACTGTGGGATAGATTTCATCGAAATCTACACCATCGTATTAAGATTTTTTTAAAAAAAATCATATCTTATCTTCATTGTTTTTTTAATTTGAAGATAAGATATCTCTGACTTAAATATCAACTGTAGAATGACTTTCATCCAAATCTAAACTGTAAGATTAGGATTTTGAAAGTGTCTATCTTATCTAAACTTTTCCTACAAATTTTGAAGAAGGCCATATAATCTATTCACACAAATTTCTTTAATTATCAGTATCCTATCTACTCTTCACTTTTTAAAAAGGCCTATTTTATCTTCATCTTGATCTATTCAAATAAAAAAAATGGTCAGCTCAAGTAACTGAAGTTTCCGATACATAGTTTTAAAAGATACGCATGTCGTGTATATTTTGATGTTTCTCAAACCCCGATCTTAGGTATAAATCAAACTAACGATTATTTTTTGTCTAGAATTGAAAATGAATATAATAGCAACCTATTAGAGTCTGTCACTAAAACTTGAGACAAAAGATCTTTACAAAGTCGATGACAAACTATTAAAATAGTTGTGTCAAAATTAAGGGGATTTGTAAGATAAATTGAGAATCTCAATCCAAATGGAGCATCTGAACAAGATATTGTAAGTATTTTTTATTTTAATTTATGTAAATATTTATCTTTTTACTGAGGTTTATTTAGCAAAATAATTTTTTTTCTTGTGTAGTTAAATCAAGCAAAAGTATTACTAGCACAAGATACAAATTTTAAGAAACGATTCAAATTTGATTATGTGTAGCCTATCCTTAAAGATATGGAAATTTTTTTTTAATAATGTCAACAATCCAACACATGTTTTTCTAAGACAAACTGGTAATTTTGCATCTTCATAATCTGAGTCGTCCCTCGTAGAATCTCCTACATTAGTATATCCTAGTTTTTCTGCACTTAATTTTAATACAAATGACGAGGAAATTGGTGATAATTCATCTCAACAACCTGTAGGAGTGAAGAAAACCAAAGATAAAAGAAAAAAATGATGCAGATTTGTCACAATTTATTAATACTATTCATCGAGATAGTCGGGAATTCTTTGAAGTTCTAAAAAAAGGCAACTCCGATAGGCAACAAAATTATGAACTTCAAATCTTACATGCTCAAAATGAGTCTAAAAAATTAATAGTTACTGAATATCGTGAGAATAATAAAATATTATTTACTGATTTAGATTCCATAAAGGATCCCAACTTACGAGAGTTTATACAAAGTGAACAGATAAGAATCATGAGGAAAAGAGCTCAACAACAAGGAGAAGAATCTCAAAATACTTCTAATATTTTTGGGCAATTTTTCACTAATTTTAGAGATTCCAAAGATGATCTTCCACGATACTAAATTATATGTTTAGGTTATGATGTATTTTCTATATTATATTAGCCACATTTTTTCTTCTTATTTTTTTTTACATACATTGTGTTTTTTTTTTCTTTTTAACTTTATGTATTTGTAACTTCGCGTTCTCTGCATTTATGTTTTTATCTACTAAATTGTAATGAAAGTTGTGTTTTGTTAAATTTAATTGAGTGTTTCATTATTTTATTAATTTTTATGCACTATATACATGATTTTAATTATTTATAAATATGTAATTTTTTTATTATCAAATTTATAATATTAAATTAATTAATTTTTATTTAGATTAACTAAAACATTTAATTTAAAATTATTTGTAATAATTAATACATTTTAAATATAATAAATCTGCCCAAGGATATATGTGGAATTTGACATTCGAAATGAGGGTATTTTTTAGAATTCAAAAACAAAGAAACAAAAAAAAATAGTGCATTGCTACAGCGCGACATTGTAGTATCCAAGCATTTTGCCACTGAGAATGCTGGTTGGTTGGAGACGATTTTTTACTCCATTTTTGGCATAAACAGCATTATGCCGATCAATTGGAGATGGCCAAAGGGTTATTTGGTCCTTTCTTTTATTTTTATTCTTATATTCTTTGTATAATATAAATAAATATTTTTTAAAAATTACGGGTGTCACAAATAAACACTGGAGAAAAAGCATGATAATAATCTTGACGATTCGGCGAACAAGATTTGGTGATTTTTTGTTTTCCTTTTTTCTTTCACGGCATTGCTTAACGATTTATGTAGTAGTTTTCCAATGACTATAATAGGTATAATCATTTTTTCTTTTTAGGTCTATAATACGTACATTTAATTATACTTAATTTGTCCCTTTGCAGTAGTTTTATTCACGGGTAAAACTATAAATAAAATGAAATTGACAATATAAATGTAAAAAAGGGCAACGTGATGGTTTTATAATTTCTCAAAAGTAAAATTCAAAATAATAATAAAAAAATAAAAGTAACATGATAAATAAATAAATAAATAAATAAATAAAAACCCTTCCCTTGTCGTTGGTGTAAACACTCGACAGTCAGCAGAAGGCAGGCCACAGGCCCACAGCCCACAAGGGTAAAAGGCCCAACAAATCCCTAAACTTATGGCTTAATAGTATGACAGTCGGAGCTAGAATTGTATTGAACTAGAATTTGTTTTGTTTTGACTGGACTTGACTTGTCACTTTGAACTAGACATGTTTGATAATTTTCTCCGTATATCTTTGATTGTCTTCTTATAACTCATCAAGATTTCCTCTTTCTGAGACCGTATCAGCCATTTATTGGTTTCCAGTAATTATCGACGATCTCTCTTTCTCTCTCTCACTCACTCTTTTATTTATTTATTTATTTAATTTTTTCAGTTGTTTTTATTAATCATGTATTAGTCATTCTTAATTTGAAATTTAGTCAATAGAATTTCATAATCGTAATTTTATTAGGTTTTGTAAATATTGTATCATAGTCTATGGAATTGTTAAGTCGGGTAATGTTCTTTTCGGTCCCAACGGTTCGATTAGGCTTTGCCGACTACAGTGTTTCGGAGTCTTGGTATTGACCGGATTCGGGTCGTTTTAGGCCTAGTACGAGTGGGAACGAGAACGTCGACGTGATCGTATTGATACTCATCCCAAAGAATTTAGAGAACATTAAACGACTTTTTGTTTGTTTGTTTTTTTAATTATTTATATGTAATTTTGTTGAACTCTTTCTCATGTCTCACCATCATCATGATTTCAATGCAATTTTCAATATATTATTTTTTATTTATTTGATTATTACCATTGTTGTTTTGAATTTTTCGGATGAGAAACCCCAAACGTTATTTGTTCCATTCCTAATTTGCATGTGGTAGAATTATCCCAAGTTCATGATCACATTTGTATGTTATTAATGTTGGCAATAATTTATGACAAAATAAATAAATAAATATATCTTGCACATTTTTTTTTTCGCGAAGTTACTAATAAATTGTGCTTATGTTGCTCCTATCAGCAGATTTTATAAGCCGGTTTTCCGTCATGGGTATTATTTGTTCATGCTTTCGTGGTGCTACTGACGAATTTGAAATTGACGAAGGCAATTCAAATTACAATCAACATTTCTCTAATGGCTTCAGAAATAGCTTCATCTCCAAGGTATGTAATAAAATTTAACTTTTGTTTTATAAAATCTTTTTATACACTTAAAAGCGTGCACATTTAAAGGTTTAATCGGTGTACTAGCAAGTATCTTATGTAGCATAATTGTCACATGCTGAATCGTGATATCAAATAAAAAAAAAAAAGAAAAAGAAGATCGTGAATGTGAATTATAAGAATGATAGTTGAACTTTATTTTGCGTCTCTTCAGTGTGGAGAGTAGAATTCACGTATTTAACAGTAATATTATAATCTAAAAACGAATAAAGAGTTTAGTAATTCTCTATGAATCATGTTTTATTATCTTGAAAATATTATATTTTTTTCGATCAAGATCTATTGTTAAATAATAATTTCTTTACTAGCTGCAGTTGGCAACTACTAGTGGACCAGAAGCAAAAACTGAGGTTGTTCAAAGTAACTATAATGTTTATGAAGTAGAATTTGATGATGACGAGGACGAAGAATCCTGTCCCACTTGTTTTGAAGGTAATGGTATTATATAAACATGTTCAATTCCACAAATATAAAGGACATTTTGGCTCATTCTGATAATTCAATAGATATATATATATATATATATATATATGATCATTGTTGATATAAATTGACATAATTACATTTATGCACCTGTTGACAGGATACACAGTTGAAAACCCCAAAATAACGGCGAAATGCTCCCACGATTATCATCTTTCCTGTATATACGAATGGATGGAGAGAAGCACACTTTGCCCAATTTGTAGCCGGGTATTCATCAATTTCTTCTACTTTTTAAAATTTTAATTAAGTTAATAATTATGTTGAAAATTTTCTCCCCACTTTGGCATTTGATATATATATATATATAGTTGTCAATCCAATAGTTTTTTTACTTATAGGTAGGTATTTTTTTTTAACCATTGAATCACCATAGTTATAATGAAGTGTATGAAAAGACATGCATTATTAATGCTCTTTCTCTCTCTTACTTTTTACAATAAAAAAAAGTGCACGCTAAATTTTCATTGGCCAAATTAATACCTATTCATAGGTTAAAAAAAAATACCTACTCAATTGGTACTATATATATATATATATATATATATTTCGTTTTAGGTCTATATACTAGCATGTATATATATTATTTATATGTGGCCACATTTATGTTACAATTTGACTGAATTATTTGGACTGATTTTCCTGCAGGTAATGGAATTTGATGAATGATCCAGTAGTACTACTTGGCACCAAATGCCACGATTAGTTAAAAGCTAATTAAACAACGAGGGTGAAATAAGAATAGTAATTAATTTTCTGCACAAGTACTACTGATGAAGTTATAAATGTTAATTTTCGAAGTAGTTCATGTCACTTTAATTTTCAACATGTCAAAATTAACGACATTTATAATTTGAAGTAAATGAATGTCGGGGAGTACATTCAATATTTTAGTGAAATCTTAGTTAATTTGTGTCTTATATCTCAATTTTATACTTTAATTTTCTTTTGTTTCTTCTATTGATTCATTATATGACACTTAAAATTTAAGATAATATATATTTATCTCCTCTTTTTTCTGTTTAGTTTTGTAGATAATTGATCATCAATAAGGAAACAATAAATGGATAGGGATCCAATTTCAAAGTAAATAAATCGATAAGGATGAAGCAGTGAACACAAATGTGCAACTGATCTCGAAGGACTTATTTCTTTTGAAAGGAGGTTGGTACATTAAGATCAAGTTTAGTTTGTTGGGTTGATTTTAATCCATTTTTACTGTCTTTAGAGTTGATTTCATTTATGAGTTCTACTGATCTAGCAATTATACAACTCCAGCAATTCAAATGTAATACGCATGTAAAAGAGACACAAAATTTTGACATGGTTCAATAATGCTAAAGCATTATCTATATTAAAGAGACCAAGTCCAGAGAACAATAATCAATATAAGCAAATCAGAAATACAAATAAGATTTTATATAATATAGATTCTATAACTCCTTTTGGTGCTTCCACTTCGTACATGAGAATTACTTGTCAATAACGAGCTCCTGCAAGAAAAATAGTTGCTGAAATCTTGATCACTTGCTCCCAGAAGTGAAATAGTTGCCGAAATCCCTTTAGCTCCAGCTGGTCACTAATCTCCCTTCAGCTCCAGTTGATACACAAGATCTTTCTTGTGTTCAAGTCACTAGTGAACTCCCTTCAGAGGTCGAATGATGGAATGATTGTTGTATTGCCTTCAATCAAGCTAGCTAAGAAGTAGAAATCACCTTCATCAGCAACTGCCAATATGAGATTCCTCTTATAAACAAATTACCATGGAAGTCCCCTTAGTGATGATCAAATAGCAGACCACAAATAGAGAAAATAAAGATAAAAAGTAAACGTTATTCTAAGAATTCGAGCTATATGTATTAATTATATTTACCAAGAGTAAAAAAAATATATACTTGAATATTTAGCTATAAAATTTAAAAATTAACATCTGTCATGACTCAAATCACGAGCTAGTGGCAAAAGAAAATTTTCACAAGCAGAAATTCATAATTTATTTTAGAAAATTTTGGAAACTTCAATCTTTTTAAGAAAAATGACCACTAGTTTCAAAATGAAGCTTCTGTAAAAGATTATAAAAATACTCTAAATGGTAAATTCTCATAGTTTGTGATCACCATAAGATATAAATTGTTAATAATAGTAATAAAACATACATATGCATCACCATCGCCATCACAAGTAGGCATAGGTAATACAGACTAAATCCAAAATATGAGCTTTAAATATTATTACAAATCCAAAGTGAGTTACTAAGTACTTACTAACTACTAAATTAGTAACTTTCTTCTTCTCCTGCTCACTCCACTTCAGAGTTGCCCAAGTCACACTGCACACCAACTGAAAGAGGAAAAGATAAGGGGGTGAGCATTTATATAATCAGCAGAAATTCAATTACCTTTGTAGAATGAATGCAACTTTTCAAACCTATATGGTTAGTACCTTTCCAAAATCTATTTACAATCAAATTTCCAAATAATCAAGATCAAGAATAATCATGTATTCAAAACCAAAACTAAATTCACAATCATGTTGTACATATCATAAATCAACTAAGAATAAGTAGGAGCACTTATCCTCTCATCATGGTCTTGTAATACTTCTTGAATAGAGATATCCAGCATCCTGCCACTACCTGGAGGTATGTCAGTAAATCCTACAGGGGCTTAGGTCTCTCACTTAGTGCTACAGCAACTCGCTAGTAATCTAAATACTATAATGTTAAAATGGAATTCAAGTGCGTGATCCTATGGTAGATACAACATATCATAGAATATGTAATAACCATGTATTAATTATATTAAGAAAATCATGCTTTAACACACATTTGGTATTGTTTTGGGATTTATACTAAAATTGGATAGCATAACGGCTATAATTTCCTAAAACTAAAATTTTAAACCTACATAAAAACCTCCAATCCTAGAATAAATAAATATAACTTCAGTTCGAGGCAACTGGTGTGACTTCAGTTGGCCATGGAGGAGTTGTGCGGGCCAGATCCTGGGTATGGGTCGACGTTGGCAACTTGTTTCTGGCATTGTACAATGAAGTGTCGAGAGAAGAAGAAGAAGAAGAATAAGAGAGAGAGAGAGAGAGAGAGAGAGAGAGAGAGAGAGAAAATGCGAGGGGGAGAGAGAATGTTAGGGGACAGAAAATGTTAGGGATTTGGGGATTTCGTAACATGTGTCACTTATGGGCTGATGACCCAACTTTTTAAAAGTTCATTTTAATCCCAAGTTTGGAATTTTTATTTCAATTTAGTCTTTAAAATTTCAAATTTGACCCCAAACTCAACAAATTCTTGCACTTTGACCAAAATCTGAATTTAACTCAATTTTCAGCCAATTTATTTAATTTTTCTTTTCAATTTATGAAAAGACCAAAAAATCTTTAATTAAAATCAAAGATTTCACAACATTTACTTAATCAAATTTAAAATACTGATCATCTACCTAAATTTCTCTAAAATATTTGTATCAAAAGCTTAATCCTTTTAAAATGAATGTTTGCTCTTTAGTATTTACATATAGGTGAATTTTTCGTTCACAATAACCTGGCAAACCTTTAAAAGAAGAATGATGAAGCATGACACTTTTACTAAGTTCTAGCTAAACAGGGGGAAAAAAAAAAGTCTAAAACAATGAATCTAAAAGGTATGACACTGCGTCTATATTTTGTAAAAAACAACTAAATATTTAGACATGATGGACAAATGGCTTATTAGTAAGAAAGCATAACTTAGATGAAATAATAATTACCACAACATCTATTGATTGAGCTACTGATCACATATTGTTTAGAACTTCAGTCATTGGGATGGTCAATGTTCGAACAATTTGGCAATGAGATGCAAAATGTAGCAGAATAGTGGTAATATAAATGAAATAAAATACATATGAAAGAAAAACATAAAATAACTTCAATTGTTCATTACATACCAAAAGATCATAAGATGCCAACTACTAATTCATAGAATCTAACAAGTTTTATTCTTTACATATATAATTTAAAACTGGCATCTAAATCTGTTAGTTCTTGCTTCCCCAATCTTTCAAAAGATTTTGGAAAAGTACTTATGCAATTATTAATATGTAAATCCATCATAGCTTAGGATATTTTGAAAATGTTAGACTAGTGCCACTTTGTTATAGGTTAGTTTGATATTATTGAGCTGCAATTGTGTTATAGATCTGTCGTAGTTATGCTATGAGCAAGAAACAACTGTTAGAAAAAAAAAATTAATCGTTTCATAAATTTAATTCATAAAACTATTTTTCTATTTAAAAATAGTTATTTTATTTCATAAACTATAGATTGTGTGTGTTGTATCTTCTCAAATTCTTCTTGAAATAATAGTTATATAACAATTTTTAAATATTCTAAATCCTCCCACCTCTATCTGCTTTTAAAAGCCACCTAACTAGCTGGTTATTTTTAGCAACCACTTTTTCTCTCTTTTTGAGCTCTAATTTCTAAACCCTTGAGAAACGATTTGTGGCACAAAAGGTCCCTAAATTTCTTAAGCATCGACTATTTGGTAAGTCTCTAAATTCACTAATTAGTGGTGATAACGTTCTAGTTAGTTAAGAATTGAGAATTTTTACAAAGAAGTAAGAGGCATTCTCAAACCCTAGAAACTTAAAGAGGTTTTTTTTTATTGCATGCTAAATGCCTTTTTTTCTATTCAAATTTTGCCAGTGTTAACAATTTTTGACAAATAGAACATTATTATCACCAATTAATTAATTAGTTTAAGGACTTTTTTTTTGGATACTATTTAGTTCATAGATCAATAAATATTAATTAAAGAATTCAAAGACCTCTAGTACAATAAACCCTTTGAAAAAATGTGTTTTGTTTCTTCATTTATTTTGAAGGCATCTTTTGTTTGTTCCTAACCTAAAAAAAAAAAAAAAAATAGATGCTCAAAGTGGTAGTTATTACTGTAATTAACGTCTAAAAGTTATATTTGGAGACCAACTCATATATTGGTGGCCCAAACTCTTCACCATAAGTGATCCTAATTTCGAGTTCTCACTTCTTTCTTAGAAAATAAGGGTGTAAATCAGGCTGCCCGAAACCCGGACCAAACTCAAAATTTTGGGTTTGAGTTGTTTTTTTTTTTTTAAAGGGCAATGAAAAAGAATGCCCCTGTTTCTACCTCCTGTTTCACTCCATGCCACTTTTGTTTTCTTCGTACGCATATATCTTTTTTTAAATGAACATTTTTTTTAATTCCAATTTTGGCCTTAGGACTATTGCGCACAATCCTGCTCTTAATTCCCTTTCATCTCGAAAGTCAGAAAATGCCCAAACCCTAATTCTTGAATTTCTTCCCCAAATTCATTCATGAATCCAACCAAATCCAAGCTTGAAAATTGTTGCTAATGGCTGGAACTCGCGAAACAATGGTTGAGAAGCCAAGATTTGAAGTGGAAGCGTGAAGAAAGTGGTGCATGGCATTAATGGAGTTTGGGTCTACGAACTCCAGTAAAGTACGGAGTCGGGGACGACCTGAGTTGGATAAATCAGCGACGTCGGAGGCTGGTCGTGCCGGTGGTGAGGTGAAACACGCGATGTGCAAAGAGGTGCGAGTAACAGCAACCGGTGATGGCTCGGGTATGTAATTTCCGGAGTTGTGGCCGGCGAATCTCCAGAAAAAGGTGGTGGGATGATCAGCTTCCTTCCTTGGGGTAAGAGTTGACGACGAAGGCTGCCGCTGAGGAGTCGCCATTAGATGCAAGTTACAAAGCATGATTTGCACCTCTAATTCTCTAATTCTTTTTTATTATTTTGTTTTTCAATCATCTTTTGTTTATTTACTTTGGTCCTTTACATTACGTACTGGAAGAAAAAAAATTTATTTTATTTCTTGGAAGTATATTCATTATAAATATCATTTTTGATCTATTTTATATTCTGTAAAATTTAGGCAGTTTTTTTTTTAAAAAAAAAAATAAAATTTATGCTATTTGCAATATCATTAATATAACAATTCATTACTATTAAAAGGAAATAGTAAATTAATTTAATTACTATGCTATATAAGTGATAAAAACAATTAAGCCAGTAATAGTGGTAAATTATTGGTATATCATTCATTTGCTTATTTTATTTGGAGAAAAAGAAGAGAAAATTTGATTTTTTATGATAATTTTTCAAAACAAATTGAAAAGTTTTGAATTTTGAAATTATTTAAAAAAATCTCAGATTTTAATTATAAAAATATTATTCTTAAAATATTTAAAAAATATCACTTTTTATTACTTGATCAATACCTAAATTAATTAATCATGTTACCTAAGTTAGCCCGACCAATTACCTCAAATAATTAGATTCTTTACACCAAATAGTCCAGTTGGTTATTTCAAGTATTATTGAAAATACCAATTTTGAAGAAAAATGAGATTTTTATAAATATTTATTAAATTGTTAGTTTTCTAAAAACAATTCAAAAAATGATATTTTCCTAAATCAATCTAGAATTTTTATAAAAATTCAACTCATTAGGAATATTTCAGTTTTTGGTACTTTCAGCAAAGAACTTTGTTAGAAGCCCAAAGAAAATGGAAATTTTTTTTAAAATGTACAAAATGACACTTATATACCTGATAATGAGTTATATCCATTATTTATCAATAATAAATATGTAATAACTACTTTGTAAGAGTGGTAAATTAATTATATACTATAGTAAATCAGTTATATACATTGAGAGATCACCCAAATTGTATAGGTAATTAATTATATACACTTTTATAGAAAAAAATTGAATTTTATATACCGGTAAATAAATTGTATACTATAGTAAATAAATTCTATACACCAGTAAATTAATCATATACTATGGTAAATGAATATTATACTATAGTAAATGACTTATATGCATTGCTAAATTGTAAATTAATTATATACTGCAGTAAATGAATTATGTATATTTGTAAATAAATTATATACATGAATATAAAAAATTAACTTACATAGGGGTATAATGGTAAATTCTTATCATTTCAACTTAAAATAGAAGTTAAAAAAATAAAAAGGGATATTTATTAATATATAGCATAGAATAAGGGCATGAGGTGTAGTTTTCTCAATATAATATATACATCGGTAAATTAATTATATATACTGGTAAATTAATAATAAACTATACTAAGTGAATTATATACATCGGTAAATTAATTATATACTATAGTAAGTGAATTATATACTATGGTAAATGATTTATCTGAAATAATTAATGAATTATATACACTAGTAAATGAATTGTATATAATCAGTAAATTAAGTATATACTATGGTAAATAAATTATATATTATGGTAAATAAATTGTGTATGTTGGTAAATAAATTATATATACTGATAAATTAATTATATACTATAATAAGTGAATTATGTATATTGGTAAATTAATTATATATAAATCAATAAAACTAAAAAAGAAATATTGTTATTATATATATATATTAATAAAGGATATATGATGTAGTTTTCTCTTTAAAAGAATTAGGTTGAGTTTGTCCATGCTAAAATTAAGCCCAAAGCTCAATTCTCGATCGGGTTCCAAGCTTTGCAATAAAAAAAATTAGGAGAAAAGTTCATAAATATCCGTTTTTAAAATTATATTTTCATAAATATCTATTTTTATTTTTATTTTATAAATACTCTTTTTTATACTTTTTTTTTTTTGAAGAAATGTAGATCACTATTATTTTACACATAAAATATATACCACGGTATATGTTTTACATATTAAATATATACAATGGTCTACATTTCATGAATAAAAATTACACTAAAAATTGACACACATTTTAAAATATGTACCATTCATATTTTACACATAAAATGTGTAACTTATGGATAAAATTTACATTATAAATGTGGACCATAAAAATAGATATTTTTGAAATAAGTTTTAAAAAACGGATATTAGGTGTAATTTTCACAAAAATTAGTCTGAGTTGAGTTTATACACTCCCAAAAAAAAAAAAAAGATACGAAAAATAGTACAAAGTTTCATGAAAAATTACAAAATACTTGATAATTGATTTTAAAATATCTTGATTTAAATCTCCTCAATTTATTTAAAATTTGAGGTATAATCGCATAAAAAGATTGTTTTATATTTTGTTTTTGCTAAGTCTCATACGTCATATTTTAGTAAATTATATGTTATTGTTTAAAATTTTGGTATAAAGTCGAGCTTTACTCTTTTTTTTTTGTTTGTTTTTAAAGGAAAACATAAATAAATTTTTGGGTTTTTGAACTTTTTAAATCGGGTTTTGGCCCGGGCTTCTGAGAAAAATATAATCACATCAATCTTGATCTAGTTGGACTTTTTTTTTTTTTTTTAAAAGTAAATCCAAATGACTAGATTTGAAATATGCTTCAAATCTTATATTGGATTGTAATTTAAAAAATAATTCTAAAGGAAAATACACACGTACTCATATATATATATATATATATATTTATATAATCACAATGAATTTATTCATCTAAGAATTTGGAAAAAAAAATGGCCGATTTAACGAAGAAACTGAAGTGACGCAAATGTACTTGACATTAACTAGACTTGGAGCAAAAAACACATTGACATAACAAGACGCATATATTATATATATATATATATATATATATATATCTAGACCTGCATCTATATTCTATAACCATATCCAACTGGTTACAGGTCAAGTATAACAAAGACAAGAGAATGACAAATATGCAAAAGTTACAACTGGCTGGTTCACAACGTGGTACGTACTACTGTCACCTTGAAGGCGGTATGTTAGGAAATCACTAGGAACACACAAAAGAAAGCCCGTTAAGCCAGCTGGTATATATTATATCAAACACTTCCCTCTACTTCTCAGTACTAATGATAAAGCAAAACTAAAGTTCATACGTACACCATGATGAAAAATATAGCTATATATAGCTAGATTTTAGACGATTGATACCACAACATAGAAGGTAAAAAAAAGCTATACTCCTATACCTCTTTGTCAAGATTTCACAGCTATATACTACTGTGAGTAACTCTTTAAAGTCTCTTACGTTTCGAGCAAAAAAAAAAAAAAGAAGCTCTTTAAAGTCTCCTTTACGTACACTTTTACAAGCACTGAACGTACTTTGGAAAGAGTACCTCAGACAACATTATTTTAAATGCCTATCATTATACCTATAGCTAGCTCAGGGCTATATGTTTTTTTTTTTTTCTTTTCTATATAGTACTCAAACCAAAATATCTGAAATTCAAATCCAAAACTCTTTGAAAATTATCGTATATAACGACTCCCGCTCCTTTTTTTTTTCCTGAAAGTTTTTGTCACTAAAGATGATACAGGATTGCATCCAAATTTGAACCATATACGTATGGTGACATCTATGAAGAAATGACAATTGACATAGATATATCCCTGCAAACACATGTAAATATGACCTTAAAGTATTTAGAAGAATAGACAGATTGATGTCAACTCAAAGATATATACATGTATATATGGTTTCATGATTTGTCATGTCGTTAAAAATGTAGTACGTATCATGCCTCATAGTCTGGGAAAATAAAACAAAACTCATAAAATTTAATGTGGAATATATATTTAAAGACCACAGCACATATATAGGAAAATATAGTTCGATATGATCAGTCCAGGGTTTTTATAGTTACAAATTCCTTGCTTAATTTCCTTGGCTTAGTCTGACTATCAAAGTTCCAAGTCAGGCATTATAAATCCAGTAGTACACATAAAAATACGAGATATGTTTCTCATTTCATGTCTTGACACAATATATAATATAGATAGTACTTTATCACATAGTATCGCTTAGGTAATTATATAGAGATCATGGGATCTCGACTTGAATCGATGATCATATAAGTCCATGTTCTACGAATAAAAATCCCAAAATTTTAAAGCCAAATTAGAAAAGACAGTAGTATCCTCCTTGGAATATATTCATGAATCAAAGCATCCAAGATGGCACGGATATAATGGTTCAAGAGTGAGGTCCAGATCGTTCCTCCTCAATTCCAGGGTTTCCTGTTCATAACTTCCCCTGCATATATAAATTCGTATATGTTCACAATACATGTAATGAATTTTTCGGTCTTTTAGTAAGATTTTGCAACATTTATGTTTTATATGTTTTTTGTTTTAGAAAGTGAATCGAATGATAGATATATAATACATACAATTAACTTTATTTTCACTCTTTTATCTCACTTTTAAAAAAGAAATCGTAAGCATTACCAAACAAGCCCTACGTACTTTTGTTACAAGAAAGAAGAGGCAACCAAGTGGAATTTGACTTAAAAACAAATCCTTAAATTGAAATTCTGACCAGAAACAATAGAGAGTGCATGAACAAACTGAACTCATAATTCTAAGTACTTATGATAATGTGAGAGTAAAAGCTAATTAACATGGCAACACTGATAATTTGTCACATATGTGATGCTACTATATATAATTACGTGCAAACACAGGGCAATTTATCCACATTGTTTTTCCTATAATGCTTTATTTATTATGATATAAATAATGACGTGATGGTCTTAATCAGTCTTTGAATGTATACACACACGTGTATTTAAGAATCCAAAAAAGGACAAATTTTAGCATCAAATTAAGAGCTATATACATTAAATATCCGAAAAATCTAATCTATTTGTATATTGGATGAGTTTCATGGTGGGATCCATGTGAGCACATCAAAATAAGTAGAAATTAGTTGAGATTTATCAGCCGCGCATAATTATGGTGCTAAATCTTCAATTAAGAGAGTTTTGGAATTAATTTAAAAGCATGGACAATAATAATGACCAAAGATTAGTAAGTAGTTTACCCAATGTTCAAGCAGGGAAGTGGCTGTGGAAGCATGAAGGATGATGTATTAGGACAATGATTTTGCTGCTCCCAATGCATCTGTTCAACTTGAGCCACATTTTTCTCCTTTTCCTTGATCTTAAATTTTATATTGATTAAACAACCATCATCAGTAAACATTTCTGCAACCTAATAAAATTTCTAAAAATTGTTATAACTTTATCTAAAAAAAAAGATAATAGAGATCCATGTCAGCATTTCTACTGATTTGTCATCTATTCAAGTGTCTTAAAAAAGTAATTAAATATTAGACTTTTGTATTATATATATTGTTACATTTTGATAAGACATGTGTTCTAATATAGGAATATATATGCTGAAATAAATCAAGTCATATCAAATTTTCACTGAGATATATGCGTTCCAGTTATATAAGAAAGAGGCATATGTATTACCTTCTTTTCCAGCAAACTGTTCTCATCCCGCAATTCCTTCTCCTGTTACATATATGTGAAAACGACAAATTTCTGTAGTGCCTAAAAAACTTCAATAATGTACACTTTGAAAAAGATATTTCTTCCCAAATACTAAAGCTACTGCATATTTCAGATGTTCATCATTATGCTGAGAATAATATGTACTTTTGTTCTTTCTTATGTATGTCAAACACAACTAACTCTTTTATGTATTTGATCATAAGCGTGAATAAGCTTATAGTACTTACCTTCTTCTGGTACGCAGAGAGTGTCTCATTCATGAGTTTGTTCTGCAGCAAGGGAAAATGGTTTTACTGTTCATTATAGTATCTCTAACTCAAACCAACAAGAAAATCCTAATTTGTAATATGTACACTAAATACATTAAAACAATACAATTTGTGATCAAAAGTGAAAGCTTTCGTTACTAATTATTAAATAATTAACTAGTAACAAAAAGCAATCTTATAACACATAATTAAGTACTTTTTGTTGCTAAAAGTAATAACCTCACGAGGAATCGCATCCAATAAAAAATGAGTAGTTATTAAAAGTACATTAGTAGGTAGTGAATTGAGACTAAATGTTGTACTTGGTTGATAAAAGATTGTTTTAACTTAAAAGTTGTAACTGCGTATAATTTTTACTTTTATTTTTTGTACTGATAGTACATGTGTCAATTAGTAATTATCATACTTTTCTAGCTCGAATTTCTTTAAGAGAAGCATCAAGTTGTTGCTCCAAACTCTGAAGGTCTTTCAGATTCAATGAATCGAGATCTTCTCCCAAATAGTGCCTGAAAGGGTTCAATAAGTAAAAATAAAAATATATATTCAAGTTTCATTAGATGCAGGAATATGAAAGTATATATAGAGAAGTATATATATTTAACATATAGAGAAGTATCTATAGAGAAGTATATATATTTAACATATACACATAATATAATATCCAATATCAGTTAGAAATAATCAAAAAAGATAAATGACGATCGTAGTACCTACGGTTTCTCTGTAGAAGCTCAATTTTAGCCGTGAGTCTAGAGTACTCCACGGTCCAGTTCCCCTGCATAATCTATGACAACACTAATTAATGATTATGTATTTAGAAACTTTTAATGTACTTTGGACCTATGTTAAACACAAAGTAAAACAAAAATTCCGGAAATACTAAAAGAGCTATAACATCTAATAATTAGGTAGCCATAAAAATTAAGAAAGGCAATTTGAAAAAGTGAATATAGTTTATTGACATTTTTAGAACATATGAAGTGATATAATACAGACTTTTTAAACCATTGAGGATTTTGTTTAAGTAAACTTCATTTTGTTCATTTGTTGAAGATGGATTACCAAGTACTCTTCCTAACATATCATTTCATTGCAAAATAGTACTCTTAATGCATTTTCTAACAAAAGTTCTCAGAAAATATTTGCAAAAATAGAAAATTAAATAGAGAACTATATATTATTCCGGGAAACAATAAAGATTGATACGAAGTAAGGAGTGGAGAAGGTTTTTTTATTTTTATTTTTTTATTTTTGAAACAAGGAGTGGAGAAGTTTAGGATAAGGGAAAAGTGCAGTTAAAAAGACCAAAAAATTAACATTTAAAAAAAAACAACATTTATAAGCTAGAAAAGGAAGACATGCATGCTACTTAGTTTTTTTAAAAAGGAAAAACTCTTTTAATAGAAAAGAAGATCTACAGATATTTCTTGGGCAAGGCCTAATTAGGTAAAAATTATAGCCAGCCCTAAGCTGCATCCAAATGTCTCTAGCTAGCTATACTATTGTATATAACAGTACAAAAACCTAGTAGAGGCCAATAAAATTACAAGAAAAACCTGTAAATGTGCTTCAGAATCCATTGTGACCAACTGTCTCTCTGCATAAGAGTATCTCTCATAGCGTTCCAGAATTTTCTCCATGCTGCAATGTAATATTAGTGTATAATAAAAAGGTTAATAAACATAACGTGAATTGAGTTCTTAAGAGAAGCCATAGAGAATTATAAGGTATAAAAAATGAAAAAAAAATATTCCAAAAAGAAGACAAAAAGATCACATGAAATCTAAGTAGTCTATTTAAATTTATTTCAAGAAACTAAACTTTTGAATAAAGGTTTTTAATATGTTTTGGTCCTTAAACTTAGATTTTAGCGAGGACAACAAAGCATGCACATTTAGTGATGCATAAAAATATGACGCATATAAGCTAGCTGAGAGTACTTATGGTGAATAAAAGGAAAATTCTGAAGTGCCAAATTTTCCTAGATACATAACAATTATGATTAAAATCTCATTGGAATATCTTAAGTTAGGGATTGTTGTCTACGATTTGCCAGGATGGACAAAACCCGCCTAAGTAAACACATACAGTACGGACTACAAGGAAATGTCATTTCTCTAAAGGGTTGTCTCTATTATCACAAGGGGTCGCTTCAAGACCTAATACTAGAATAGGCAAATTCACCGAGAGTCTATGAATATAGTAGCTGAAAAAGAACCACATCACCCTAAACCAATATGATATCAAGATGAACGGTCAACATTAATCTAAATAGCACTTGCGCTTTTTGGAATGCCCGTTTATTTTAACATAAGGTACACCATAGAATAAAAACAACTTCTAGTATACAATATGTACGACAAGAGATCTTTCGTTAAAAACCACATACCACACACACACATATATATATATATATATGTATGATCCAAATTTTGTCTTACAGGCATAAGGCGATCCATGCCCTAATTAATGTCTCATCGTTTCCTACCAGCTAGTTTAATTATGATCCTACATGCCTTAGAAAACTAAACAATATAACCTCATCCTCAAATAGGTGCTTCTCACAATATTGCATCTCATCCAAATAAAATATTTCAACATTCATGATACTATTTATCTCGATTAATTTTTAGCCTCACTACTAATTACAACTTGACTATTTTATAATCATGGACATATAAACACATTAATTGGTTCAATCACAAGAAAATATGATTTCAAGTCATATTAGAAAGGGTACAAGGTCGGCTTTGATTTTCTAGGGTAATGAAGTTACCTACAGTTCCATGGTATAGACCAAGTTAAACATGTTATTTGGAAGACATTGTACTCGCACCAAGGGGCAAATAAGATCAATAATTTAGAGTGAAGTTCATCATATCTCTATCAAGCATCCAATTATTAAGCTAATAATAAGATCTAGCGTATAATTAACATAGGAAAAAAACCGAACAATTAGTCGGCTCATTAGGCTTATAGATTTGTTTACGACGAATCTAAATCAAAATATACCTAATTATATTATGCTTCAAGAAATCCAATTGTTGAAACATATTATGCAGAACAGGTTTCGTTAACATACTTACATATGATTGTGATTACCTAAATAATAAATTATCATAAAAAATGCCCCAAACGTTTTCATCCAAAGCATTGTCCTCTCACTGTTAACCAATTATAGACTTAAAAAAATTTTCCTTTCTTTTTTTTTTTCCCTTTTTTTTTTTAATCTTCTAATGCAAAAACATATCAAGATAAGTGAACTCATGACCTTTTCTTTTTAGTTTTTTCTTTTTATCTTGTGCCAAGTTATTTGAACCTTGGATTAATTTTTAATGTAGATTCACCCCATTAGGGAAAGGTCTAAGGACAATTTTTCTTTCATTTGAATACAAGATCTAATAACATTTATACTTCATTGAAAGGCTAATAACATTTATACTTGCCAATAGCAGGGAAATAGAAAATTAAAATATCTATGATCAAGATCAACGAAAATTCATCAAGAAAATTAGGGCAGTGTACTTCATGAATAAAAACAAACATTTTCATTTCAGGGGAAATCCATTTTCATTTAATAACTTCTGAAGGATATCATCAATTTTTAATAAAAGTGAATGATAATTCAAAGTTGAAATTTCCTTTTTCTTTTTTTTTTTTTAATTAAAAAATATAAATAATAATGTTCTAAATTTCAAATACATATTCGGCAAAAAGTAATTATAGGAAATGTCATCATTTCAGCACAAATAAAGATTATTCATTTTATAAAATTTTTACTTGTTACTTGTAGAGAATGTATATGATCATACCTTAACTAATGTATATTCATATTATTTTAAAATTAAATCAATATAAGCAGGTGGTTTTCCTTGTGCCATGGAAAACCGTCTGATTAATTAAGAAAACGAGTAAGAGATCTCTAAGCTGCAAGATTGAATCTCCTTTTTGCTTGGAGAAGTGGCTAGATGAGTTCAATGACACGCCTTGCAAAAGATCTACCCAGCTTAGATACTGTATAATAAAGTCAGTTCCATAATTTCATCTAAAATGCACAAAAATAATATGATTAGTGATCTATGTACGTAGTAATTAATTAACAATCAATTTATTTTAAAATTTTAATTTTTTTATACTTGTAAATTACATATGACATTAATTGATTAAAGAATTAATAAGTAGCAGGCACAATTTAATAACTTATAAATAAATAAAAAATTCCATAATAAATATATATAAATATAAATATATGTTTCAAAGTTCAAGAGACTCCTCCGTAGATCACGGAGATGACAGACATAATCCTGTGAGTATCTCAGGGCTTTCTTCAACTCACCAATTAAGCCGGCCAGTAGTTCAAGTACATCTGATTCTGAAAAATACTTTATGATCATGTCTTTGACTCCATTCAAGTACTATATAGTATCTAGTACTACCACTACTCTAAATCTCATAACCCAGCTACTCAAACATCTCTTATCTAACTTACTACAATTTTAAAACGGTGACAGAGAGAGGATTAGGTCTAGGAGGAGTACTTTCTTATATATTTAACATGATCGGTCAAATCCTCCCATTCATTTAGACTTATTTACAAGTTTATCTTTTATATATATACGCACACACAGACACATATATACAAGTTTAAATCATATATATACACATGGTCAACACTCAACAGTACTAGAAAAACCTACCCACATATTTCAGATAAAATCAAGAAACAAAGAAATAAAGGAAAGAGAAAAAATAACCCTATGAAAACAAGGAGGAAAAGAATATTATGATATATAAGAAGGGATTATATGTATATACAAATATCTTAGATGTCTATATATATATATATATATACATATATATGGTACCATTACCATGAATCAGTGGAGTACTCAAAGAGCTTTCCTTTGTGGGAGAAGACAATAACAGCAACCTCAGCGTCACACAAGACTGAGATCTCATGGGCTTTCTTCAGTAACCCATTTCTCCTTTTGGAAAAAGTCACCTGCCTGTTGATCTTGTTCTCTATGCGTTTCAGCTGAACCCTACCCCTTCCCATATTTTTCCTCTCTTTTTTTTTTTCTTTATATATATGTATATGTAATCTTCTCTCTCTCTCTTGCACTAAATTTGCTCTAATAGCACAATCCCAAACTGGCAAACTTCCCAAAACCAAAACCCCAAAAAAAGAAACCCAATACCTCAAAACTGAAACCCAATTAAGAACAAAGAAGGTTAAAACAAAGATTAAAAAAAGAAAAGGGGGAAGAGCTAATATGGTAATGGTGTGGCTTCTTTCCCTAGTTACCAAATGTGAAGTTGTCTGAGAAAACATATGGAGTAACACAATACATTATATAACAAGAGAAAGGAAATATAATAATAATAGTAATACGAAGGAGAGAGAGAGAGAGAGAGATTAAGAATGGAAAAAAGCGGTTTTGGATTTTGGTGGAGGGTTAGAGAGATAGCGGTGTTTGGGAATACCGGGTGGTTTTTAAGGATGCGCTGTCGGTACCCCATTGGTTGGAACAGTGTACAGTAGTTGTTTTATGTGGTGGAAACAAGAAGCTTGTTTTTAGGAAAGAGAGAGAAGGGTTTTTGATGTAAATATTGTACGGACTTGCAAAGGGGCATTCATTGCTTTTGTTGACGGCGGCTCATGTATATATAGCTATCTACAACACTAACTAGGCAGATTCTTTTCTTCCTTTTTTTTCTTCTTTCTTCTTTTTTGTTCCCCTCCTTCCTTAAAAAAAAATATTAATACTGAAAATGAATTTTACCATATTATCCTCACTGGGACCTTGATTATGTTTGGTTACTTTCATAATTGGAAGATGTGCTGATGCATGTATGATTAAAACAGAAAGTACGTCATGGACTCATGGTATAGTGATTTTCTGTTCATAGGGTAATTTGACCGAGAATGAAAATAAAAATATAAAATACATTCCCTATTTATTAGTTAAGTAGAATTTTATCGTTTTTACTTGATATTTATTCGTAATTCATGATTAGAGTATGTATATAAATAGTTGGGGTTGGGGATCATACCTATCAAATGTTTGAGAATATTTCGAATTTTCAATACTATTATGGTTGCATGGAGATGAGGTAAAGCATTCAAACGAATTAAATCGGTGTTATATTCTTGAAAATTAATTTATAATTTTATACTAAAAATGGGACGATGGGGAAGAAAAAACACCAATATATGTTGTTGATTAATTTTCATGCACACACTCTCTTAGTACTGGCGCGTATAATATTATTGTAGGTATCATATTCTGTTTCCTTTTTTGTCCGTTTGTTTCCTTATATTGGTTTCTTCTTTTGTTTTTTTTTTCCTGCAATTAATTCCTTTTATCCTATAAATCTCTTGAAATTATGAGAAAATTTACTAGTAACTTTGAGATATAAATATATAAGTTCACCAACTTTTTAATTTGTAAGATGACTGTATGACTTTTATTAGTATAACAATTTGAACAAGAATTTCTGGAACAACATAACTAATTATTAATACATCACGATAGTAAGTGTTATGTTAGAGTATAAATTTGTAAAAAATTTTAAATGTAATAATTGATATTGATAATATTCAAAACACAAGGTATAATTTGAATAAATTGTTAAAATACAAAATATAAAAGTGATATTATCCTTAACTTAATTATAAATATATCACGATAGTGAGTGTTCCAAAACAAGAACATAATATTAATAACAAAAGGATAATACTAAGTATTGAATTATTTTGTAAATCAATTAGAATTAATTACAAAATAATACAATTATATATTTATAATTAATTAGGAGATAATTACGATTGTATAATTTTAGTAACACTACAACAAAAAATATCTTTCAAGGCGCTTTATAAGTGCCTTGAAAGTGTCACGACCCAAAACCCGGGCTAGTGGCAGAAGGAGAATTTCACAAATGGGGGAAATTCCTTAATTTATTTGAAAAGTGTCAAAAGTTCTAGTTTTTATAAAAACAGTCCATTTAAATAAAATAATCAGAATTCCATCCCGTGAACCACTCCCACAGTTCGTATACACCATCAAACATAAATTGAACAATTACTTAAAAACATGAAATTAGTTACAAAACCTAGCATCATTATCATTCACAACAGATGTCAAATACCAGAATAGCATACATAAGTTTGCAGACAAAATAGAAAGCAGCAATCTTGGTTCAATGCTAACACAAAATCCAAATAGTCCAAGGACTACGACAACAAACTCCTAGCATTACCAAGAGACGAACTGCAATCAGGATGATCTCTTACTCCTCTTGATCACCCAAATCGCACTGGACACCACCTGAGGAGGAAGGTAAGGGGGTGAGCATACAATGCCCAGTAGAAAAATAGTTACCTCGGGGAAAAACAGTTCAGTGATGGGAATCTCCTGCATGATTAGTTCAAAATCCAAAACATACACACATGCATATATATATATATATAATCCAGACCGGGAGCCAATATATATATAACAGTGTAATCAAAACCATCACTCAATATGCACATGACACAAATCAACCTATACCCATGAGCTCACATCCTCTCATCTGTGGAAACCCAGGATGATGGTACTAAGTGTACATAACAGCCTGCCTGATACCTAAGCCCATACCC
>JXTB01000003.1:1393536-1444177 GCA_002914805.1 Parasponia andersonii | reverse complement strand
TTAATTTTCCCCGATTTTATCAGTTCTAAGTCGAGTGGCGTCTCCCGATCTCACTAAATATTTTTACGAATATCCTTATGTACGCATGTGGGATCAGGGGATGTCACAAGTTTATCAGCACTGGTAACCACTATTGGAGAAGGTAAGGTTTTGAATATTTCTACACCTATTTTGATTTTGGTGCCAGTGATCATATGACATTTGATATGAGACATGTTACTACCCTAAAACCTTCATCTAGGAACAATGTTTCTACTACTAATGGTAATACTAACACAGTTCTTGGTGAAGGATCCTCCAATCTTACTTCTGTATTAGTGGTACCTTCTTTAAACTATAATCTTCTTTCAATTTCTCAAATCACTAATACCTTGTCTTGTGTGGTTATTTTTGGTCCTAATTCTACTGTATTTAAGGATTTTCAGACTCAATAAATGATTGGTTATGGTATTAAGAAAGGAATGTTGTACTACTTGGATCTAGAGTCAACAATATCCAACAAACTTCAAGAAGCTCTAGCAGTGAAGAGTATCACTTCCTCAAAAAAGATGACTGAGATTTGGCTTTGGCATCGACGTTTAGGTCATGCCTCATTTGGTTACTTAAAATGGTTGTTTCCTACTTTGTTTACTGATTTTGATATGTCTAGTTTCAAATATGATGTTTGTACGCTTGCAAAGTTTAAATAAAAGTCCAACTTCTTTTATGATTTTTCACTCTAATTTTTGGGGCCCTTCCGAAGTTCCTACATTGGGAGGCATTTATTGGTTTGTTACCTTTATCGATGATTGTACTCGGATGACTTAGTTATGTTTGATGAAGACCAAATCAGAAGTTATAGTGTTACTTCAGAAATTTTATAAAACTATACACACACAATACAATGCTTGGATTTAAGTACTTCGAAGTAATAACGAGGGAGAATATTGTAGTATTGAACTCCAATAGTTTTCGGACTCTCATGGCTCCATTCATTAAACTAGTTGTTCGCACTTCACTTATTGAAGCACGCATGCCCCTCTGCTACTGGGACAAAGCTTTTTTCTCTGCTACCTATCTTATAAATAAGGTTCCATCGAGGTTGCTCATCTTTCAAATGCCATTTCAAGCACTTACAGATGTTGTTGTCACACACATAGATCCCAATCTAACTCCTCATGTCTTTGGTTGTATTGCTTACGTTCATCTACCCAAAGATCAACGGAGTAAGTTAATGCCTTGAGCCTTGAAATGTGTTTTTGTTAGATATGCTCTACATCAAAAAGGTTATCGATGTTATCACCCACCTACTTGGCGTATGTTTATCACTATGGATGTTGTCTTTTATAAAGATTTGATGTATTAGTCTATGTCTAAATTTCAGGAGGAGTATCTTGATGAAATTCAAACTTTCGAATACAATCTTATGACAAATACAGAGGAAATAAAAGCTGATATGGCAGAGATATCTGATGAATATGCAGATGACTTGGATATGAGTGTTCAAATCTTGGATATAAGTGGTAATAAAGATCCAAAAATAAGGAAACTTCAGAAACTTCAGAAGTCGTGCTACAGTGTCTCCTGAGTAATATATCAAACCAATCGTTAGCTAAGGATACTCCTTATATAGTACCTAAGTCATCTAGGAGATAGTTACCACAACGTTACATAAGAGGTATTCCCAAACTAACTTATGAACTTGAATTGTCTAGTAAAGTAAGATATCCCATGAGCCATTATGCATTAACACATCAATTGTAAAAAATAAATCAGTCATTTGTAAATCAATTATCTACTATATCTATTCCTAACAGTGTGCAAGAAGCCTTAACTGACCCAAGATGAAAAGCTGCAATTAATAAAGAGATGACCTTCTTACAAAAGAACCAGACATGGATTTTCATAGATCTTCCTATAGGAAAGAAATCAGTTGGGTGTCGATGGATTTTTTCAGTAAAGTACAAAACTGATGGTACAATTGAATGCTTCAAAGCAAGATTGGTGGAAAAGGGATATACCCAGACTCATGGAATCAACTACATTGAAACTTTTGTGCCTTGCGCCTGCAGCAATAATTAACACAGTTCGAGTCTTGTTATCCTTAACAACAAATTTTGAATGGCAACTACAACAGTTTGATGTGAAGAACACTTTTTTGCATGGGGAACTATCTAAAGACAAAAGATGTGTAAATTGAAGAAATCATTGTATGGTCTGAAGTAATCTCCCAGAGCCTAGTTTGGAAGATTCACAAAATCTATGGTAGCATTTGTTCATCATCAGAGCAATTTAGATCAAACGTTGTTCCTGAAAAAGAAAATTGATAATATTACTGCACTTATTATTTATGTTGATGATATGGTGCTAATAAGAAATGATCCAGTTGAAACGAAGGCTCTACAAGAAGATTTTTTCAAAGAATTTGAAATGAAAGATCTAGGCTCTTTTAAGTACTTTTTAGCAATTGAAGTATCTCGATCTTAAAAAGGTATTTTCTTGTCTCAAATGAAGTATGCTTGGGATCTTTTGGAAGAAACTGGAATGTAAGTATGTCTACCAGTCAATACACCAATTGAGGAAGGATTAAAATCGCATATTGAAACTAATTAAGTTCCAACTGACAAAGGAAGATACCAAAGACTTGTTAGTAAATTGATATACTTAGCACATACAAGACCAGATCTTACGTATGCTTTCAGCATCATTAGCCAATTTATGCATAATTTAGGTGAACAATATATGAATGCAATCATATAAATTTTAAGATACTTGAAATTAGCTCCAGGAAAAGAAATTCTTCTCTCTAGGAAAACGAATGAGCAAACCATCAAAGTATACACTGATACAGATTAGGCTAGAGATAAAACTGACACGTGATCTACTTTAGGATACTTTACTTTTTTATGTGGCAATCTCATTACTTGAAGGAGCAAAAAACAAAGTGTCGTTGCTCACTCAAGTGGTAAAGCAAAACCTAGGGGGATGGCTCTCGCAGTTTGTCAAGGTTTGTAGATAAATCTTCTTCTTCAGGATCTGGGTTATTTATCAAATAAACCAATCTAGTTATATTGAGATAACAAGTCTACTTATGATATGATCCATAATCTAGTTCATCATGATGGAACAAAGTATATCGAGATTGATTGGTTTTTTATCAAAGAGAAATTGGAGAAAAGAAGTCTAGAATTACTAGAAATTAGATTAGAAGAACAATCGACAGATATTCTCACAACATAGTCTCAAATCGCATATTTTCAAAATTTGTAGGCAAGTTAGGCATGATAGATATCTACGCACCAACTAGAGAGGGAGTGTTGAATTATCTTTTTAAAATCCCTCGATTCCACACACATAGGTAAGGATATTTGTATAATTATTTAGTGAAGTCGGCAGATGTTACTCGACTTAGAACTGATAAGCAGTGAAAATTAAAAACTTTTTAAACTTTCCAAAAGGCAAAAGGGCATTTCGCTCATAATTAGACATAGTCTTATTTTATAATATACGTATAGACATACTCACAAAATAGGACTTTTATAAAATATACATAATATACAAATATAAATAGGTACAAAATCGCCAATCAGGATACCACAGCATGAAAATATTCATATATACAAGTCGTAGTCAGAAAATTGGCACTCTACCTCTAAACTCACATATAAGTACTATCATCTCCAATGTAAGAATACAAATGAGTATAGAACTCAATAAGTAACGAGTGCAAATACAACATGCATATAGCAGAAAACCAATATTTGCATGATATTGTATTATATGATAAGACCGTTAATCGTATACTGAGCCATTAGATAACTAATAACTAATAACTAATAACTAATCATAAGCCATCATATGGAGGTCTCAAGTCCTAAGTATAGCTCAAACCCCTTTATGTACTGTAGAGATCCTCTCCATACTGCTATCAAAGTGCTCCCGAAGGAACTAAATAATATCTCCGAAGGGACCTAATAATGTCTACAGAGGAACTAAATAATGTTCCCGAAGGAACTAAATATTTTGGCACTGGCCGCCATACCCTATTTACCAATATTCGTCAGACAATATAAATACACCGCATGTTCAAAATCATGTCTCGTGTATGTTAGGATGACATATTTAGATGTTTATACTTCAAGCATAACAGAATAATTTACAAAAACAAATAATTCTTACATTGCAGGTGAAGTGTTACTTACCTCAATTTCGAGCTTTTAGATAATTTCTGATGAAATGCTCTTTACCTAAGGTACAATTAATGTATTCATAATTTTTTTTAGAAATGATAAATTAAATTAAATTCTACCCATGAAATACGACACGAATACATATGTTAGGTTTTGTCTACAAAATATATATATATATACCAAACCCGATACATATTCCTAAGTAAATACAATGAAACCACCAAGCAATTAGCACTAAACGCAGACTTTCCGAGCTTAAAGTTCACATTTAATTACTCAGTTAATCCAAATATATCTTACAGGAATTCGTAAAAAAAAAATCATCAATATATATTACTTCCACAATGACTAAATTCTGAGATCAATAATCCATTCATATAGTAAAACAAACAAAACAAAGATAAGTGTTAAGTTTTTCACTTGCTCATACATTTATAAAACATATAAATGCTCACTAATTTAGAAACGAAAAACTTATGGTGTTAATAAATGCTTCTTTGTACACGTACACGTGCACTTTGCAGGCACTAACAAAAAAATAGTTGGAAAAGATATAAAACATAATTGAGCATAATATTCAACGAGTACCAAATCAAGGAAACTATATATGTAAAAAGAATGTCGTTCTTAATATAATCTGAACCGAATAAAAGAATTACTAATGTACACCAACTTATACCTACACTGATACATATTCCCAAGTAAATACAATTAAACTACCAAGCAATTAGCATTAAACGCAGACTTTCCAAGCTCAAAGTTCACGTTTAATGACTCATTTAATCTAAACATATCTTACAGGATTTCTTAAAAAAATTATCATCAAGTTAGTTTCTAGCTTGCACACATACTCTATAATAAAAAAAAAATTAATCATTCGGAAGTCAAAGTGAAAAACAAATACATGTAGTAAAATACAAATCTTATGGTTAATTTAATATGGTTTATAAATACATAACTTGTACCATAGACCAAATCTTGAGCATTCCACTGTAAAATCACTTATTAAATCAATATCGTAGAAGTAGCCAGTATACTTACTCAAAATTTTATGTACATAAATATATTAATATAGAAAATATTATGAAATCATGCTATTATTGGCTACTTTAACTAGGTGAGGAGTTGGGTGTTGTATAAAATTTTAGGGTATCACAATTCTTCCTTCCTAATAAAAATTTCGTCCTCGAAATTTGCTTACCAAATAACTCGAGATATTGGTTCTTCATTTTATCTTCCCGCTCCCACGTAGCCTCTTCTGCAGAATGGTTTCGCCACAACACTTTCACTAGAGGAATCTTTTTGTTTCGTAGTTCCTTCTCCTTTCTAACTAGTATCTGAATAAGATGTTCCTCATAACTTAATCTTGGGTCCAATTCTAGGGGTTCCTGGCTAAGAACATAGGATAAATCTTATTTATACTTTCTTAACATAGAAACATGGAAGACATTATGTATACTTTATAATTCTGGGGTAGGGCAAGCCTATAAGTGGCATTGCCAACTTTCTCGAGTATCTCATATGGACCTATGAATCTTGGACTTAACTTTCTTTTCTTTCTAAATCTCATAACACCTTTCATAGGAGCAACCTTGAGAAATACTATATCACCAACTTAAAAATGTAAAGGCCGATATTCTAGATCTGCATAAAACTTTTGTCTACTTTGAGCTGATATCATACATTTTCTGATCTTCTCTACTACCTCAGCTGTATTTCTAACAATATCAGGACCCAAATAATATTGCTCTCGAACCTTATCCCAATGAACAAGAGATCTGTACTTTCTCTCATACAACATCTAATAAGGTGCGACACCAATTGTAGCTTGAAAGCTGTTATTATAGGAAAATTCAATTAACGGTAGGTAGTGATTCTATGATCCTTGGAAATCCATAATACAAGCTCTAAGCATATCCTATAAAATTTGAATAGTCTTCTCAGCCTAACCATCTATCTATGGATGGAATGAAGTACTAAATTTCAGTTTATTTACCAAAGCTCGTTGTATAATTCCCAAAATTTTGAAGTAAATCTAGCATCTCTATCTGAGCTTGTGGAAACTGGAATTCCATGAAGTCTCACAATCTCCTTAATATACATTGCTGTAAGTTTATTCATGGAGTATATTAAAGAAATCAAAAAAAAAATGAGCTACCTTAGTGTATCTGTCAACTATAACCCAAATTGCATCCTGACAATTTTTTCTTTGATAAGCTAACTACAAAATCTATGACAATCTCCTCCCATTTCTACTCTGGTAACAGAAGTGGCTATAGCAATCCTACAAGTCTCTTGTGCTTAGCTTTAATCTGCTGACATATTAAGTAACGTTCTACAAACTTGAAAATATCCTTTTTCATTCATACCCACCAGTATAGACTCTTCAAATCATTGTATATTTTAGTAGTACCTAGGTGGATTTAATATGGAATATTGTGTGCTTCCATTAAAATTTCTTCCTTGATACTTCTTTCATCTGGTACACAAAGTCTACCCTGGAATTTGATCACTTCTTTAGTAGAAATACTGAAATCTAACTTTTTTCCTGACTCTACTAATTCTTTATATCTAACTAATTCACGATTTTCATTATGACCTTGTTTAATACTGTCTAATAAAGTGGAATGTAATGTCATAGTAGATAATTTATCAATCATCAACTCAATGCCTAATCTGCATAAATCTTCCTATAAGGATTTCTTTAACTCGTGTAAAGTTGTCAGATTTTTAGATGATTTCCTATTGAGTTCATTCGTCACTACATTGGCATTTCTTGGATGATAACTAATGTCACAATCATAGTCTTTTACTAATTTTAGCCAATATCGTTGCCTCATTTTCAATTCTTTCTGAGTAAACAGATACTTCAAACTTTTATGATTAGTAAAGATTTCACAACATACTCCATATAGATAATATCGCTAAATCATTAATGCAAATACCATTACTGCCAGTTCTAATTATGAGTAGCATAGCTACACTCATAATCCTTAAATTTTCTAGAAGCATGGGCAATAACTTTCCCATTTTGCATGAGAATATATCCTAAACCTTGTCTCAAAGCATCACTGTAAATAACAAATCCCTCCGTACCTTAAGATATAGTCAAGACTGGTGCTGAAATTAATCTCTGCTTCAACTCTTGAAAGCACTTTTCACACTTATTAGTCTATGTAAATTTGTTACTCTTCCTAGTCATTTGGGTAAGTGACATAGCTATCTTAGAGAATCCCTCAACAAATCTTCTATAATAATTAGCCAAACCTAGAAAACTTCTAACATCTGTAATATTGGTAGTTCTAGACCAATTATTAACTACCTCCTTAGTTGGGTCAACAGAAATTCTATCATGAGAGACAAGGTGACCAAGGAATAATACTTTTTTTAATCATAATTCGCATTTCTTAAATTTATCATATAACTGTTTCTTTTTCAATATTTGTAAAGTGATTCTCAAATGTTCTTTATGCTCTTTTCTAGATCGTGAGTACACCAAAATGTTGTCAATGAACAAAATAACAAACTTGTCTAGGAATTCCTTGAATATTCTATTCATTAAATCCATAAATGTTGCTAGAGTATTGGTCAGACCAAACGACATTACTAGAAAATCATAATGACTATACCGAGTTCTAAAGGTAGTCTTCAGAATATCTTCCTTTCTGACTCTCAACTAATGGTAACTAGACCTCAAATCATTCTTTGAAAATACGGAAGTACCCTATAGTTGATCAAACAAATCATCTATGCGAGGTGGGGGATACTTATTTTTAATAGTCACTTTATTAATCTCTCTATAATCAATACACAATCACATAGTATTTTCTTTTTTTTTTCACAAACAGAATTGACGCACCCCACGGTGAAAAGCTAGGACATACAAATCCTTTGTCTAGAAATTCTTATAACTAAGTCTTTAGCTCCTTTAATTAAGTTGGACCATCTTATAGGGCATATTAGGAATAGGTGCTAGACCTGGTACCAAATCAATAGTAAAAATCAATCTCTTTTACAAGTGGTAAACCTGGTAAATCCTTTTAAAACACTTCCAAAAGATCCTATACAAATAACACATCTTCTAGACTAAATCTCTACTTAATATATGTATCAAAAACACTGGCTATATATCCTGTACCACCTTTTTCTAGTAACTTATGAGTTTTCATAGCTGAAATCAAAGAAAACTTAGTTTTTCAGAAAGTTGGCACTCCACCTCTAAACTCACATATAAATAGTATCATCTGTAATGTAAGAATACATTTGAGTATAGAAATCAGTAAGTAACGAGTGCAAATGCAATGTGTATATACCAGAAAATCGATATTTATATGATTGGGATCTTTGTTTATATTATATTGTCTGACAAGACCGTAAATCGCATACTGAACTACTCAGATAACTAATAACTAATAACTAATTATAAGTCATCATATAGAGATCTCAAGTCCTAAATATGTCTCAAACCCCTCAGTATACTGTAGAGGTCCTCCCTATATTGCTATCAAAGTGCTCCCAAAGGAACTAAATAATGTCCCTGAAGGGACCTAATAATGTCTGTAGAGAAACTAAATAATGTCTTTGAAGGAACTAAATATTTGGGCGTTAGCCCGCCATACCCTATTCAAAAATACTTGTCATGCAATATAAATACACTATATGTTTAAAATCGTGCCTCGTGTATATCAGAATGACAAATTTAGATGTTTCTACTTCAAGTATAACAGAATAACAGATAATTTTTAATATAATTCAAGAATTAGATAAGTTTACAAAAATAAATAATTCTTCTATTGCAGGTGGAATGTTACTTACCTTGATTTCGAGTATTTAGGTATTTTCTGATGAAATACTCATTGTGCAAAATACAATTAATATATACCTAATTTTTTTTTTATAAATGACAAATTAAATTAAATTCTACCCGTGAAATACTACACGAATTAATATGTTAGGTTTTGTCTACAAAATATATATATATACCTAGTCCGATTCATATTCCCAAGTAAATACAATTAAACTACCAAGCAATTAGCATTAAACACAGACTTTCCAAGCTCAAGGTTCACATTTAATTATTCATTTAATCCAAATATATCTTATAGGAATTCATAGAAAAATTATCATCAATATACATTACTTCCACAATGACTAAATTCTGAGATCAATAATCCATTAGTATAGTAAAACAAACGAAACAAAGATAAGTGTTAAGCTTTTCACTTGCTCATACATTTACAGAATATAAATGCTCACTAATTTAGAAATGAAAAACTTAAGGTATTAATAAATGCTTCTTTGTATATGTACACTTTGCAGGCACTAACAAAATAATAGTTGGAAAAGCGATAAAACATAATCGAGCGTAATATTCAACGAGTACCAAATCATGTAAATATATGTAAAACGAATATCGTTTTTAATATAATCCGAACCGAATAAAAGAATTACTAATGTACATCAACTTATTCCTAAAACTTAGACATGAAACAATTCTAAATGAATGTCACGGCTTTTAGGCTAATACACATGGAAATAAAAAGAAGATGTCATCATCTTGATATTAATAAAATGAATGTGAGTTTTGACCAAACATAGTAAAGAAAACCAGATAGGTAAAAATAGAATTTGAGATATATATACAAGCTCATGTAATAAACTTGATATTTCGTGCAAATCCAAGGAATTGTCTCAAATATAAATGATCAAATAGTAATAATCATTTAAAATATGACAAGACTTCATTGTCACAATCTTATCATATAAATAGACAAAACAAAGTTTTCGTTAAACTAATCTAGGATATGCCAAAAAGATAATAAATCTAAAGAACTATAATAATCAGATGAAGGTTACCTTCTAAAAGATTAAGACTATATTGTAGTCGGGGTACTCACTTAACCCACCAGAACAGTTTAGTAACAAACAGGTTTTACACATTCATATATACTAAAGTGTATAGAAAATGGAAAGAAAAGAGATAAGCATATAGGACTTCGGAGTTTGTACCGACTAGACTCGGTTCTTGACCAAACTTGCTTCCTTTTCCTTTTTAACATAAATCAAATATAAGGTAACTTTTTTTCTTTTTTAAAGTAGGGTTTAACTAATGACCTTCATTTATTACAAATTAAAGGAAAATATCTATTACTGCTCAATCATCACCCTATCCGATTAGAGATAATAGGCTTTTACGCCTATCTTGGTATGACTCAAACTTAGGACTAAGATCATAGGTAATGAGTGCTCTTATCACTTGAGCCAATCCACTTCGTCAAATATAAGGTAACTTAAGAACAATATAAGCCAAATAAGTTTTGGTTAAAGAAAAAAATAATATTAAATAAATACTTCGTAGAAATATGAAAAGTCTATAAAAAATTACAAAAGTTAGTGTCTAGCTTGCACAGGTACTCTATAATAAAAAAAAAATTAATCACTTAGAAATCAAAGGGAAAAACAAATATAAATAGTAAAATACAAATCTTATGGTTAACTTAATACGGTTTATAGATACATAACTTGTACCATAGAGCAAATCTTAAACATTCTACTATAAAATCACTTATTAAATCAATATGGTGGAAGTAGCCAATATACTTACTCAAAATTTTATGCACATAAATGTATTAATTTAGAAAATATTATGCAATTATGCTATTATTGGCTATTTTAAGTAGGTAAAGAATTGGGTGTCATATGAAGTATCAGGGTATCACAATTTTATAAATCAATTAGAATTAATTACAAAATATTCAATTGTATATTTGTAATTAATTAGGATATATTTATAATTAATTAGGAGATAATTACGATTGTATATTTTTTAGTAACAATAAGTCTTATAATTGTATCAGTTTTCAGAATCAATACAAGAAAAACCCATTCTTCACTAAGTTTCCCAATAAGTTTACCAAAAATTTTGTAATACATACATATGGCAAATGAATTATCACAATTCAATTGGTATATTGAAATTTATCATAAATAAATTTAAAACTACTCATCAATTGAACGATGACAACTGTACTAAAATTTTGATAAATTTGTTAAATACCTAGTATTATCCCTAGCAAAAATGTTGATGAGAACAATTGGACAAAAAATATATATATGTGTTCAAAAAAGCTATCTCTTAACGAAAATTTCTTTTACTTATATTAGAATTCTTACTCAGTTAGTGGCGGTTTTGGATTGAAAGGACGATCTACCAAATTAAATATCCCTTTTATGTAGGAGTAGCTAGTGGGTAAGGTGGAAATAATTATGTAGGAAGGGAAACCCTTATAAAAGTTATAATCAACCGTGACCAGTGGCCACGTTGCCCACTCCACCCCCATGTGCTCTTTATAGCCCATCTCTATCAAAGAATATATCCCCGTATCCTTTCGTCTTTTTCCTTACGGCGAAACTAATAATAACAATAATGCTTCATGTTTTTCTTTTTTGGGGGGTAATTATAATCTCTAATGCAATACGGCATGCCTTTCACTGTCCAAAATCTAGATTAGTAGTACAAGTAGAATTTCACTTAGTGGGAAATTTGTGAACCTCTTGGTTTGTATACACTATTAAATATAGATCGAATAATAATTAAAAATTATAATTCAAAATAAAGTCCAACCATATCATCATCTAGAATAAGTATCAAATACCAAAATAGCATAAGTTCACCATATGATAGAAAGTAGTAATGTGCATCCATTCTAAGACAAAGTTCAAATAATTCAAACACTACAACAACAAGCTTTTAGCATTACTAAGATAATGCACTACAGTCAGAGATAGCCTCTTAGTCCACTTGATCACCCAAGTCGTACTAAATAACATCTGAGGAAAGAAAGTATAAGGGTGAGCATATAATGCCCAGTATGAAAATAGTTACCTCAATGGAAAATATTTTAGTGATAAAAAGTTCCTACATAGTTAGTTTAAATCCAATATATATATATATATATATATATATATATATATATAATCCATATGTATATGTGTAAATAAAACAGTATAAGCAAAATCATCCAAATCATATGAACATGACACAAATCAACTCATACTCATGAGTTCACATCCTTTCATATGCAGAAATCCAAAATGATGGCACTAAGTGTATCTAAATGCCTGCTTGACACCTAAACCTATACTCAGAAGGGATACCCATATGTGGCCTACCAAAGCAAAAGGGGCAACTGAATTGCCTATACTTGCCAAACAGAGAGCTAATTAGAAGAAACAATCCATGCACAGATTTATAAACTAGCACTATATTGTAAACTCACGATACTAAAACAATGCTCATGTTTAATCCTATAATATGTGTTATAAAGAACTGAAATTTGAAAATAATCATGCTTTGATTTTTCAATAAAATAAGCATATTAAGTTTTTTTTATAGAAAAATGGGCAGCATAATGTCTAATTTTTGATATACCAAAAAATAACTTGCACTCAGAAAAGTCCCAGAACAATGCAGCATATATCATACAATCGAGTTCTATTACAGATTTTCAAATAGTTCTAAAATCACATTTATCATCATATTTTACAGAAAAAAAAAAATTTATTCAAAAACGATATAAAACACAGGTAACCAAATCTCTACCTCACTAGAATATTAATATCGTACTATTAGATCCTCAAGGTACCATTAGACGATCGCTTGAAGGGTCGGAAATCAATTTCAACCCCTCGATCATTCTCTTGTGAAAAATCAATTCTCAAAAGAGCTTAAAATCCACAAATGAACCTCTTCACTAAATTCCTAGTACCCAAAATAGCAAGATTAGACATATAATACGTCTAATTCGGATCTGAACCGAAACCAGACTGGTGGTACTCAAAACAGGGCAAATCTTAGTCGTCTGATTTCATTTTTTGTACAGGTCACTAAACATATTCAATATACATATCTCAATCTTCTAAATTTTCTAAATAGATTCCAAAAATGACGTCAAACTACAATCCAATGGTCCGATCAAAATGTCAAACTCAAGCGCAAAATACTCAAAAATGGTAACTTTTAAATCAGAGAGTATAAGATCATGAAATATATACTTTAATAATTCTTGCAACGAGACGAATCTAACGAGCCCAGTTTGAGGTCAAACGATAGCTAGAATATTTGCCAATGATCGAAATTTCGCTAGGGGCTTCTCGCATTTTCCAGCGAGAGAGGAGCTCTGATGGCTTGGTGATGTCAGCAACAAGAGCTAGAGGCTCGTCAATCCCACGCCAAGTGCTTGAGTAGCCAGACAACGGCCGAAGCAGCTCGCATGCAGGGCCAGGTGTTGGCTGCAGAAAATAGGAAAGAAGAGAGAGAGAGAGCAGATGGAGGTCGGGAGGAAGAGAGAGAGAGTGAAGGGGAAGAGAAAGGGAGGGCCACGTGGATGGAACTGTAAAATTTTTAAAAATTGTACTATAGACTCCCATTTTCATTTTCTCTCACTTTTATCCCTCAAAATATTGCATTTTGGTCCCTACTTCTTAAAATTTTTGCAAATTAATCCTCTCATTAATTAATCTAAAAATTAACAAAATGACCAAAGTGCCCTTGAAAATTTAGGATTTTACAATGCCCCTTAAAAAGTTTAAAGACTAATTATATGTTGCTAGAAAATAAAATCAAATGTTCGACTTCAAAATGTCAACAACATAGAATATTTTGGTGTTAGCAACATTATTACTACCTAATAAGATGATCGAGGTGTACTATTACTTTTTCCATAATGCTTTGATTTGATTTCACAAACATGCATGTCTCTTTTTTCACCCTTGGTAGCATTTTAATTATATACCTTAATAAATTTGTAGGCAAACCAAACTGCAAAGTAGACATGAAAGGTCAATTCTGATCTTTAGTTGTCAATGTTTTGTCCAAATTGATAAGATTGTTCGCTTATTATTTGCGTATTTACTTGCTTGTGTACTTATCCAGTGCTTTTTTGGTAAAACCTAATTTGGTGCTACTTATAAATAATAAATTAACTTAGCGTGATAAAAAAGTGAGCCTAATTTGAGCCAGCATTATGAGAAGCAAGACTTTTACGTTGATCAAATTCAACCTGTCTGTCTTTCGCATTTATAGCTTTATTTGAGAGTTTTGAAATTTATTGATAGATATTGATTTGAGTGCTTATGTCCAATCATTGTCTTCAACGGAAGAAATTTAGGAAGTGAGCCCTAATCAGTGGTTCGATATTCTAAGAGGTAAGAGCTTACCCATTGAACGTTAATTACATTATCAAACCCTTTTTCTTTAAATTACATTATGATCAAAATTGATCTCTTTCTTTCATTCTTTTTTCCTTTGTTATTCTAGCTTTCTAAATATTATACTATAGTACTCTTGTAACGCATATTTTCAATAGAAAAGTTATTATTAGGGTACATCTACTATAATAACCTGTGCTGGAATATTAATAAATTAGAATATAAAGGAATTAGGTAAAAAAAAAAATGGAATAGAAATCAAGCATTCTGTTCCAAATTTTTTTAAGTGAAAAATTAATACATGAAAGGGAATAAAGATAAAAAATGATTACAAAATTCTTCCCCTGAATTTTCTTAACTTACACATACAACTTTTAATTTAGAAAATAACAGAAGCTCCATTAATTGGACTTCATTTTATATACAAATCCACTCTGAGTCAACATTTTGTTGACTATGATATAAAATTTGTCAGACAATTTTAGCCCCTAATTTTTATAAATATATTTTTTCAAACCCTAAATCATATTTATATGTTCAATTTATAAGACATTATTCAAACCCTAAGTTATTTTCTTTGTTGAGCTTTTTTTTTCATTTGTTAACATGTAAAACTCTTAAAGAAGTCATTTTCGTGTTCTCTTATGAATTATGAGTAAATTTTAACTAGGTGATAGATTTGTATATAAACTGAAATCAAAGTATATAGCGGATTTCATCATTTTAAGGAAAGAAAAGCATGATTGTGTTATTTAAGCAAAATATCAACGAGAAGGATATGCTAATTATCAATACAAATAATTTTCAGTCTAAATTTATGAAATAATGAAACGAAACTAATCAATGAAATGGATGGTAATGGGACGTGGACACGTGCAATTATAATTTGAGCCAAAATAACTTTTTTGTCGCATTTTTTGGAAATGACTTATTTAGAACTAACTAGTCTTAAAAGTGAGAAGTACTGATTATAAATATTATGACCAGGTGATCAAAAAAGAGATCATAAAAGGTCATAATTTTTATTACTAGTTTAAAAAATTAATTACAAAATAGTCGTAAAAAGTCCTTGAAATCCGAAAAACTCCTAATTTGTTCATTTCTCTTCTTACCACGTGCAAAAGCAAGCTAGTAAACTGGTGCAGTGAGAGTTTAAATATTAGATGCAGTGTTATTTAATTGTTTTTTGAAGTGATAATATTACTTATATATTTCTACTAAGCGAAATTTCGCAAGAGAATTAAAAACTTGATTTTTTAGTATATTTATTCATTTTTCTCTTTCTCTTTCAGTGCATATAGATTTTTTGTGTGAAAATAATGTGTACCGAATTCCTAATAAAATTACAGATTAATTTAATTGGATTTCTCTAGCTTTCTCTTTAAATATGTATAAGATTGATCGCTAATCCAGGAAAAGAGAATGAAATTATATAGTGGAAGCTCATAACTTCGTTGATTAGTATATTAGCATATGATCAAGGTCAACAAGGGGACATGTGTCCCTACAATTGCGTGTACGTGATTAATAATGCACAAGTTGGGATCATGTGGTCAAAACTTCAGCTTATATATACGTCTCTAACAAAAGATGGGTCTATCTATGAAGAGGGACCCGGAAATCAAATAAAAAGAAAATTATTAGGCAATAGTATACAAGCTTATTTTTTTCCATTTTTTTAAATTTTTCTTCTAATATTTAGAAATAAGATATAATTTCTACATGTAACTCACATTTCACATTTCTTTGAGACAGTAATTTTAATGTTATGTATAGGACTACTTATCCTAGCACGAGTCTTATATTGGTAGTGTTTAATTCTTTGTGGAGTCTTATATCTGCGAAGTCCTTATTTAATTATTTTAGAGTCCTAATATATTTATGATTGCTATTTATCTATGAGATATTTATAATTTAAGTGGGATTCTATTTCTGACTCATGGGTTTATAAATATAACTCTATGAGTAATAATAGCAAAATAAACTTTTAGAAAGTGGGAATAAATCTGTGAGAGAGATCTTTGGAGACTTGTAAGTGAGAGAAATAAATACTTGTGTGATTATCTTGATGTAGCAATGACAATATTCTGAGTTATGTCCGGTAAATATTTAGAAAGGTCTTTGAAGTCTTATTAGAAATAATATAGGACACTTCAAAACTCGTTTAGCTAGGGAATGTTTGATGGAGAATTGAGCTATTAGAGATATTCTTAAGATGAAGATATTTAGAAACCGGATAACAGACAAGTCTGGATAACTGAAAGGAGTTGTGATAATAAATTTTATGCTGCTTCGATTTGCTAGATGTTGAACCATTTGGTACTCTAATTTTCGTTTAAAAGTTGTCTTCAAGAAAATTTTCTAGCATATATCGAAGTAAAGAAGACATATATGTATCAAATATTACAGTGATCTGTTCTAGAGAGCCTTGTGTGTGTGCTACAACTTGGGCTAGACTCGACATTGAAAGAGTAATGGGAGTTGCATATAAGTACATGGCTGATATGGGAGTTGCAGCTTGTACTAAGTTATTATGAACTTTGTGGACCTCCTACAAGCTCTAAACAAAATCTTCGGCCTTTCTATGGGTCTTAGTTTTGGTTGGTAACTGAATAAGATCAAGAAAATCTCGTGGGACCATAGAGTACACCACCTGAAAAGGACTAAAACATATGCTTCAATTCACTGCATAGTTGTGAACAAACTCTTGTTGACAAAGCTTTTGATCCCAACTTTTCACAAGTTCACCAACAAAAAATCTCAGCATATCCTTCAGAAAATGATTCACTATCTCTATTTGTCCATCAGTTTGAGGATGATAAACTATGATAAAATTCAGCTGAATGTTCACCATCTTCTACAAACTACACCAACAATGACTAATAAAGCGCATATCACGGTTGGAAACAATGGAGGTAGGCAATCGATATAGCTGATACACCTCTCAAAAATACAGTTGTGTCATATTAACTGCATCTATGGTCTTCTTATTGAAATGTTCCATCCTTTAAAAACAGTCGACTACCATATAGATAGAACTATTGCCTCTAACATAAAATCCACGCTTACATCCAACTAAAGTTATGTAGGAATAGGTAGTGGCATGAATAACCCAACATTAGCCACTTTCCCCCTTTGATATTTGGCATGTGCGATAATGCTTCATGAATCTCTCTACCTCTCTCCTTACTAATTGTTGAGTTTTATCTCGTCTCATATGACCTTCTCTATAAAGTTCTTAAATAATCTAGACTCTCAAGCTACAATTTAAAACACAAAGTTGATTACCCTTAAAAATATAACCATTATTCAATAAATAATCAGTTTTTTGCCCATCTTTACAGTACGCCACAATCGCAAAGAAATAAGGGCCAGTCCCAAGTAAATCACGAATATATCAAAACTCGGTACCTATACTTTCATAGTGGTAAATTGATTACTTTGATGACTTAGAGCATATGTAACCCAATTTGTAACTCCTGTATTGTGCTTAAGCACAAAAGTAAATTTCTGCAGATAAGCTAAGCAAGATGCATGTCTAGTAGAGACCTTGTCTTGACTATGGAGGTGCTTAAGAGCATCATAATCCGTATACAAAACAAACTCTCACTAGAACAAGTAATACCTCCCACGCTTCACCACCTGGACCACAATATAGATCTCTAAATCATAAGTGTTGTAGCATACTCTAGACCTAGAATGCTTCTTACTAAAATAAGCTACTGGTTTCCTTACTTGACTTAAAACATCTCTAATGCCCACCTTAGATGTTGGTTATAATTTACAAAAAATGTGACAAAATCAAATATATGTAAAAGCATGGAAAATTAAAAAAAAATATAAAAAACTTCCGGATTATAGCTTTTCATAACAACCTTTTAGGATCTTAATTATGGTCTAAATACATACAAAAGAATTGTATCTCAACCAGTGAGTTGTCCTTTATATGCATGAAGCTTAAAACTACAGAGATATGCGGATACTTCAATCTTGATTAACTCCAAAATGAGAATCCAAGAACTCTAATAGCCTCCAATGGTGGCTCCGAGAATTTCTCTCTCATTTTTTTTTTTACTTTTCTAAAGTATCTACTAAACTAATGTTTCAGTAGTGCTAAACGTAACACACAAAGGAGGGGGGACCTAAGGGGAATTTCGGTCAATCCTAGGGATCATAGGTTGGTCGAATTTCACTGCTATTTCAGTAGTATGAACATAAGACTATATCTAATGGACAACCAGACTTACAGAAAGTCTTCAATTAATAAAATATCTAATTTTATTAACTACTTAACAAAAATTTAAATTATCCATGCTTCTATTGCTCCTTAAGGTAGTATTCACATCTCCATTTAATAGAGTTATAGATTACATATCTATACGCATATGTTCCTAATGTACATAATGATACATTACAAAAATATTAGGGTCTCGATCATCAATTTCTTGATCTGTACTTTTTAACATCTCAAATAATATAAATTATAAAAACAGGTTCATCACTTATTTCAGAATTAAGAAAGATAGGCATTTATTATCAAGTTTGTGAAAATATATTCTTGTCAGCGGTACTTATTACAAAAACATATTTTACATAGTCCTCGTGCAATGTTTGCGCACTAAGACTTTTGTACATAGTTATACCAATATAGATTAGAACATATTTCAAATGCACAAAGTCTTGTAACATGATCCAAGAGAAGTGTCCAAATTCTCTTATTAGTTGTAAATAATTTTATTTAATTTAATTAGAGAAAATATATCTTAACTTTAATAAACTATTTTATTAAAATATTTTTTTAATAAATAAATCATGGAACCTTTTGATATTTACTATTGTACCAATAATCAAGACATTACCACAAATACTATACATAAAATATCACTTTATTAAATATCCAATATATTCAATAAATATCCTTAAATAATAAATACTTTTTAGGCATTATTCTTACATTAGAAGCATCATAATGTAATTCAAATAGCTGGGAAAAATTCGGCAATACTAGCACATGCATAGTAGTTAAGTGCTCCTTAATAAGCTAAAATGCCTTCTCAGCCTTTTTCAGTTCATTGAAACCACAACCCCTTCATACAATTAGTTATTGAGAAAATGATACTACTGAAAAGTGGAATGAAACACTAATAGAAAAATGTAGCCTATGAAGCTCCATACTTCTATAATAGTCGTCGATTGAGGCTATTTTCTTACTGCTTCTATCTTAGGCTCATTAATATGTAGCCCTTTATTGGAAACCATATTCTCTAAGAATAACGCTTTTGTAATGAATATGTAATTTTTTACTGTAGCAAATAACTTATCTTGATGTAAAATAGTTAAAACTTCCCAAATATATTAAAGATACAACTCAAGATTAATATTATAAATTAGTATATTGTCGAAATATACTACCATAGATTTAGAGATGAAGGGTCACGTGGCCTAGTTCATCACTTTTATAAATGTGACGTTCATCACTTTTATAAATGTGCTCAGTGCATTGGATACCCAAACAGTGTGACTAATCATTCATACAACCCCCCTCGAGTCAATCCAAGTTTTCATTCATCTCTAGGCCATATTCGCATCTGATGGTATCCACTCTTCAAATTCAGCTTAGTAAAAGTAATAGCTCAACTAAGTTAATCTAGCAAGTCATCTAGTCGAGGAATCGAGAATCTATACCTCACAGTAATATTATTGATTGCTCAGCTATCCACACACATATGCCACGAACCATCTTTTTTAGGTGTCAATAAAGTTGGTACCGCACATGGACTAAGACTCTCCCTAATGTGTTCCTTAGCTAGAAACTCATCTACTTGTCTTCTAAACTCTTCATGCTCACCGAGACTCATTCTATAATGCAGTATTTTAGGCAATGCAGCACTCAGTTCTAGGTCAACCTGGTGCTGAATAAAATTGAATTCTTCAATTAGTATTTTCGCTTCATATGGAATGGCTACTTCAATGCTTACCTCCTTTCCTAGTAATACAAATATGCACCCTGAGTCTTCCATCTCTGCTTCAAGCTTGGTCAAAGATTAAAGATTGGCACTATCCCTAGTAGGTGTTGGCTTTTCAGAACTCTTACTGGGTAGTAGAATAATCTTCATACTATTGAAGTAAAAACTGTAAGCGTTGCTATGTCTATCATAGAACACCCTTCTGTCATAACACCATAGTCCCCTTAAAAGTAAATGGCATACATCTATGTTTACCACATCGCATTTGACATCATCCTTGTAGTTTTTCCTATTGTAAAAAGGAATTATATCTCGTTGTAAGACCATAAACTCTCCATCACTTATTCAGCGATACTAGCTTGTAAGATTTGTTTCTCAATCTTTACCTCAAGTTTTCGCACAGTTTTTTCAAATACAATATTGTCACAGCTGCCAACATCAACAATGAATCTACATATCGTACCTATATTGCTACATGTTGACTAGAAAATAATGTTGCATATCCCAATCATCTTCGGAAGCTTATGATTTCAAACAAGAGCATTGAACCATAAGCACCACATATTCTTCCTCTATTCACCAATATCCACATCATCTTCCACATCTCTGGGTTCACCGAATAAAACTTTTTGCCGGATTTCTTTTAATCTGCTTGTCTGTGACCCATTTCTCGACACCTAAAGCATTTAATCTCATTACTTGTTGCTCTAATAGTCTGATTGGTATTAGGAGGACTCTTTTGATTAAAGGTATTATCTTTATTCACTCCAATTTAGTTGTTGTCGCTGTTACTACCAAAAGATGTGCCACTTAATCATCTTAATGCATTTTCCTCCATGTGAAGTGTCCCCTAGTCCACCATAGACATGTTGATTGGATCGAACAAATTGATGATGTCTTGAATTTCAGGCCATAAAACTCTAATATACCTTGCTACCAACTAGTCATCCTTCTGTTGAATTTCATTGCACACGAACAACTGATAGGATTCAGTTGCATAGTCGTCCACGGATTAAGTTCCTTTCCATAAGTTCTGTAACCTTTGGTACATCAACCTTTTGAAATTGTAGGACATAAACTCATCACACATCTTCTTCTTTATCTTGTCCCACTTTACCTACTTCTGGTCATCTTTAATTGTTGCCACCATATAACAGCTCTAACATGAAGTCTTGTCGCGATCAACAAAACTCTCTTGTTCTCAAAAACTTATTCTATACTATATATCCAATCTAGAAATTCTTCTAATTGTATATTCGTATGGAATTCAGGAACCTCAGTATGTATTCCCATATTCCAACTACATTTATCCTCCTATTGTGCAGGAATATGAATCCTTTGTCGGTGTGGCATAGCTACCTCATATTATTTTTCACTATCATTAGAACTATCACTCCTTAAATCATGTTGGTTACGATTTTGGGATTAATTTTAGAGAGTTAATAATGCACCTACCAGCTCTATTAATTAGACTCCTTGTTGCTCTAATTGCATCGTCTGATCACATTCGTAGACTTTATCCACAAGAATCTTATCGGTTGGGCATCTTCTTAGTGGCATCTTGTTAAGAACAAACGCAACTCTGGTACCAACTGATGTAGTGGAAGCATCTAATAAGAAAGATCATTCCAAACATTGAAAAGAACCTACCTTATTCTGTTGATTCGCCCACAAATACCAAAAAAGAGATTTCAAGTATCGTTGATTTTTGAGAAATACCAAGAATTATGAAAAAATAGAAAATTCAATCTATAGTTTTTATTAGCCTCAAAACAAATATTTAGAAACCATCATAAAGCTTACAATATACTTGAAACCTAAGCAAAATATGAAATATGACTAGAAATAATAAAATATTCAAAAAAAGGAAACAAAAAAAAAAAAGCAAAGATGCCAAAACAAGTAACTAAAAATGTAGGAATCACATTTTCGATCGACATTGGTCGACCGATTCTACCAGAGAGTTTTGCATTTCTAGAGGGGTTTTTTAGTTGACCATAAATATTTTTGATCAACTGAAAGTGCCTGCTATCGGGTACTTTGATCGTATCATGTAAAAGACTCATTCTCTTTGTGCATTGCTTCACGGTATCATGTAAAAGACTCATTCTCTTTGTGCATTGCTTCACGAAGCCTAGGGAGAAGTTTACTTCTCTAGGAATTATGGTTGCATAATAATCGGTGATGTTGGCTACAACAACTTGAAGTATTATCTTATGGATGAAGAAACAATTCATCAAGTGGAAGATTATTATGTAGTATAAGTCTTATATATTAGTATGTGTTTAATTCTTTATTGAGTTCTATATTTTTTAAGCCCTTGTTTCATTAAATTAGAACCTTAATATAATTTTGATTGCTACTTTGTCTATGTGATATTTCTAGTTTAAGTGGAATTCTAGTTCTAACATAGAGGTAAATAAAAAAGTAAACTTTTAGAGAGTTTTAATAAATCTATGAGAGAAAGAGCTTCGGAGACTTGTGAAAGCTCATATTTTGTTAAAGGCATAAAGGCCTAACCTAAGCTGGGTCACAGGACTTTTAGTGCAACCCCTCTTAATTCCCTTATCATTCTTCTTCTTCTTCTTTTTCTTCTACTTCTCTAGCTAGAGACCACATCGCCAAAAAGACCTCACCATTATAGCTCCAAATCGGTGCACCTCTAATGTGTTTTATGGCCAACCATTACCGCCAATCGACTCATCAACGTCGAGAACATCCTCTATCAAGGCTATGTCTTTGGAGATGTCATTGTTTACTGGGATCGACAAATTTGACTAACAGGACTCTTTAGCTTCATCTCGATGAGAGCTTTCACATAGGATGAGTCTTGTAACTCAATTTTACTCCATTTGAATTGAGTATATTAAATTTTTTTGGGTGTTTTAGTTTTGTATAGTCAAGTTTTAATCAAACTATTGTATTGTGAAATTATTGTCAAATTTGAAATGTACTGATGAAAATATGAAGAATGATATATATATTGATCATTGTTGAAGTTGGGTACAGAAACTGGGATTGGATGGTTTCAAAATTGCATCGATTTGAATGCTAAGGGCTGGGTTTTGGCCCATTGCCAAATTGAGCTACATATATTGCTAGTTTAGCTATTTTGGGCACTAGAAATGCAATCGTGACCTTGGAATTGCCGCATGAGATTTTGTTGGAAGAGCGACTCTTCAAAATTAATGATCGAAGATTTTGTATCACTTCTTGACATTCTAACTAGCCTCCGAGGAATACCACGACCACACGATAGTCTTGTATGACTATCACAGTGGGGTAGAGACTTAGTTACATAGTTTTATACTAGTTTTGTATAAAAATTATATTATGTTTCATATTGTGACTTTTATGGAAATTAAAATATTTTGGATTTCTATGATAGAATTTGATTGATATAAACTATATTGTATTATTGTGGAATCTTCTATGTATAGGTTAAGATTTTGGTTTGTTAGAAATGTAGTCGTTATACTACTCATTTTTCTAAAAACTTAAATTAATCATTTTATGAAAAACAAGGGCCTTATTTGAGACCTAGACCCTTGTATAGTTGTTGTACACACTAATTCATATTTCATGTGTAATAAGATTACACATTAGTACTATTTTAGTATTATGGGTTTACAGATGGCGAGGTTCTCTACTATTGATTCAGAGTCCGCAAACCCGCACAGGGTTTTCTTTTGATTACCTCTCATTTGGTAGGCGTAGGCAATTCAATTGCCCTCCTAGCTTGGTAAACAATACATGAATATCCTTCCAGGTATGGGATTATATGTCAAGTAGGTGGTATAGCATACATAGTGTTAGCACCTTAGTCATAATGAGGGGACGTGAGCTCATAGATATTAAGTGATTTGTGTTATATGCTTTATAAAATGATTTTTATACTTGATTATATTTTTATATATACATAGATCATCGATTTGGACAAATGATATATGTATATGGCTTGTAAACTTATTTTGGATTACTAACCATGTAGGTACTTTCCATCATAAAAACTTTTCAAAAAAGAAACTGTATACCTGTTGTGCATTGTATGCTCATCCTAATCTTTCCCTTATCAAGTAGTGTTGAGTATAATTTGGGTGATCAGGCAACTGATTAGGAGGCTATTTACTTTAGTAGTTCGTATCTTGATAATGCTTGGAAACTTGGACTCAAGTTTGGAGTTGTATTGTTAGTTTGGATAAGTAGGGGATGTTTAGTATTAAACGAAAAATACAACTTTAAAACTTTATCTGTAAATTCTGTATGTCATTTTAATATTTGATACTTAGTTGTTGATGATGATACATAAAGTTTTAATTTACTATCGTTTTCTAAATTATTATTTAGTGTATATTTAATGGTGAATACAAACTGCGGAATTGGTTTACTAATTTGGATTCCTTTATTTTTCAAAAAAAGAATACTTTATAAATTTTAAATTTTTTAAATATTTTTATGACAAATCAAGGAATTTCTAATGTGAAATTCTCATTTTGCCACTGACCTGGAATTTGGGTTGTGACAAGACTTGTAAGGGGGAATGGTTAAAACTTATTTGATTTCCTCATTATAGATGAAGAAAATATTTTGAGTTGTGATTAGATGCAGGTTATATTTAGCATTTGAACTAAGTTAAATTTGTAGATCTTCATTGTTCATTATTTTGTTCTTATTTTTTTGACATTTAAGATAATATTTAGTGATTGTGTGTGAGTGTGGTTCCCCAACAAGAAATAATGTTTAGAAGAATTTACATCAAAATGGAAGAACAGATGTCCCTTTATAATAACTAGACCTTTATTTATAATTTTATCAAAAATGCCCTTAGTTGCCATGTCACTTATATAAATTTTACTTTACAAATCCTTATATTAGAAGTCCAAATATCCATGACAAAGAAAGAAAGAAAAAAGAAAACCAAAACTAAGTCATTTGTCGTCCTATTCTTCTCCCTTGACCTCTGACTAAGTCCTCTTTTTCACCACCGTATTCTTATCTTGATGAAATTCAACATTTTGTTTTGGCAAAAATTGGCTTTTATGAAAGGAAGATAATAAAATGAAGGTTCTTAAATTGATTATTAGTGTTTTAAATTTGATTTCTACAAAAAATTTAGTCAGAATATACATTTGAAGAGGAGAAAAACGACGTTATAATTCACTATTACTACAATATTATAGTAAATTAACAGCAGTTAAAAATCATCATCAAAGGGGTTTTAACGACGATCAAAAACTGTTGTTAATGCGGGTACTGTTAAAAGTGGCACCTTTAACGGTGGTTGTTAACTTGACAAATAACGGTAGTTCTGCTTGTGATAAGATCTTTAATTGTGGTTCCACGGGAACCAACATTAAAAATATTTTCTAGGAGAAATTTTTTTTTCTTCTCCTGGGCATTTTATACAATATCATAAAATTAAACCTGCTTAAAAAGGATTTCAAATCAATTAAAAAATATACAAACCTAAATTATGAAAAAGTACATATAATAAACATAATTAAAATCTAGTACATATAACTAATAAATTTTTACCATATAGACAATATACACTAACATAAATATAGTTAAGAACCAATATTGAGTTTCTAAGTACATTTCACTAACACTTGCACACTGAAGTTATATTAACAACTCTAACATAGATAAAGTGAGCAAACTGAGATACACTTTAACATAAATACTGCATTCCACATAATTGAGTTGAGATGGACACTATGATTATAATTGAACTATAGTTAAAATATATAAAGATGAAAGATAAATAAAGACATCCTATACCAATAAATTATATCTCATACCTTAATATGATACTAAGTTAGACTATCTTTTTTTCCTGTTCTTTCCATGTCCGTATGAAATATTTTGAACGCACTAAATGAAAACATGTGTTATAAAAACTAGTGGATCAAATAAATAAAATAAATAAAATATATTCTATATATTATACTATACATTATACTAACCATATTAAGAGATTCATAATATCTAGTAATTGTCCAAGTGGATATAAGAAATTAGTAATGAAACACATTAATTACCATCAACATCTAATGTTGCCTATAAAAGACCAAACATAAATTAAACAAAACTTTTACAAACTCAATCACATAACAATTGAGTATCAAAAAAAGAGAATATTAATCCAATATTATAAAGAGCTAATAATTGCACTTTGTTACTTACTACATAGAAATAATGTGCAATATCACAAGAGCGACTATCATTTTTAATACCAGAAAGATAAGGATGCATACCACTAGTCTAATCTTTTGATTCCAACTCAAAGTATTACTTATTATGAACCTCTCAATTCAACTCAATTCATACATAGTACAAACTTTTGACTATTCTAAAGCTAATAAACTAAATAATTTCTAATCAATGAAAATACTAACTACTTATATTATAAAGTCACATAACACTAATTAGTTCATGGTAATGTAGTTAAACTAATGAGTTATAATTACTATTACTATCCACTATCAAAATGATATAAAATCATCAAATAATATACATTATTAAGATTTAATTTCTAAAAGTAACTTTTTCGAATTAATTAAAATTAGTAAAGAAAAATACCTTAAATTGAGTAAAAAATATCTCAACACTCCAAATTGAGCCAAAAATTAGTTCACCTATTTAAATTGAAACTTAAATCGACAAAAAAATAAATAAAATTATATACTCATTGAGAATTATCATTAATTGTACAAAAACTTAAACTTTTCTAGGGCATAAACAATTACTAAATACTAACTAATTTTAAAAATTATAAATATATAAAGCTTACCCAAGTCGAACGAAATAATTCAAACTAAATGAGAGTGATTTTGGCAGTCAAAATAGCTAGAATGAGAGTGGCTATACATGAGAAAGATGGAGTTGGGAAACGAGCTCTCGACTGGAGATAATAAAGAGAATAAGGGTCGAGCTGGTCTCGGCTCTCATTTATATGACTTTTAACAGTAGTTGTACCGCCATAAAAAATTAAATTCGAGCATTAACAGGAGTTCTGCTACAACCGCCGTTAAAGATCGAAAAGATTTTAAATTTTTAACAGCGGTTGTATCAAAACCGCCTAAAAATATTATAATTTGAGCATTAACGGTAGTTTTGATGCAACCACCATTAAAGATTTTAAACTTTTTTCGGCGATTGTACCAGAACCGTTGAGAAAAATTCAAATTGACTATTAATGATAGTTCTACTTCAACTGCTATTAATAATTTATCGTTAAAAACCTTTTTTTTAGTGCATATATATATATATGATTTTTGGTCCTAGCAAATTGACATTATTTGATTTCAGTCGAGTTTGTGTTGGACTACCCAAATGTCTCTAGTTTTGAATTAACTCGACTCAGGTTGAAAACAAATATGCATGTGGTTCTATCAAATTTTTTAAAAATTATATATATATTTTTCGACTCGGTTGTAACTATCCAGTCAAGGTCGAGGCCTTACTGGGCAATCGTAGTGTCTTAGTTTTTCATTATTTTTTTATAACTGCATTATAAATTGTCATACCTTTAGGAAGAAGATCAAAAACGATAATCCCCTAATTTCGTAACATGAATAAAATATAGAAATATCTAGAGCACAAATCCATGTTTAACAGATTGAAGAATTACAATTCCTTCCACAAAAAAAAAAAAAATTACGACTGAACATGCATGTACGTCCTAGTCTCACATAGTCACAGTATACATATGTATATATATTACTATTATATACTCTTGCTTGCTCTATTAATAATAACTTTGTTAATTATTCCCTTTTTTTAAAACTTTGTTAATTGCCAATTATATTTGTCCCCGCAATGCCCACTTGGCAATATATGGTGGTAGCACAACGGGCTTTTGGTACGATCGGACTAGACACAAAAGAAGACCAACTTCACAAGATCTAACTCTTACATGCAATTTGTCCCGTCACTACAACAAAAAAAGTCTTTCAAGACACTTTATAAGTACCTTGAATTGCCTGTCACGGCACTCACAAAAGCACCTTGGTTCCAGGTACCATAATAGACCTTGGCTACTAAGGTACTTATAAGGCACCGTGGAAGGTCTACCAAAGTGCTTTAGAAGCACCTTGAAATACATCTTCCACGGCGCATCATAAGCACCTTGGTATCTAGATACCAAGGCGCTTAAAAAGTACCATGGAAGATGCCTTTCACGGCACCTGTCAGGCGCCTTGGTATATATTTCCAGAGGGTATTTGTAATATATTTGCCTATATTACTACCTCCTGGAATTTTATAAATGCAATCTAAATTCATTATATACACCAAATATTTCAAATAAAATGGAGTATAAATATAAATTTACATGCTAATATTAAATTAACATAATAACTTGATCATAATCATATCCACATAGTCTATAAACTAAGTATATATATACATTAGTTTTCTAAGCCAAACTAATATGATCATCAAAGACTACATAGTTTAAATAAACAAAGATTAAGAACTTTAAATGAGAAATTGTATTAGTTCTTCGACCCATTCTTCAATAAGTCCGTTGATATCATCCTTTGTATAGAAATTTTGTACATTAAACTACAAATTCAAATACCTTATTTGTTAGAAAGTGATCAATCAAACTATAAATTAGAAGAGAACTAATAAAACATATGGTTACATACCATTGTAGTAAATGATTTAACATTGACTTGTTCAATGACTTCTCTCATAAATTACATATGTAGAATCCGCACTCAATACTTATCGGTTGTCTTAGGCACTATTCATAAGCATAAAGTAAACATAAGTAATTTTAATTAATCTTCCATCCAACAAGTGTTATTAATTCAAGTTTAGTACTTTTATTAACCTATAAACTGGACCATTTGGTCTTCCTTTCTTCCCTTTTTCTACATTATATATATTGAATACACTTTGAATTGGAAATGCGCAAACACAAGAATAAAATATTAGCAATAGCAACCGTAAGAAACTGAACTATAACAGACTAAATTATTAGAGAACTTACTCGATCATTATTAAACCAATTTTCTTACGGAGAGCTAAGATGAGAGGATCTAGAAACCTTGCATAATCTTTGAGAAGATAAATGATAAGCAACATCCAATGTTTCCTACTCATAAAATTGATGATCAAGATTATTAATAATGTAACACTTAACTTCATATAGGAAGTAGTTGATATGACAATTTGTTAAGTTTAAAATCTTACCTATGATTCTAAAGTGTAATTAGAAATTGATGTTGATTCTCTATGGATAACATCCGGGTTGCTAAACTTATAGCACGATCCTCATATGGACCACCTTGTGTAGCAACTGTACTAGGATCCATGAACATATACCTATCTTGATAGCCATATTCGGTCACTAAATGGTGTAAATGCCTACAAGTACAAAATGCAATATGAATTAAGTATTGTATTATATAATTGCCAACTATAGATATATGTATATATATGAAGTTCTATATATATAAAAAATAAATAAACTTCTTACCTCATGTATAACGTAATAGGTACGGCCCCAATCTGTTGTAATGTGCAAAACTCAATTATGTCTTCTTTGAACACGGGCAAACGAAAAGCTTCACCAAACACTTTTTCATCAAAGGGAATATGAACAACAATACCTTCATCCACTCCTTAAATGGTATTCAATAGTAATCTTATAGAAGTTGGTGTACCATCAACAAATCTAAACTATGTTTGTGTAACAGATTCCGCTTTCTTTCTTTGTGGATATACTCTTTCTTGTGTTTGAGGTGGCTATGGTTATAAAGATTTATTATTCCCCGTTTGATGCCTATTTATATCATTAAACTCCTAAAACCCAAATAAATGCTGAAATGTTAACAAACAAGTTAATAATTCACATTAGAATTCAATAAAGGATGAATTTATTTGGAAAATGGGTCTCTATACCAAATTATCTTCAAAGATAACAAGCATCTTAAGCCATGCAAGATGCGATTCAAGTGTATCACCTACCAACCTTGCATTATCATCTGGATTTGGAATGGGAAGGGCTGTAGCATCAAGAACAACCTCTACTGAAACACGAAAATTATGCTCTCCTAATTCTCTGCCATGAATAATAGTTGATGAGGTTAATTCTTGTACATGTCCTAAAGCAACTATGATATCACGAGACCCCACTGTAAGCTTGCATGCTCGATTCTACAATATAGAAAATCAAACAAAATTTATAAATACAAGTAGTTAATAAACAAATAAGAAAGAAACTCATATAAACATACTTTTTTGAGTCGTGAAGATATTCCTATAGTTACCATTGGATTTACATGTATCTTTTGTGGTTGCACTTCTTCTCTTTAAACTTCTGGCCGTGAAGGAGTTGTATTAGAACCACCAATATTACTTTGTTGTCCTGCTTGAATCTTAGCAATTTCTGCCATGAACCATTCTTCTTGTTCTTTACGCATTTGTTGCATCGTTCGTGTTTGTTCATCTTGCCATTGTTTCAAATCAAATGATTGTTGCTTCCTTGGAGCAGGTTGATGAAAACATTGTCTATGGCTAACGTGAAATCCCATTCCCCATACACATCCAGAATATTCAGAAGTGCCTAAAGACATTGTTAAGATATTATTAGAACCGTCTATCTCGAGATTTCTCTCTTAGAACTATTGAGTATAATCTTCCTACAAAACATGTACAGAATTAAACATTAGACTATGCTAAACTTTTAACAAAATTAGAAATTAATATAATCAATATGTTGTAATAAGCAACTTACAATTCTATCAACTATCACTTTGATTTCCTCAGTATAGCCTCTTTTTTTTGATATACGTCATCTACTCCATAGCTCGGATCTATCAATACCATATTGACCCCCTTCTTTTTCAATCTTAGCTTCTAATATAGCATAACCCAAGCGAGACATACGATGTGGATATTTATTTTGCGTTGCTCTTCCCTATTGTACTTTCCTAGCTTCCTCCCACTCTGCACTTAGTCTTTTCTTAACAAACTCATCCCAAACTTTAGGTTCAATCCATAGTGCATTTGATACTGGAGGCTACTCTAATAACTCTGGACAAGTATGTCTATACTCATAAATCAGTTCAGTTGTAATCCTAGACTTAAAATCTCTCCACATTTTCCCACAACTTTTTAAAGTTTTTTTTTTTTGCTTTGTAGTCCAATACAAATGTTTCCAACAATGTAAAAGAAATAATGTTAATACTAAATATATATTCTAATAAATATGAAATAGAAAGATTCATGTTCATACCAATATTATATACCAAAGCTTATCTTTTAGGTCCTTTGGTATAAGCGTCCAGTTATCAATGTTGATTGGATCTTACGAAGAATCATAAGGCCACAAAAGCTCGCCAAATGTTTACCTTCATCCCTAGTTGGTTGTCCCCATTCATTGTACGTGACAATTTCTTTTTTGTTATCACTTTTTTTTTATAATCAACTCCTTCATTTGAGTTGTTCCTCTTAGTTTTTTTTTGTGTTTTCTTTCACTTTGACTACTTTGTGATGGTGTAAATTGATAAACATCATCTTCACCTTCATCTTCCATGTCAATAATTATTTGTTAAATATTAAAACCATAAATATAGATCAAAAATTAAGATAGAAAATAATTAGCATGTAAACACAAGAGATAATATATTTACAAAAACAAAATATCAATCTATAAAGATATAAAAATGAAACAAAAAAATATAACTTATTCGATTTGTACCTCATTGGTTTCTTTCTTTGTTTATCAATCCAAATACCTTCACCATCATCTCGAAAATATGTAACATCACCTTCATTAACGTCTTCTATCAAAGCCTCCACCAAAAATCCTTTTGAGAATATTTCATGAGTAACAAGTATTTCGTTCTCATCTTCAACTCCTAAAATTTGATATTCTTTCGGTTTTGTTTCAAGAACAATTGACAATCGAGCATCAAGTGGATCATTGATGTAAAATACTTGTTTTACTTGTGTTGCCATTATAAATGGATCATTCTTGTGACCTATCCGGTTTAGATCAACTAAAGTGAAGTCTAACTCATCGTCTCTAACCCCATGGTTACTCTCCACCCATTGACACATAAACACTAGCAACCGAAATGGGACAAAATCAAGTTCCCAAATTTCCTCGATAACGCCAAAGTATACCATATTGCTCTTTACTGGGTTTTTAATCTTAGAACTTGAAAATTATATGATTTTTGCAACAATACTTACCCCATTATTTTGGGTTGTTCTTATGTTATCGTGGTCTCTTGTGCTAAAATGAATACTGTTAACTTGATAAGCATGATACTTAATTATATCCAATGATGGTCCACGTGATATCCATTTCAATATATCAGATACATTGTGTGTTACCTTGTTCATTTCAATTACAATCAATTCAAAATGCAAAATTAACAATTAAAATACCCAACATATTATACTCATGCTCTGAAATAGGGAAAATATAAAATAAAACTATTAATTGTAACAACTAATTGGAATTACCCGTTCGCGAAACCAACTAATAAAAGTTCGATGATGTTCATCATGGATCCACTTCTCTCTTTTTGATTTCATTGAGAATTGTGCTTTGATCCAATTTATATGCTCCCTTCAACAAATCATCCCCAAAGTAAACCATTATTATTAAAGAATTCAATATTCAATCAATGAAAATCTAATTCACAATAAAACTTACTCGATGAAAGATTGGACTTCAGCTATATTTTGTAACACAGTACGATATGCTTGGTCTAGTGGTTCTTGTTTAACTGTACACACGACACCACCACTTACACTTTTATTAATATTTGAAGATGTGGGTACTCCGATAGCTTCTACATTTACCAAATAGTCAAAATAAAACTCAACAGCTTCTTCTGCGATATAACACTCTACAATGCATCCTTCTGGCCGGCTTCAATTTCTAACATATCCTTTTAGAATTTTCATGTATCTCTCAAATGGATACATCCATCTCAAATAAACAAGACCATATAACTTCACTTCTCTAGCCAAATATACAGTAAGATGTGTCATTATATCAAAAAAAATAGGAGGAAAAAACTGCTCGAACATGCATAATGTTACAACAAGTTCATGTTGTAGATCGTCTAACTTGGATACATCGACCACCTTAGAACAAATTCTATTAAAAAATAAGCATAATATGGTGATTGCATATCGAACATTTTTAGGTAATACAGACTTGATCGCTATAGGTAGTAGATGTTGCATTAGTGTATGATAATCATGAGATTTAAGTCCAACTAGTTTCAAATTATTCATATCCACTAATGTTCTAATACTAGAAGAATAGCCTTCAAGAACCTTCACATTAAATAAAGATTGACACAATTGATATTTTTCTTCCTTTTTCAATATGAAGCAAGCCGGGGTTAAATACGTTCGCTTCTCCCCCACTTTAGGAGCTAACTCTTTTTGAACACCCATATCAACAAGATCCATACGGACACCAATACTATCCTTATTCTTCCATGGAATATTTAACAAAGTTCCAATTATACTATCACATATATTCTTCTCAATATACATGATATCTAAGTTATGTCTCAGAAGTAAATGTTGCCAATACTCCAACTCAAAGAATATATATTTCTTCTTCTAATAACTCTTTAGAGTTTTTACAACGTTCACATTACTGCGTCTTTTTTTTTTCTTACTGATATCACTTATTTTAAACTTTCCAAGCCTAAATTCAAGCTTAGAGACTAAAACTAGTATCTCTGTCCCAGTTAAAAGTTATGGTGCTAATTCAAATTCTTGAAAACCATTAAATGCTTTTTTCCAATTTCTGTATACATGTTTGCGAGATAAAAATCGTCTATGTCCCATATAACTCAATTTTTTAGCATGTGTTAAGAACTAACAACTTGTTTTCTCATCACAAATAGGACATGCTTTATATCCTTTAGTGGAAAACCCAGATAAATTCCCATATGCAGGGAACTCATTGATTGTCCATAGTAACACAGCCTTGAAAGTAAAATCTTCATCCTTATATGTATCATAGGTTTTCACACCATCATTCCACAAACTGTTTAAGTCATCAATCAACAGGGCTAAATATACATCAATGTCATTACCAAGTTATCTAGGTCCTGATATTAATATTTTAAGAAGTGTAAACTTTCTTTTCATATACAACCATGGAGGAAGATTATAGACTACAAGCATTACAGGCCAACAACTGTATTTGCTACTTAGAGTTGTATAAGTATTAATACCATCCGCAGATAAACCAAGATGAAGATTCCTTGGATCACTTCCAAAAGAAGGCCATTTTTAATCTATTGTTTTCTAAACTGATGAATCGGTTGGATGTCTAAATTTACTATCTTCTATCCTCTCATTCGCATGCCATATTAGATCTTTAGCATGCTCACGATTTTGGAATAGACGGCTAAAACGAGGAATTGGAGGAATATACTACAAAACCTTAGCAGGGGTTCCAACTTTTTTCTCTTCAGAATTCTTATTCTCTAGCCACCTAGGCTCATCACATACTGGACAACAAATTGCATCTTTAAATTTCTTTCGATATAAAATACATTCATTTAAGCAAGCATGAATTTTCTCATATTGCATACCCAATGAGTATAAAGACTTTTTAGCCTCATAAAAGGAAGGTGGTATCTCATTATCATTTGGTAATATCTCTCCTAGTAATGCTAACAAGTCTGAAAAACTCTTATCACTCCATCCAGTCTTGCTTTCAAATTATACAATTTCAATAATGTAGACAACTTTGTAAATTTCGTACAACCCGGATAGATCGGTTTCTCAGCATCATTATGTAATGATTAAAACTTAATAGGATCTACATCTGTTTCATACTGTGCATCATCAATCATTTTAAAAAGATCATCATTTAAATCTAACTCATAATCATTTCTTATACACTTCTTTATCGAAAATCCTGTAATTGGAACATTTTCACCATGCCAAATCCATTGTTTGTAACTTTGATCTATTCCATTTAAATATAAGTGTTCTTTTATCCTTTTAACATCTAGCTTTTGCAAATTTCCACATTTAATATATGGGCACGGAATTAAATTGAAATCTTTGACATTTTCAAGAGCAAACTCCAAAAAGTTATCAACTCCCTTTCTATACTCGGTCGATAGTCTATCTGTCAATATCTATTCTTTATCCATTCTAAGCACAGTTGAAAAACAAACAAAAAAAACAAAACAAAACTTAAACAACTAATATAAAAAACTAACTAAATTGAGTACCATATAAAATTGCACATAATCTCCCCTATTTCTAGCACTAACTAATTGAGTACCTAAAACACCAATTATATAGTACCCTTATTTAAAATTATTCTTATATTTCTAAGTACTACTAAATTGAGAACTTAATTTATTTTTTAAATAGTCTTTTTTATTTCAAACAAGTTGCTAATCAACCAAAAATAACTTATGACAAAATAATATCAACACAAGTAATAAACTCAATATCTAAAACATGAAATTGGTAGAAATTAAGAATTCAAGTCAAAGTCCACATGATTTCACCTAAAATAATTAAAAAAAATTAAATATGTAAATTTATAAAAACTACACAACAATAAATTAAAATTACATGAATTTGGATTAATTGAAACTAAGAAAGAAAAAAAAACCCAAATCATGATTTCCAATAAATAAACATGAAATTGGTATAAATTAATAGAACATACCTTCAATTTGAAATGTTTTACATTAAATGAACTCACACTTCACCTAAAATAAATTAAAAAAAAAACATTGGGTATATCAATACCTACCATCAACAAAATAATAAACCATAACATCAAAAATTAGGATTGATTCACACTAAAATACTAAAACATAGCCAAAAATATGATTTCTAGTAAATAAATAATCTAACTAATACTTACAAGAGTAAAGATTACAATGCATACTCAAGAATTTCCCATTTGATTCTAGATTCAAACTCTCAAAAATATAACCTAAAACATGATAAATATACAAAATAATAGACTAAAATCGTAGTTAAAACAATAGATACTCTAATTTTAGTGACTAAAATGGGTTTAAAAGCTTAAATATACCTTCTTTGCCAGAAAAAATGGTGAAAATGAGGGGAAAATAGGTGTTGGTCGCGGCTGCTGGAAGTATAAATGGGAAAAATCGGATTTTAAGTCTTTTATGGGCCATAACACGGCACCTTATAGGTGCCCTGTATCTTAAATGTAACGGCACCTTATAGACGTCGTTATATCATTAAACCATGGTGCCTGGCAAGTGCCGTGGTTGTTCCGTGTTTATAAATGCACCTATTAGGTGCCGTTATATCTATTAAACCACGGCGCTTGCCAGGCGCCGTGGTTATCCCACCGTTAATTACAGTGCCTGTTAGGTGCCGTGATATCCTGCATACTATCACAGCGTGTCCGTAGATATGCTGTGATAGCCAATTATTTTTATAGTGCGTATCAAGTCTACATAAAAAATCACTTTTGCTTCCAGTTTGTGGCAACACATGTTGGATTGATATGCACCCAAAGCACCAAAACAAGGTAGAAGAGGGTATTAGGATGCTAGGTACCTCTATTACAGAGGTATTACAGGACCGTGACGAGAGGATGAGAGCTCATGTATATACTTGTACTTGGTTAATTTATGATATGTACAATAATGAACATGATTACTTATGATCTTGATTACTTTGCAAACTTATTTTATAAATGGATTTTGGAAAGATGTTAACCATATAGATTTGAAAAATTACATTCATACCAAAAAAGGTAATTGAAATTCTTATTGAGCATGTGAATGCTCACCCTCTTTCTTTCCCTTTTCAGGTGATTTACTATGCGACTTAGGTAACTCCGGAGCGGAATAATCCAAGAATAAGTTTATAATCCAAGAATAAGTTTATTCTAGTTTTGTGGTTGGTAATTACTTAGATACTCACCTTGAATTTGTAATAATATTTAAGACTCATACTTTAGATTTAGCCTGTATTTCCTATTATGTCTTCTTGTGATGATGATGTACGTGTATGTTTATTTACTATTATTAGCAGTCTATGTCTAATGGTGATTACAAACTGTAAGAATTTATATTTTAAACTATTTTTATAAACTGTTACAGAAGCTGTTGTTTAAACTAGTTGTCATTTTTTTTTTTGAAAAATTGAAGTTTCTAAAATTTTATGAAACAAATTATGAATTTCCACTTATGAAATTCCTCTTCTGTCACTAGCCCGAGATTTGGATCGTGATAGGGGGGTGTGGGAGTTGGTGTGAGTGGTGAAGAAAAGGAAAAGAAAAACAAAATGTTTCTTTTTCTAATATTCCGTTGAAATAAAAAGTTTTGTACGACATTATTCTTTTGTTCGAAAGTTTGAGCAGTTATCTATGGTACTGTTATATTTATCGATCTCATATTCTCATTGGCGAAAAAAAAAAGAAAAGTTAAAGCTTTCAACAAGAATTGGAGAAATGTACTGTGCATATAGCCTCAATATTTTTGAGTATTGAAGAACAAGTACATTTTTTAAGCTCAATCCCTTCATGTGAGATTTGATCAATTCTGTGAGAAAATTATAAATGTTACAAAATACCATAGATGATTAATTAGATTAGTCATTATATTTAAGAAATGATCATGTATACAATAAGAAACAATTTATATTTTTGCTTTCCAAAAACTAAATATAGCCAAATGATTGCTTCCTCAACATAATTATAAGCGATTTCTAAACTTTTATTGGGCCCTTTGGAATAAATACAAGTTGTCCTTCTCATAGCAAAAGAGGGAAATTATTCAGTTTACCGACTGTATTAATAACAAAACCTGTTTATAAGTATTAAAGTATGATAAAGTACTAAAATAAATATGTTACAGCTTATTATACCAAATTGTATAACATGCTATAAGATATCTACTCTGAATTCGCAACACAATCCGTAGCGTACTAGCGAAGCTGGCATACTAATTATTTATTTTATTTCTTTATAGCAAAATGTTTTAATATTCAGATAGCTAGCTAGGCAATATATAGCTCATAAAGTAGAAACAGTTTATTTCTGTCTTCTCTTTAGACAACAACATACATTATAATTAAGGAAATAGGATAATAAAAGCCTCACGAATTTAAAGATCAAAACACCCACGATCCACAGAATTAGAAGCCATTAAATTTGGCACTGTGTTGGCTGCAGCCACATTTACTTGATCTCCGATTCCAGAATTAATAGTGCCGTAGCTACTGCAAAAATGAAGACAAAAAAAGAAAATTTATTAAAACAAATTAATAGAGCAAATCAGCCCAGAAAACCGGAAAAAACTTGTTACTAAATATATGTACGGGTCAATTACAAATATATTTTCAGTAGTTTCAGATTTGAAAAATGCAACTATGCACTTTTAGAAACAATACTTCACTTCTGAGATTGCAATTTAAGATTTCGATTTCAGCTGTGTAAAATCTAATTTTGACATGGAAAACTTGTAATTGACGAAATACACTCATCCTTGAGTATTTTAAAACAAAAAATTATTTTTAAACAACTTCTAAACTAGTAAAAAAAAAAAAATCATAACTGAATAACTGAAATTTTGAAATAAAAGATTCATCTTCTATTCAGTTGTAATCTGTCTGGAAATCAATTATGTTACAAAATAATGAAGGGAGGAGCAGAGTATTTCATCAATTAGATCTCTGGCCTCAAAATTAGATGTATAGTGGTAAAATTGAAAATCATACTATTATCTTAGGAGGTGAAATGTAGTTTCCAAAAATATAGGGTTAAAACTTTTAAAAATCAGAAACTAAATATATTTGTATATATATATATATATATATGCATCATCAAAGAGAGAAGAGACATTTACCCGATATGCAATTCAATGGTATTATTATTACTACTACTATTATTATTGCGTTGTAAAGGCTCAAAGCTGAGTTCCACTGGCTGAGCTGGATGGTGGGTGTAAGTAACATTTTGCTCCCTAGCTTCACTTGGTTGATGTATTAATCCACTAATTTCCTCAAGCTGCCCAAAACGAAAATTTATACAAGATCAATGTAACTAGTAACTTTTAGTTATAATTACAATGAATATGTTGTAGTCCAATGTTGTGAACTTGGAGAACAATGAATTGAAATTCCAAGTGAATTTATATAGTAGATAAGAAGATCAAAGTAAAAGCGATTGCCACTTTTTGTTATATTGTTTTCATGCGTGATCATGTATACTAAAAATATATTTTTTTTAATGTTTTCCTAGAATTTTCTTTTTAAAGCATACTTTTGATTAGTCTTTTCCAAAGATAGCGGCCATATGAGAATAGTTTTCTTTTGGCTAAAAATTTAGTATTTCATTCAAATAGGCCTAAGACTGTTTTATAAAACTAAACATTTGGCTTCTATAAATGTTATGCCAAATAGAACTTGCTTGCTTGTTTGATTGATAATTACACTCATTTCTCAAATTGAGGTTAAAAGTTCCAATTCCCTACCGCTTATTATTTAAAAAGAAATAAAAACCCTATGCCAATTAAAATGTAAGATAGAAAAGCACGGTAGACAAATAGTGCGCATTTATATTTATATATTTGTAGGCTATATAGGCTGCTCTTTTGAGGAACAACAGTATGAGAACAGTGTTTTAACTGCAGATCGACAAAGGAGACAAACAAATGCATCAAAAACAAAGGAAAAAAACAGCCAGCTAAATATGTGGAACCAAAGGTTGTTGAAGTCAATTCTATGCATATATTTCCAGAACAAAAAAAAAAACGTGACATATATGCTAAAATAAGGTATATGGCTGAGTTTATCCACACCTAGCTAGCCAGAACATTAATTGATCGAGGTTTATTCTTTGAATTCACTCACTGATGGATTTAGTAAGTACATATACTTATATTAGGCCACCACATATTGGGTTCAGTCAAATTCTTATTTTTTTTTTTTTTTGGCTAAAGGGTTCAGTCCAATTCAAACATTACCATTAGTACATCTTAATTTGGACAATAAATTCAGCATTGAGTAGGTTTGATAAATGAAAACATACCTTTCTCTTCAGTTCATTGTTTGTTTCCACAAGTGTTTCTTCCTGCAAAACCATATATTAAGATCAATCTCTTTTAGGACATAGATAATATAATTAAGACCAATACATTATACATACATACATATACTCATAGTCAGAGTGCTTTTTCCCAAAGATGTACATATCTACCTCTATATATATATATATATATATGAAAACACAAAACGTACCTTCCCTCGAAGATGAGAAAGTTCATCAATCATATGTTGTATCTGCAAACGACAAATCGTATTAACAGTTATATATTTACATATGTAGGTATTTTTTTTATTCATTAATAGTAGGTACATATTAATATACCTAATGATAGTAAATAAAAAAATACCTATCATACTAGTTCCATATATATATATATATATATTAAGGTTCATATATCTACAACCTTAATCAAAACACATATTTCAAATATATACACATATATACATTGATGTATATATATAGTTGGAGGTGTGGAATATGAAAGGGTGTTTTCAACTCACAAAAGTGTTGATTCAGTTATCAAATTTATTTTTGTCCGTATTATTAGTTCCTTTAGAAAGCAAGGAACTCACGTGTATATATATATATCGTTACATAAAGGGCTATGATCAAATTATAATGGATCTTATTGAAGTTACTAGTTTCAAAAAATTAATTAATTATGTTACTAACTGGGACGTTGACAGTTAACTTACTTACGTACTCTGCAGAGTACGGCATTGGTTTGAGGATTGTGAACAAGTGGTAGGGAGTACTTTGTGTACAAGTGCATTGTATACAAAGGGATTTGACGAGGAAGGAATAAGAAAATTAGCAATCTATATTATTACTATTATTATTATTTAGATTATTGTTGGATTATATAATCATGTTTTATTCAATATTAAGTTTTATTTAGTTTTGAGTAATTCATTTGTTGTTTCCGTTTTATAAATGTTTTTTCCTTAGTTTTAATTAAAAGCTTATCTATAAATAATCTCCTCCGTATTCATTATTTTTAAGACTTGATTAATGATATGCAAATTATTCAGAAATTCTCTTTTTAATATTTTTGCTCTCTTCCTGAATTTCTTCTTCCTAAATCTCTCTCCTCTTCTTTCTCTCTCGTCTCATTTAAATTCCTCTTTTCTTCTTCTTAAATCTCTCTCTTTCTCTTCTTTCTCTATTTTTTCTAAATTTTTATTCTTGTTCTACGTCAACAATATATGTAAATGAGAGATATCAAGAGTGCAAAAACTTAGAGAGAGAGTTATACAGAGAAACTGTTCTTTGACATTCGATAAATTTGTGAGTGAGAGAGACAGCAAAGTACTTTGCCAGTGGACGTAGGTGATGTAATCAGTTTTCTTTGTTTGAATCTGATCTTGCACAAGGGTGATTTATTATTTCCACTCATAAACTTTTATCATGGTGAGGTTTCGGATGATATTAAGATGGGAATCATCAAATTCAAGATTGAAAGGTTCAATGAGAAGACATATTTTGAACTCTGGAGAAAGCAGATAAAGAACTCTAATACAACAGATAGTGGCTATGGCATTGGGATGTGGGAAGGATCATCCAAATGCTCTGAAAGATGCAGAGAATTAGAGCTATTAAGCTTATCTATCGGCATGGCCCATTTAAGTTGGACATAAATGAGTTTGTCATAAATAACTTGCATCTTACATCTTAGTCGTATTGTTTTATTCTTATATTAGTCGTATTGTGTTATTCTTATATTGTAATGTATCATATTGTGTTTTCGTGTCATGTCCTGTTAGTTCACGTTTTTGGAGGTGTTGGTCCATTACAGCCAAAATTTGCCAGAATAATAAGACAACTTTTTAGTTTTAATGTCATTCTATAATTTTTTTTTCCCAAAATTATTAAAATGTTACTTGAAAAAAATATAAAATTATAGTAAACTTTTTATATTCACAGTCAAGCTTGAATGATGACAAAAGAAAAACAAGAAAAGGAATTAAAAAAAGAGGTATTATACTATTATACATGAAATTATATAATTGAAAAGTTATATATAAAACTTCTTTGAATGATTTACTAATTAACTTGTCATGTCGCGATGTGCCTATAGTCCTTGTTGTACTTATAGGTGTATCATGTTATACTAAGTTCGTTGTGCTTAACTTATGAACCAAACATGGCCCAAATAATTGGATCGTGATAGGTAAGCTATGTTTTTGCATGTCGTGCTATACTTAAATCCTTGTAGATGGATAAGAAAGTTCATGAGTTCTAACTATTTCAATCAAGAACGCAGATCTTTAATGGGTTAAGGAGTCAGGGTGCTTATTCCACATGTCTCCTAACAAACATATGTTTGTCTCATATGATGAAGCAAATTAAGGGAAAGTTATTTGTTGGAAAACAATGAATCTTGCAGAGTAATTGGAGTTATAGAGTAATAAAAATCGAGATGTTAGAAAGGAAGACCCTCATAACATATTAAACTTACTGTAGAACAATAATATAAAGAGTAAGATGTTTGTTTTCGAGTGTTGGATTGTCACATAAATCCTAGAAAGAAACGTGCCCTAATCCTATACTTAATGTTAAGGAGAAGAAGAAGATTATAATGTTTAGGGTTAAATGTGCCCTAGTCCTTTACTACCAATGACAAATAAAATTAGAAAACAAGAAAAATACACAGATTTAGAGTATTTCACTCTTAAAGTGAGAGCTATATCCACTTTCAGTTACGTACATCCACTTTCAACTATTGCAGTTTCTCACTATAATAAAGAAGAGATATTATAATTAAATTTCGTACCTTATACATTTCTCAAACTTTGCATTCTCGGCACCTTAATACCCTTTATACAGAAGAAACAATTAAGACAACTGAAATATCCTTTACTAATATACCTTTACTAATAAAAAAATTTTCGGAAGCTCTGACCCTACACGCCTCCTTAGAGAGGGGTAATCCAACCCCCACACCGACCTTACTATGAAGGTTGATTCACGAGTGTGAAGCATAGGATATTTCATCTTTTGAAGTAATTAGACTCCACTCATTTAACAAACAAGAGGAAATTAGCTAGCAAGACAAAAAGTGGACAGTTCGATCCAAGATGGAGATTTGATGTCATCAAGCGGATGTTTTATGAAGGATCTCACTAAGTGACTAGTGTTAGAAAGTTCGTAATTTTGTTTTTAACTACCACATTGACAGTGATTAAGTTAGTTATATACTTCGTATAGCATGGCACGGGTTTGAGGATTGTAAAAACTTGTGATAGGGTACTTTGGAAGGGATTAAATGTAACTAAAGATCAAAAGTGAAAAAGTCAAAGTGAGGGTTGCACAGAGAAGTTGCTAATTGTAATCCGTTACTTTGCAAGTGAGAGAGGTTCTTGAGTTTGTAATTTAAAGAAAGATAGTGGACTTCTTGAGTTGATTCCTCCGTGGATGTAGGCCTCGGATTAACCACTCAAATCCCTTTCTTCTTTACTTTATGCTTTCCTTAGAATGTTGTTAAACTGCTAGTTTATTATTTTGAATGTAACTGTTTTTTAAGGTAATATTTGAAATGCAATCTTAATCGAGGGTAATTGAATATTGTTCAATCTCTTTGATCTATAAAGTTGCCGACCTGGCGGTCTATATATATACAGTGTACGTACTATTCTATCTCATTGTTATACTCAAGCTAGTAATTATATGTTTTTGTGTACATCGCAGAATTGGCTGTTTGATACATATTATATATTAGATGTAAAATCCTAAATTTTGTAAGGGTAATTAAGTAATTTTACTTCAAGGGTATTTTGGTAATTTTGTATTTTTGATTAATTAAATAAAAATCAGAAATAAATCATTGGTGTTAAATCTAGACAAGATAAAATCTAGATACATTTAGGGCAAAAGTGAAAAAGAAATTTTAAATCGGGGACAAAATGTAATTAAAGAGGGACTAAAGTGAAAGAATCTTTTAAAATTGTGACCAAAGTGGAATTTCAGAAATTTATTTTTCGGTTGAATCAAATTGCGCCACATGTCCACTACTACAGTTTTTGAAAAAATTGCATAAAAACCCCTCCCATTTCTTCTTCTCCACGAGAACCCCCGAAATTTTCCCCCTCTGTCACTGTTCGTCCGACCCTCCACCGGCCGCTGCCATGCCAGACGCGCCCGCCCGCCGTGACCAGAAGACGCCGACGAACCAGCACCGGGTACTGCCGCTGTCAACCGCCGCCTCTCGCCGGAGAAATTGCAGCACAAAGTTCGTGCCACCAGATCAGTTTTTTGTCCGCCGTCCAACGTTCGATCATCGCACCACCACCACCGTTGGATTCGTCTCGACTCCAGCTTTGATTTCCGACTGCTCTCGGCCTCCAACTCGGCTCAGGTGAGAAGTTGACTACTATAGTAATATTTTAATATTTAATTTTTGTGGTATTTTCGTAATTGGTTTTGAAATTGAGTTTTCGATCGGACCGTTAGATTTTAAAACTGATATCATTTTTGGAATCTATGTTAAAAATGGTGAAAAATGAGATATATATTGACTATATTCTGAAACGGGTTCGAAAAATGAGATCGGACGGCTCAGATTTGTCTTGATTTGCGTGTCGTGGGCCCGCATCCAAATTTGACAAATTATGTCTAAGCTAGGGTTTTGGGTGCTTTGAATTCAGTGGTGAAGTCTGTTTCATGATTTGAAGCTCCGTTTGAAAATCAAGTTTTTAAACCAAGGAACTAATGTTTCAAAAACGACATCCGCTCTTCCAAACGACACCCAAATGACGCCAAACTTTCTCCATAGCCTTGTAACGCTAGTTGGACGCTTGATAGAGGTAGAGATTCGATTACTTGATTCAAAAATTAATTTAATTTATGAATTTTACATATTTTCAATAAATATAGAATTTCATGAAATAATTTATAAAAATTGTGTTTATGTCTATTTTTGACCTGATTTGAAATATAAACTGCCTGGGAGACACGTCACACTAGTTGGCGTGTCATATATACTGTTTTAGATTAATTTCTGTAAGAAATTGGATTTTTGGATTTTGATAAAAAATAGCTGTTGTAATGTCGAAATTTTTAGAAAATCCAAAATGGTTTGAGAACTCAGTTTTGAGGACTAGAAGTGATTTGATTAAAGAATACTACATGGATATTTTGAGATTTTGTGGAAATAGTGCATATATTTATTATGTCATTTATAAAACTTTTGTATACATTCACACATTTACGATGCCCTACATTGGGTGATCGGACTTACGATATCCTACATTGGGTGATTGGACATACGATGTCCTACATCGGGTGATCAGACTTACGATGCCCCACATCGGATAATCAGACTTACGGCGCCTCTTTAGGTGGCTCGTACTTACGAGTGATCCATTAGGATACTTCGGACATTGTGATTGTATACATAGATATATGTTAGCTTAAATGGATATGTACTGGTTTTGATGAATGTTACAATGGTTTAAAATATTTGACCATTGGACTATAACTTCTATTTGAGTTTTGTGAACTATTTTGAATGGAATACTGACCATGCAGGACCTTCAATATAAGTATATTTTATATGTATGTAGGAACTTGTAATTGATTCTCTACTGGGCATTAGCTCACCCCTTTCTTCCCTTCAGGTGACACTCAGTGTAATTTGGATCAGAAGAGATAAATCGAGGCATTTGCAGAACAATTAGTTTATTTATATTTTGGTAATTTCCTACGAGACTTGTGAAATATTTAAATTTGAGAAAGAATTCGGCTTTCATTATACTTTATAAATTAGAATATGAAATCTGGACATGGTTTGTATTACTTAAGTCTAAGTTTGAGTGTGAGATGATTTGTGATGTATGACTATTAAAAAAAATTATTTTGTTTATGGTCTATGTTCAATGAGTGACGCATAATTGTGGGATTTTATTTTTATTTAAATAGTTTGCTGAGGCCAGTTTTGAAAAGTTAGAGTTCGTGGGATAAAATTTTGAATGAATTGAGTCTTTTTATTTAGTTCTTTTTGGTATTTCTAATTTATAAAATACCTATTCTGCCATTGATCCCGATCTCGGGTCATGACATAAGAAGTTTGTAATAATGATAATATTAGTTTATCTTGATGATAATTTTTTCATTATCATGTTATCCCATTATAGTGATCATGACAGAATTCTATTTATGCGAACAAAAGCTTTACTGCCATATAAGTTGCAACTAATTAATTGATTGAACAGGTTTTACTATTAATGTAAACCTCTGCAATTTGAAAAGATTAGTCGGTAGTTTTGTGTAAAATGGGCTAATCAACCTGTTCCATAAGTACATATATAATAAAAGAGAACTAAGGACGGTTGTCCTACAGCCCTAGTACATAGGAAAGAAAAAGCTATATTATCCATCAATGCTGACCAGATGTATTTACATTAATTGAGCCTTATGATACATATGCTCTATGTTATAATGAAAATATATATGGTGTTCCACTATATATAAATATATGTAATTTAGGGAGATACAAGCATGATACAAATAATGAGAAAAGCATTAGTAGTTTCAAATCATAAACAGAAGTCGATGAATTAATATTTGAGAGAACATTAAAATTTGGAATCCTTGAAGTGCCACTCTATTCGATTTTAAAAATAATTATAATTTATTAAAACTTACGTTAGTGGCGAAGTAATATTTTTAGCAATATAATTTTAAGTGGTGTAGTCCCACTTTAAAATAAAGAATAGTTAAAATGCATATCACATTAGATTTTAATTTCTTTATCATTACTCTTTATTATAAGCTAGCTAGTATTTGTAAGTCCTTACCTTCCTTATGTGGCCAATATAAATTCCAATATGGTCGCATTTGAGGAAAAAAGTAATCAAGCCCATTTTCATTCGATCAATTACAAATTTGGATTAATTTGTTGAAAAAAAAAAAAAGGCTTTGCTCAAAATAGAGTTGAGGTGTGAAAAATTAAAGCTCCGACTGCACCCATTGAGAGAAAGGAAAATGAAAGGAATTTTCTAATTGTCAATTTTACTTTTTAAGTTACAGATTATGGTTCGGGACTTATAAACTGTTTTGGCTAATAAAACGACCGTAATTACTTTTGTAGCGGTGATTGCTAATATAAAATTTTTCTGACAAATAAAACATCTGTAATGTTTGTCATGTATTTTAAAACGTTTTTTGGAATTAATTAGAGATTAAGAGGAAGAAAAAACATTTTATACGTAACCACTTCCTTTGAATCCTGTAAATAGAGTTCCTACTCCAAAATTCTAATTACACCAAAAAATCACCGGCTCCTCTTATTCTCTTTCCTCTAGTTCTACTTTTAGTTTTGGTTCTAGTGATTTCTTTAGTTCTAGTACTTTTGGTTCTAGTATATTTCTAGTTCTAGTTTTTATTTTATTTTGATAGTGTTTAGAGTAAGGTAATTCAGTTTGTCAAAAATAAAAGTTTGGTATGCTGTTTTCTATGTACGATCAAAATCATTATATCTTGGAAGATAAATGCCTTAAGATACTATGTGATACAAAAATATTAATTCAACTCAATTATAGTTTATTTTCTTTATAATTTTGGTATTTTATATGCTGGAACATGATGTATAAACACCATTATAAAATATCATTTTGAGACATAAAAATGTGTAAAATTCACTTTATAATTTGATGAGTCATAGTAGATTATTACTTTCGCCCGTGAGGATTTCGAAATCGTATATCATATGCTTAAAATAGAAATCAGGTAAATGCGAAATTGAAACTCAAAGTACACCCATAAAAGTTAGCAAAATACAAAGGGAAAAAACTTCTAGGCATGTCCCATATTAAAAAAATACAAAGACAAAGTGGTGTTTAAATAGATTTTCAAGATCTTAGTTAAAATTAAGATTGTGTGGCATAAGACTTTCTCATATGCATAGCCACAAGGGATGCAAATCTTGGACCCCGATGAGAGCCTATAGGCTTGGACTTGTGTGTGAGCGAGTTTTGCGGACAAGAATATTGACTCGATCAAGCCCAACTACTTATGAGAGCTTTGCTTTACATATTTTTATGTTATTTTTCATATACTGAAACTGAATAGTTTTGTTTCTTTTGTATTAAGGCTAGCGTTCAATTTTTTTTTTACTGAATAGTTTTATTTCTTTTGCATTAAGTCTAGCGTTACAATTTTTTTTTGTGGGTAATATCTAGAAACTGCTGAAATTTCCATTTCAGAATAGAAAGGCATAGGTTACAATTTTGTAACTAATCGCAGCTTTTCTCTCCTTTCTCTAAAATTCTCTCTAGCATTCTAGCTCTAGTTTTTTGGGTCCTTGTGCTTAGCTTAATTTCTAGTTCTAATTCTAATTCTAATTCTACAAGTGTTGATAGGGTTCAAAGGGCAATTTAGTTCACCAAGATTGAAACTTTGTGTACCACTCTCTATTTCAAAAAATTATTTTATTTTGAAAGACAAAGGCTTAACAATCTCAAACATTCCGAAAGAAAGTGAATTTGTTTTAAAAATGTTGTGTGATACACAAATCTCGATTTATTTTTTAAACCCTTATTGCTCATGTGCATGTTGTTAACGTTTATAGTTCATATTCAGTTTTGTTATAATGTTACACATAGTTGATTATTGTTGTTATATTAATTTAATAATATTTTACAATAAATATTATTTATTTTTTTTACACATACATGCTTATTTTTCCGCACACTATGTGTTTTCAGTTTGTTCAAAAATATGTTATTATAGTTTCCGCATAATATTTATTTTTCAGTTTTGTTTGTTATATACAAATATGTATTATATTAATATATTTTGAAAATCTTGCCTAACATAACGTATGCATACCTTAGTTGACCGGATTTGCTTCAATGACGTGTCCAGTTTGTGCTCAAGCTGTCCAAGATCCTTTAGTCCCAAATGCTCCAAATCCTCTCCAAGAAGATTTCTAAAACATACCAATTAATATACTTTGAGTAAGACTGTATTATACATGAAAGTTGCATCCTTTAAGCCTTTGTTTGGACACCAGATTTTGGTGAGGAAAAAACAAAAGATTGAGGGATAGGNAAATGTTTTCGTCCTACTTTTGTTTTCTTTTCCTTACTAAAATCCTTGCTTCAAGCATATATAGCTCACACAGAAATATGAATTAATTAGAGTCTCTAAAGTATTGAATTACCTCTGTGTACGTCGTAGGACCTCAACTTTTGCTTTCAGCCTCAAATATTCTTGATAGTTGCTCTGCTTATGAAAACATCAAGTTTAACGCGTGCCAAAATACAAAACTTGATTTGACCAAATTATATCCACATATAATACAATTATATTTGCCTATGTACCTATCGAGATGTATAGATTATGGTTAGTACTCATCACGAGCAATATTTATGTCTTTTTTTGCCTTAAAAATGTTTTTAGTTTTAGTAATTTAATAACGTACTATGAACTACTATACGTACCTCTGTATCCTTTCCAGGTAGTTTTCCTTCCTGTGCTCCATAACTGCATCTTTCATACTTCTCAAGGGTCTTGGCCATACTGGACCAATGAAAGGGATGATTTAATAATGGCGAGAACTTAAAAAGAAATTATTATCAAAATAAGAGATTTCTTACGTGCATGCTAACATGAGTGCCCTTTTAATTGCTTTTGAGCTTCAAATCTTTTAACTTGAAAGAATGCAGTCATTCATCGCCCGTTTCATACAGTCCATATAATTCTCCGCTCGTGTCATACAATTGTTACTACTTATTAAAAAATGGATACACACTCTAATTTCCCCTATTTTTTTTTCTTTTTTAGTGCACCGCTAGTTTTTAACCAATGGCTGATTTACAAGGATTAGAAATTATGACTCAGAAACCTGCACCATGTAATTATACATATAGCATAACTAATTCTTGAAAAATAGCTAGTAATGATAAAGCGCTAGTGATCATAGGCATTTTCTTTTCAGGCCAAGATTTATCCACTAAGGCTGTGTATGAAAAAAAATAATAATAAGGGAAAAGTCTAAGAAAAAAGAATGAAAATATATTTTCTTAAAATTCTATAAAATTTAATTTTCAAAATTTTTTCTCCCATATTATTTTCATTATAATCTAAATCTTCTAAATTTACTGAAAACGTTGTTTATAGAATTTTCGTAAATTTTTTTCCTTCAATCTTTTATAAAATCCAAATAAAAAAAATAAAATTTTTAAGAATTTATTTTTTTTCATCCCTAAAATCCAAGATTCAAACAAAGCCTAAAA
>JXTB01000003.1:1269160-1393527 GCA_002914805.1 Parasponia andersonii | reverse complement strand
TGGTAAGAGCAAAACTCTTTTTTTTCCTTTTTTTTCCCCTGAATGGGGCAAATCTAAAATTGCATGTCCAATTAGTGTCGTAATTCATGTTTAATTAATCAATTAATAACAAATCATTTAAAATTGAAATTTTACAAATCAATTTTTTTTTCCGAGTTAAAAATCAGTTTTTTTCATTAAAACTTTAACATAATATATATGTATTACAATTTGGCCATTTTGCACACAATTATAGTGAGAAAAAACTTCCTATATCGATTAAATTGTCCAAAATCAAGACAATTATTAGGAACTAAAGTGAACTATATATGGTGAAAGTAATTTGCAGCTTTAGGGCCAAAAGGGCAAGCTTTTTTTTTTCATTCCTTGGAAAATATATTCGGCTGACCTCAATTCAAATATCTTAACAATCTTAGGAAAAGGAATTTTTTTAATTTTTCTTTTTAAAAAAATAAAAAAGTTCTTAGTGACTATAACATTGAGAAATAGTGTATGAAACAGTGTACAATCTTAAATTTGAATCCTTTTTCAGTACTAGGATACGAAAAATAATCATATATGTAATTCTAAATGCCCGGAAAACAGACCCTCAATTCTTTATCAATAATTGGTATACATTCATTCATATAGGATCTTTCTTTTGTATTAGAGAAAAATAAGCAAATTTTGGAAACAAAAAAAAAAAAGAAAAAAAAAAAGCCAACTCAAAATTGATGAGAAGAAAACCTAGACCAAGCAGTGACTTTCTCATGATCATCTTCCTCTAATGTATGTGTCTATACATATGAATATAATTAATTAGTAAACTTCAAACTCCAAAGAATACAAACTTATTAAGGATACCGAGCAAATTATAAATATATATATATATATACATATATGTATATGTAATTGAACATAAATTAATAGATATATGTGTATATACATACCTAGAGCCACTGCAGAACTCATAGAGTTTGCCACGAGCGGAGAAGATGATAAGAGCAACCTCAGCATCACATAGAACGGAGAGCTCGTAAGCCTTTTTAAGTAACCCATTCCTTCTTTTAGCAAAAGTCACCTGTCGATTTATCTTATTCTCAATCCTCTTCAACTCTACCTTTCCCCTCCCCATTCCAATAATACTTAATTATTTCCAAATTCAGTAAATCTATTAATTGATATATATATATATATATATAACATTTAAGATCTTGTACCACTATACTATTATATATATAATGGATCTTCTCTCGTCTTCTTCTTCCTCTTTAGGGTAAGTTTCTGTTCCTCTTTTGCCAGTCTAGCCGTACCACTAATATATATATATATAAAATAAGGTCTAGTACTATTTAATTTTCAATAGAGAAAAAGAAAAAACAGAGAAAGAGAGGGTGAGAGAGAGAGATAAGAGGACCAAAACTGAAGTAAGGTACTGCCGTTTTGTCTTTAGCTTTTAAGATTTATAGTTATCACTGTTGTTACTATTACTAATCTCAGTTCTGACTTAGATTATCACTTATCCTATTAATAAAACAGTTCCTCTCTGACCTTGTTTTTTTGTTCTTTTTTTATTACAAAATGATTAAGTACGTCAAGTCTAATCCTACAAATACCGGACTTGTAGGTCCTCTACGTGTCGACATGAGAGTGGTGAAGGTCCCTCCCACCATTTCGTGGACCTCAATTTTTCTTGTTGACCATTATACCCTTCTCCATAAAATTAACATTTAAACGGATGTACTACTGACAAGTGATAAGTCCTCTTTCTAATTGTTGCTGGCTTTGCGATATCAATTTATGAGTAATTAAACTTCACCAGATATTGTCAGTACCCGATGCTAGTGACAGAATTGGATATTTTATAAAATAAAATATCAAAAATATTTCATAAAAATGACTCTTTTGATTTAAACATTTTACTCCAGAGATTTTAATTTTTTAAATTAATCTCAATAAAATATTTAATTAAAAATAAAACTTCATAATTATACGTTATTCATTAAAAGAATTATATTTAAAAACAGTTATTTAATAGTCGTTTATCACAAATTACTTCACGTTTAAATACAAACATAAGTAATATAAACTACGTCCAAATCTCAAATTATAGTTCATAATATTTAACGAAATCTAAATTTTTACTCAAGTTTCGTAAGAATTTATCAAAATATAAATAACTACTAATTCTACAATACTTCGATCTAGTTCTTCTAGTTCAAATCACACTGAGTGTCATCTAGGGAGAAGAAGGGATGAGCTAATGCCCAATAGAAAATCGATTACAAATTTTTATTATATAAGAAATATACTCATATTGAATGTCCTACATGGTTACTATTCTATTCAAACAGTTCACAAAACTCGAGTGGAAATCATAGTCTAATAGTTCAAACATTTCAAACCATTGTAAAATATCCATCAAAACCTATACATATCTATTCAAGCTGACATATACCATGTATGCAATCATGATGTCCGAAGTGTCCTAGTAGATCAGTTGTAAATCCGAGCTACCTAAAGAGGCGTCGTAAGTTCGATCACCAAATATGAGGCATCATAAGTCCGATAGTCACGTAAGTGTGTGAATGTATGAAAATACTATATGAGTAACATAATAAGAATATGCACTATTTTCACAAAATTACAAAATAACCATACAGTATTATTTAATCAAACATCATTTAGTTCTCAAAACTGAGTTCTCAAACTATTTTGGATTTTTTTAAAATTTCGGCATTATAATGGCCGTTTTTTATCAAACCCAAAATCCAATTTCCTATAAAAAAAAAACAGTTCAAAATAATATATATGATACGCCAACTAGTGTGACCTGTCTCTCAGGCAATTTGTAATCTCAAATCAGGTCAAAAATAGATATAAATATAATTTTTATAAATAATTTCTTAAAATTTCATATTTATCAAAAATATGTAATTTTATAAATGAATTAATATTAGAATCAAATAATCGAATGCCTACATCTATCGAGTGTCCAATTGGTATTACGGGGATATGGAGAAGGTTTGGCATCATTTGCGCACCGTTTGGAGGGCTAGGTGTCGTTTTTGAACCTTTGATTCCTTGGTTTGAAAACTTGATTGTCAAACAGAGCATCAAATCATGAAAAGGATTTCACCACTGAATTCAAAACACTAAAAAATGCTAGGTTAGATATATAATTTCTCTAATTTGGTGTCAGGCCCTACCGCGTATAAATCGAGGCAAATTTAAGTCATCCGATTTCGTTTTACATGTCCATTTTAAAACATAGTCAATATGTATTTTATTTTTAATATAGATTACAAAAATAATAATATTTTTAAAATCTAACGATCCGATCGAAAAGTCAACTCTGAAACTATTTACACACAAAACTGTCAAGCGAAGTTAAAATCAAATGGAACAAAATTGAGACACGAGACACCTACTATAAGATTGCTCGTGAGGAGAGGATTCCATGGCGATCAATTTCATGGTGAACGGGGGCCGAAATCATCTTCGGCGAGCAAAGTTGTCCGCAGAGTTTTTCACCGTTTTCCGGCAATTGTGAGCTCCGATAGGGTTACGTCCGACGGCACGGTAATCGTCCCACGATGGCTCATCATTTCTGGGTGGTGGCGGGCTTCAACGGCAGTGGGTTGGATAGCTGCAATGACTGGTTGTGGATGAGGGGGCCCGGGGATCTGGAGGAGAAAGAAGGGGGAAGTACAGGGATTTATGGGCAATTTTAGAAACTATAGCGCCACATGTCAGTTTCTGAGAAATTGGTCATTGTTTTGCTTATTTATGTTTTGACCTAGTTTTTGAAATTTTTTTTCAAAAAACTCTTGAATAATTACACTTTGACCCTAATTTTTAAAGTTTCTTTACACATCGGTCTAAATGAACTTGGATCCGATTCCGTCCAAGTTCATCCAATAATATTTTTTGGTAAAAAGACCATAATACCCTTGTTTAATATGAGAGGATTTACATTCTTCCCACTTTAAAAGAATTTCGTCTCAAAATTCAAGTACATGGCATAAACTCAAAGTATAACCTCAAGCTGAAAATTAAATAAGTATGGGTATTTTTTATACATCTTTGTCTCAAGTTCCCTAGTGGCTTTCTCTTCCTTACGATGATTCCAGAGAACTTTGACAAGCAGAATTTTTCTATTGCGAAGCACTTTGAGTCCACTTCTCATTATCCGAACTAGTTGCTCTTCATAAGTGACATCCTCTTAAATTGGTATCTTTACATATTGAATTGCATGAGACGGGTCAGAAACGTATTTCCTTAGTATTGAAATATGAAATACATTATGTACATAACTCAACTATTATGATAAGTCCAATCGATATGCTACTGGCCCAATTCTTGTAGTAATCATAAATGGCCCAATATATCGTAGAGCTAACTTTTCTTTAACTCCAAATCTAGTGATTTCGTGCCTTGGTGTGACCTTTAGAAATACTTGGTCGCCAACATCAAACTCTACTTCTCGTCTTACGAGATCCACATAGCTCTTTTCACGACTCTGAACTACTTTAATTCTTTCTTTTATCATGTTAACCTTTTCAGTAATTTCTTGTATCAGTTCTAGCCTAAGAGTAACTCGCTCCTCTGTGTCAGCCTAATACAAGAGCAACCTATATGGTCTACCATATGATATCACATATGCGGCCATACCCAAACTGGTTTAGTAGCTGTTCTTGTATATAAATTCCACTAACTACAAGTGAGCATCTCAGCTTTTACCAAAGTCTAGTATACATGAGCGAAGCATATCCTCTAGAATCTGAATTGTTCTCTTAGATTGGCCATCTGTCTATAGGTTATGAGCTGTACTAAGATTTAATTCTATCCTAAAGCTCTCCAGAACTTGGATATAAATCTTGGATCTCTATCGGAGACTATACTAGAAGGCACTCCATACAAACGAACAATATGATCCAAATAAAGACGACTAAGTTTTTCGAGAGAAAAGTCAATCCGAATTGGTATAAAATGAGCAGTTTTAGTCATTCGATCAAAAATTACCCAAATTGCGTCATTTTTCCTTTGAGTCCTCAGCAATCTCGTTACAAGATCTACAATAGTTTTATCTTATTTCTATTATGAAATAGGCAATGGCTGAAGTAATCTAGCTAGTCTTTGATATTTAGCTTTGACTTGTTGGCAGGTCATACACTTAACCACAAAAGTAGCTACGTTTTGTTTCATGCCCTTTAACCAATACTGCCTCTTTAAATCATAGTACATCTTAGTACTACTAGGATATATTGCAAACTTGGATTTGTGAGCTTTAGTCAAGATAGTCTCCGAAGGTGTGGATCATTAGCCACCGCTAACTTTCCGTTAAAAAGTACAAATCCTTCTCTAGTAGTACTCCAACCATCTAGTTGCTCACTATTTTGGAGTTGATTCCAGATTTTTCTCAAATCTTAATCTTGCCATTGACTTTGTTGAATTATTTGGAGAAGTGAAGGGGTAGCCACTACATTGCTAACATAAGCAATGTCATTTCCCTCGAAGTACTCCAAATTATAATCACCAATAGTGACTAAATTTTTCCACCCTTCAAGTATCAAAGAAGCAAGCATACCATGAGATTTATGGCTCAAGGCATTTGCTGCTACATTTTCCTTTCCAAGGGGTACTAAAGATTGAAATCATAATCCTCCATATGCTCAATCCATCTCCTCTATCTCAAATTCAAGTTACATTGACTAAAGAGATATTTCAAACTCTTGTAATCGGAGTAGATATCAAACTTAACACCATATAAGTAACATCTCTAGATCTTGAGAGCCAAGACCATAACTGCTAATTCTAGATCATGAGTAGGGTAGTCCTTCTCATACGGTTTCAACTGACGTGAAGCATAAGTTACAACTCTACTATTTTTCATTAAAATATATCTCAATCCTGAACCAGAAGCGTCTGTGTATACCACACATAGTTCACTACTGTCAGAGATAATCAGAATAGGTGTAGTTTTCAATTTCTCTTTCAATTTCATGAATGTTGTTTCACCCTCATCATTCCAAGTAAACTTGACATCTTTTCTTGTTAACTTGGTTAGAGGCAATGCAATGCTCGAGAAGTTCTCTACAAAATGACGATAGTATCCTACTAAACCGAGAAAACTCCGTATCTCAGTAACATTTCTTGGTCTTTCCCATCCTAGAATAGACTCTATCTTGGACATGTCAATAGAGATACCATCTTGAGAAATCACATGTCCCAAAAATTTGACTTTTGTTATCTAGAAATCATATTTCGATCTCTTGGCATATAACTGGTGATCTCTCAAAGTCTGAAGCACGATCTTTAAATGTTCCACATGTTCTTCTCGAGTCTTAGAATAAATAAGGATATCATTAATAAACACAAACATATATCTATCCAAGTAAGGCTTGAAGATCTTATTTTTAATGTCCATAAATGTTGTTGGTGCATTCGTAAATCCGAAAGGCATAACTAAAATGCAAAATGATCATATCATGTTCTGAATAAAATTTTTGGTATGTCTTCTTCATAAATCTTCAATTAGCAGTACCCAGATCTCAAGTCTATCTTTGAAAAGAATTTAGATCCACTGAGTTGGTCAAACAATACGTCAATCCTTGGCAAAAGATATTTATTCTTTATTGTAAGCTAGTTTAGCTTTTTATAATCCACACAAAGTCTGAGTGTACCATCATCTTTCTTGACAAAGAGAATTAGAGTACCCCAAGGTGAGTTACTACTCCTAATGAACCCTTTTGACAGTAGGTCATCTAGTTGTTCCTTTAATTAGGTCATCTAGTTGTTCCTTTAATTTAGTCATTTCTGCAGGAGCCATTCGATAAGCAGGAATAGAAACTAGTTGAGCTCTAGAAACTAAGTCAATAAAAATTCAATTTCTCTATCAAGTGGTAATCCATGTAAATCCTCTGGAAAAATATATGGAAACTCACTAACTACCGACATCCACAAATATTGATCTGCAGTTTCAATCTCACCATCAATAGTAAATAGGCTTTCATAATATTCCAGTTTCTTTCTTCCACCAATAAATGCTCCCAAAAGAAGAATAGATCTTATTGGATTCAATTTAGCTTGATACACGACTGAATACCCATTGTCAAAATGAAGAGTCACCTCCATTCTATGACAATCCACTATAGCTCAATATTTGGACAACTAGTCTATAACAAGAATCACATCAAATTGATTCATAGGTATCATAATCAAATTAGCTAATAGCTCACAACTATCAATGATTATAGAACAAGAGTTGCATATAGTAGATACACTGTAAAAATTTCCCAAAGGAGTATCAAGATTTAAACCAGTATCAAAAGTTTCAGATTTTAAACCTAACATGCTAGCAGACAATACAGATATGAATCAATGTGATGCACTAGTATCAAATAACACATGAACCCAAAAGTGATAAAATAAAATTATACCGTCAACCACTCTAGGTCCAGGCTGACCATATCCCTCTGTCATAGCGACTGCATAGGTTTGAGCTTTCTCCTTTCCTTTGTTTCCTCTGCCTCTGCCCGGATAACTATTGCTAGATCCAGAAGTACTACTGTGGGACTGTCTATAACCTCCTTGTGTTCCAGATGCTTGAGGGGTCTGATGCCTTGCAATGAAGGTAGAACCCTGAGGACAATATTAGTGTTGAACAAAAGAGTTAAAAGTCAGAATTGAGCTCTGGAAATGAGTATGCCTAGTTTGTTGACTAGGGATGGGTGTCGAAGCTGCTTGACTTCTCTGTGGTCCTCTAGTGGTAAGTGGAGGTGTCTGCAAAAGTTGGGGGCAACTTCTTCTAAAATGGCCCTGTTGATCGCAGTAGTGGTAGGAATACCGAGTAAAATGATCACTTCCTATTAAAACAAAACTACCACTGAATCTACTATTCTCTGAACTATGTCCTTACCATTGACCTTTTTTCATTTTTCGATCGTTACCTTTCCCTTTATATCCACCAGAGATTCCTCTATCACTAATCAGCATAGCTTCAATACTCGAAGTTGTATCATAAGACTCAATAAAAGTAGTAATTGGAAATGGCTCAAGTCTAGTGCAAATCTCTAGCCTTAAGTTGGTTATGAAATGAACCACTTAAAGTCTCGAATGATTTCTTGATGTATGGGTATATTGGGAGAGTTCCACAAACCTCGCATAGTACTCATCAACAATCATACTCCCTTGATGCAAGTTATTATACTATTTAAGTATCTCATTCATATGGTCATCATTGGCATATTGTCCTCTAAACAATTAGTCATATTGGTATTATCATGGGTCAACTTGAAAGTATTCCACCAATGATCAGTAGCATCCTGAAGTAAGTACATTATAAAGCCTACTCTAAACTCTATTGGTACTGCCAAAGTATCAAATTTCTTTTGAACTTCCCTAAGACATCTTAGTGCAGCTACGGGATCATGTTCTCTATAAAAAATTGGTGGGATTAGCTCAGTAAAATCCTTGAAGCTTTTAGATCGATCATTCTCTATAGTTAGCCTTGTTATAAGACCAAGTATTCTCTACATAGCTTGCTAAAGAGTATCAATAATATCAGAAGCAGGAGGGTCTTATCATGGAGAAGCATCTTGTTCTCTCTTAGGTTAAGACACTCTTCTTCTTAGAAGCATTTTCTTGATCTGTATTCCAATATGTCCAACATATTAACAAGATGATGACGATACATGACTTACATAAAGAAATGTCTAATCTAGCTCAATAAGTGACGCGCTTCGAGTATTTTAAGTTAAAACTATACTCTAATACCAAATTTTCTGTCACGACTCGAGGTCGGATTTAGTGGCAGAATAGGTATTTCATAAAATAGAAATACTGAAAATATTTCTTAAACATGACTTATTTTATTCAAAAATTTTGTCGTGCAGACTCTAACTTTTTAAGCTGGCCTCAATAAAATATTTAATTGAAAGTAAAACTCCACAGTTAAGTGTTACTCATTAAACAAAGACCGTATTTAAAAATAGTTATTTAATAGTCATGCATCACAAATTATCTCACACTCAAAACAGACATAAGTAATACAAACCATGTCCAAATCTCACATTCTAATTCATTATGTTTAACGAAACCCAAATTCTTACTCAAATCTAAATATTTCACTAGTCTTATAGGAATTTACCCAAAATATAAATAAACTAGTTATTCTATAATGCCTCGATCTAATTCTTTTGGTTCAAATCACACTGTGCCACCTGAGGGGAAGAAAGGGTGAGCTAATGCCCAGTAGAGAATCGATTACAAGTTTTTATTACATAAAAAAAATATTCATGTTGAAGGTCCTACATAGTTAGTATTTCATTCAAGCAGTTCACAAAACTCAAGTGGAAATCATAGTCCAATAGCTCAAACATTTCCAATCATTATAAAACATTCATCAAAACCAGTACATATCTATTCAAGCCAACATATACTATGTATAGGATCATGATGTCTAAAGTGTCATTGTGGATCACTCGTAAGTCCGAGTCACCTAAAGAGGCATCGTACATCCGATAACCCAATGTGGGGCATCGTAAGTCCAACAGTCGTGTAAGTATGTGAATGCTGCAAATACTATATGAGTGACAGAATAAGGGTATGCACCATTTCTACAAAATCACAAAATAACCATGCAGTATTCTTTAATCAAATATTATTTAGTTCTCAAAACTGAGTTCTTAAACCATTTTTGATTTTCTAAAAAATTTAGCATTATAACGGCCGTTTTTGATCAAACCCAAAATCCAATTTCCCATATAAAATAGCTCAAAATAGTATATATGATATGCTAATCAGTGTGACGTATCTCCTAAATAGTTTATATCTCAAATTAGGTCAAAAACAAATATAAACACAATTTTTATAAATAATGTCTCGAAATTTTATATTTATCAAAAATATATAATTTTATAAATTAAGTTAATTTTAGAATGAAGTATTCGAATCCCTACCTCTATCGAGGGTCCAATTGGTGTTACGGGGCTATGGAGAAGGTTTGGCGTCGTTTGAGTGTCATTTTCGAACCTTTGATTCCTTGGTTTTAAAACTTGGTTTTCAAACGGAGCATCAAATCATGAAACGGAACTCACCACTGAATTCACAACGTCAAAAAATGCTAGGTTAAACATATAATTTGTCCAATTTGGTGCCGGACCCCACGGCACGCAAATCAAGAAAAATCGGAGCCGTTGATTTTGTTTTTCATGCTCGTTTCAAAATATATATCTCATTTTCATCATTTTCAACGTAGATTCCGAAAATGATATTAGTTTTAAAATCTAATAGTCTGATCAAAAAGTCAACTCCAAAACTATTTATACACAAAATTATCCAACGAAATTAAAATCAAACAAAGTAAAATTGAAATACGAGACACTTACCACTAGATTGCTCGTGAGGAGAGGAGTCCACGACGACCAATTTTGTAGTGAACAGTAACCGGAATTGTCTCAGGTGAGCAAAGTTGTCCACGGTGTTTTTCGCCATTTTCTGACAATCGTGAGCTCCGATGGGGTGGTGTTCGGTGGCATAGTGAGCGTTCGATGATGGCACATCATTTTCGAGTAGTGGTGGGCATCAATGGCAGCCGGCTGGATAGCTGCAGAGATTGGCCGTGGGTGAATGGACTCGGGGATCTCAAGGAGAAAGAAGAGGAAATGCATAGATTTATGGACAATTTTAGAAACTGTAGCATCACATGTCATTTTTTGAGAGATTGGTAACTGTTTTGCTTATTTATGTTTTGACCTGTTTTTAAAATTTCTTTTAAAAAATACTCTTAAATAATTATACTTTTACCCCAATTTTTAAACTTTCTTTACACATTTGTCCAAATAAACCTAGACCCGATTCTATCCAAGTTTATCTAATATTTTTTTTTAGATAAAAAGACCACAATATCCTTGTTTAATTTGAGGGATTTCACAGATATAATTAATTAACACCTTCAAAAAATTTATATTATATTAAAGAACTCCGGACCCAGAATTATTTTTGTTGGCGGATTGATTTCTTCAATGTTTTTAAGAAATATATGTATATAGCTAATATACTATGTATATCATAATGGAGTTTGAATCAAATTTTTTTTTTTTCTTGTAGCATAGAAGCAAACTTCTATATTCTTAATATTATGCTTTATTGCAAAGTCCCCACTCCGCTTCATTAATTTCTCCCCTACAACGGCTTTACTGCAATTGTTTGTTTTGGGTTTTCTTTTCTCATTGTAAAGCTAGCCAAAATAGTTAAAAATAAATTTTGAGTCTTCGGACTCTACAACCGTACATGACATGCTATTCTAATTTTCTGATATCAAAATCATTGTATCCACATCGAAAATCTTAAAATGGAAAGTATAAGGTCAAGAAAATTCGGTTGGAGTCACTTTTCGAGTTTGAATTTTTATTTGGGCAGTTTATTTTTAGTTATAAATTGGTTAGGAATTTTTATTAGCGAAGAAATATATCCCGTGTGCCATTTTTTTTCCTTATTTTCATAATCATTGAGTTTAATTAGTATTAATTCTAGTATAAAACTATTACTTTTTAAAAAAATTTTAATCAACCGTTAAATAAAAAATAAGTAAGATTAAGTTTATATGATTATATCCCTAAGTGACTCCCACGGTCCCACCCTAATTTCCTCGACATTAACTTTTTTTTTTTTTAGGACCCTCGACATTAACTATTGCTAAGTATAAACAGGTTTTTGAAGATACATCTAATATTACTTATTCTTCTTTATTCCCCAAAGGATTAATGAATACATATATACATCTAAATTATGACTAATAAGGTTAAAACTTAAAAGGAAGAGAAAGACAATAAGTTTAATCGATTTCCTAATAGGTGCATTTACATGCTAATTGCAAAAGGATGATATTGGAATTTTCTTTTTTAGTTTTTTTTTTTGGTCTAATATTGTGTCAGATATTTATATTCATAAATATGTATAATATACAAATATATTGCGTTATTGGAGGACACGTGAAGAACCAACAAATGTATTATTTATAGGGGACAAGATTTGTGGTTCTCAAAGGAATTACAACCAGATTGAGATTAGCCGATCAACTAACCTTTTTGTCGATCAAAAGCCATTATGACTTAATACTAATAAGACCCATACACATCTAATGTATGTGTACATGTACATTTAGACATTACGTTTTCATATTGTCGTTTCCAATAATATTAAAGCAATCGCTTTGTGACAATGCATCAATGTCGTTCTCAAATTCGCCATTTCCAATAATATTGAAGCAATATTAGTGTTGTGGCCATACATCAATGTCTTATTGTAACCTCTTTTATTGTAAAGTTGATTAAGCAATTTCGCGACAAAAATTATTACTTGCACAATGGACACTGTCAATTCTTTCTTTAACTTTTGTTTTTCGGGGGTTGAAACATTATGAAGCAGACAGTTAAATTATTAACCATCAATATTGTTGAAGACGTGTAAAACAAAGAGGCTTTTCATTGGATCATTGTCAATCGAGTTCATGGGGGCGGCAATTATATACCTTGAAATGTTATAGATATTATAGCTAAAAGGTCATCCTACTTATTGTATATATAACCACAAAATTAATGCTACATAAACACTATATTGTTAAATGTTAATTGATCAGGTTTGCAATATGTGTTTATACCATATTTGTAATATCCAATAAAAACGCGTTGTGGTATTTGCCGTAGCAACCCTCTCTTAAAAAGGAGTAAAGAAATAAAATAACAATCTTACATTAATGATCTAATTTTAAACTAATTGTTGGAGCGGTTTCGCACCAGTCGTCCACGTGTCTTGAACTGCTGATGCTGGATTCTCCAACTGTTCACGTGCCCTTGCTAGTTCACAAATCTCTGAACTCCAAGCAGAATCGGAGAGGCGGGGGTGGCTACCTGCAAAGACTCTCCGATGCTTAAGTCAGTGGTTTTTCTTTGCGTTTTTTGGTAGCAAGGAGAAAAATATATCAGTTCAAAAATTTATCTCTTTTTCGTATTTTCTTCTTTTTTCTTCTGCCCTTCGACTGTCTTTTTCTTTGTAAGTGTTTTTTGTACCAAAGAAAGCAACCACCTTCTCTGAATGCATAGCTTTCATATATGTAGTCCTCTGATAATCAACAGTGTTCTTCTCTATCTTNCCCCTGGGGCTTCTGATCCCTACGACAGTTGAGGTGAGGGTCGCTGTTCCCAGACAGCAGACCCTTGGGGTCTGAAGATCCTTGGGGCTTCTGATCCCTACGACAGTTGAGGCGAGGGTCGTTGTTCTTAGACAGCAGACCCTTGGGGTCTAAAGATCCTTGGGGCTTCTGATCCCTACGACAGTTGAGGCGAGGGTCGCTGTTCCTAGACAGCAGACCCTTGGGGCTTCAGACCGCCAGCTGTCGTGGATTCGAGGTCTGACCGATTGAACCGTTTGGGATCAGTGATGGATTCTGCCTTAAATTCGGAAGACCCACAGGCCGATGGCGAGATCACGTGCGATCCGCGTGACCCTTCTCACGGTTCGAGGTTCAGGAATGGGCCCCACACTAATCACCTAGATACATTAATATATAAGAGGTACGTTAATTTAGGAATGTTATACGCAATTCACATCTGCTATGGAAGCTTATTCCATACATAAACATAAATTATCCACTTGCAATCGAAAACCATATATCCTTTTTTTCCCCCCTTTTCTTAAACGGAATATTATATTTAATTTTAATAAGAAAGACGTACCATGCACAGTATTGTACAAAAGACAAAACTGTAACGTATGCATGATATCACTACATGACATCATTGATGAATTTCTGTACGTTAAATTTCTCTCTTTCTTTCTTGGGATCATTATGTTAATCTTAAATTAACGATGAAAAAGTATACAAACGCGTTAAACTAAAAATTAATATGGGTTATTAATTTTATCTACAAAAAAGTGAAAAACAAGCATATTGTACCTGTTCCGCTCTGTCCTTAAAAATAAGAGAGAGAGAGAGAGAGAGAGAGAGAGAGAGAGGGTAACATATAGAGTTTAGAGTAGTTGCCATCAAAGAGAAACCTGCTCTACCTTTTGCTTCCTTTATTTTTTTTTTTTCAATTTATTTTCTTTTTCCTTCCTATCGACACCTAAATGGCAATGATGCCTAGTCCTAAAAAGCAACGAATACGTGTCAAGTCCCTATTGCTTGGTGTAGATGAACTTTTTTTTTTTGGGTTCCCATGCCAACCGGTTTTTACTTTTCATCAGTACCCTCCACTGATTCTCCAAGCTTGCACCTAAAATTCACACATACCGCTGGCCGTACAAGCTTAGAGGTCCGTACTAGAAACGGTTGTAGCAACGTGTCGACCACTCAGAAGCTAGGTATTTTCTGGTTTTTCTTGCATCATTAATCCGTCACTTTATACCTTTTTGGCATATTTATCCACATCCTTGTTTTCCTGGCATATATGTCCCTGTTGTTATTACACAGCAAGTTGCATGGTTGGTGTTCTGTTGATGATGTGATATTATTTCCAACTATAATGGGTGGTATTTTAACAACTATATATATGCCCTTTTATTCACTGCAGTCAATAATATTTCTATTTTTGTAACAAAAATTGTGAGAAATGGAGGTTAATGAATGTAGCCAGCCCTAATGATGAAGACATATTGTAGACATCACATAACCTATATAACAAGAAGGTTTTATGGCATGTGAACAGCATAAGATCGATATTCTATTTGTTTATTAGATCCGCGTTTCATTATCTATATATTTATTGAGGAAAAATTAATTCAAATTAGAGCTTTTCACTAGTGTTGGTGTTGGGTGTGCAAGTATTTTCCTTAGTTCGAGAGATAGGATGATAAATCTCTGCATATGTTACATAGTAATGTAGGCAAATTAAAAAGGTAGAAAAGGAAAATAAAAATAATTTTGAATTCCACAAAATAAGGAAAATTTTATATATATAATATAGTATAATATAGGATATAATATATAGGGTACTAATTCTTGTTCTTTTATAAAAAAAAAATTAAATTTTACCATCTAATAATACTAAGAGACACCATATGGTGCTCAATTTCACAAAATATATTAGTATATTATAAACCTATTATAATTGTACTTGTTAAGATCCACATAAGACATAATTTATTGATTATAATTACTCATTAACAGAATTACACCACATGTATGGTATAAGCATTGCTTTTTTTGATAAGGTATAGAATAGTATATGTTGTTGTATTCAAAGAAAATTTTAAATTTTCACCATCTAGACTTCTTGATAAGCTAAAATGCGTAAGCACATGCATAAATAACAATGCCTTTTTGTACTAGAGTTGTAAAGAAAAAAAAAAACAAAAACATAACGGGGAAAAAAAATTGAAGCCAAAAACCAAGTAACCCAACAACCATGAACCTAAAATCGAATAAACTGAAATCAATAAATCGAAAAATTTGTTCGATTTGGTGAGAGTTGTCAAACTAATCAAAAGAAACTTACATGAAGTATTTAAATACATTATACACATATTTGTAATAATTGATACTGTTCTTTAGAAAATATTTGTAACATTCATTATTAGTCTTTTTTCACTTCAGATTTAGCCAGCTCCCAACTATAAACCAAATAACCCAATCAATTGTATACTAAAAAACTTAAAACCGAATAAAACTAAAATAAAGAACGAATTTGGTTATAGCTAACAAAGTGACCAAACATCAACTAGTTGGTTTGAGAGATGACTAACTCCATATTTTGGACGGAAGGACCAATAGCGTAATTGTATCATAAAGTTGAGGATAAATTTGCAAAGAGTAAAATGACAGATACCAATATCTAAAAGAAATATAAGGTGCGGGACAATGCTCCACAAAAACCTTTTTACTTTATTTCTATAAAGAAAATAAGAGAGAAAAGAGAAAAGAGAGGGCACACTAGGTCTTAGAACTTATCCTCTTTTGCACTTTTTCTAAAGAAAAAATTTTAAAAAATTATATTTTCTTTATTCCCTTTATCCTTCCTAGATGAATGAAGAGTATTTGTCGACAAGAATTTTCTTTTCGCAAAGTAAGAAAAACATGATCGCGTACAAGATGTTGGTGGCATTGGGGGGGAAAAAAAAAGTTATGGAATTATCTTGTTGGCATAGGTCTTATCTTTCTTTCTTTTATTTTTCTGAACATTCAAAACCGAGAATAATTTTGAACAATATTTATTCTAAAACAAGACTATCTTGTCCTTATGGTTACAATGAATATTTGATGAACTCAAAACCTCTAATGACTACTAACAGGGAATATCTGAACTTCGTTATATTCCTTCCTCCTTCTTGTTCTTTTTGTTTTAAATTTTACCTTTATAGAACAGTTTGTAATGCTTTTAAAAAGGCTAGATACGGATCTTTGGAATAAAATCTATTTTATTATCTTCTTTTGATCTTATTCGGTCACGTTATTAAATCATTTTAGAACACTTTATGATTCTCTACGAGACCGTTTGGTAAAAGGTAATCCAAATTTTCAGATTATTAGGATATTTGATATTCAGAATAACTATGCACACAGTAATCTTGTTTATAATTCCTGAGATATTAAATAATTATATTTGATTGCACATGTAAATGTGCTTCAATTAAACTTAAAAAATAGTTATAAAATTAAATTGATTATAAAATAATAAAATTTATTAGCATAAAATAAAACAATTTGTTATAATTCTTGGGATATTGTATTTTTTTGTTTCGTTTTTTAGGGTGAATTTTAAATAGAAGATCATCTAAAATTTATATGTTTTGACAACTTTGAGATGATCCTCAAATAAGAGAATTTAATTTCTGAAGTAATTACTTTACTATGTGTTAAAATGATTATGCATTGAAATACTCATTCTCACTTAAGAATTACCCGTACCAAATAACCCCTATGTAATTTGACAATTCAAAATATTGGACCCAAATAGGAACGTCTATTTGGCAAAATGATTATATAAATAAATAGTCTAACTGCTTTTTAGAGTGACCTTTTTTAGGACCAATAATTTTTAGAGTATTTATAACAAATGACAAATTTTTACAATTCATTATAATTAGATTTCCCCACTTTATTTTTATAGCAAAATGATTGATTTTTTTTTCAGTTTTACACTAAGTATATCAAACATTCTATTTTTTTTTTTTTTAAGTTTTACACATAGTATATCAAAGATTCAATAGATCATACTTGATATTTAATACGGTAAAACAACTGTACCTATCATTGGAACTGAAAAACTCGACCTGTCGCCATAAAACTATTTATTTTTATAGCTAAATGACAGGTTTTATTCAATCGATAGATCAGATGTTAAGAAATCAGTTTTTATCCCAATATGTCGGTTTTTATATTGAATATATATCATGTATGACATAGAAAAGGTGAAATACACATTTGAAATTGATAAACTTTGATCATTTTGCTAAAAAGCAAAAAAGCACGGAAATTTACTGAAGTAAATATGAAAAAGGGTCCTTTTATTATGACCATAACTAATGAGAATTGTTATCGTACTTATAACAGACACAATAAAATAACTAACAAATTACTATTTCCAAAAAGCGGAATTTAGGCTGAGTAGAACTTTTGGAGAATTATGTCAGATTCTTGTATAGCAGTTTTGGTAGTTTTTATGTAAAGAAAACTGCTACAAATACAAATGGCCGAATTTTAAATCATAAATTGCAAAATGACTGTTATTTAAACACTATTAAAAAGAGCTGAACTTTAAGAATTATTTAAAAAATTGCCATTTTTCATATTTAGTGTATCAAAATATATTGATTTATTTTTTTAAAATTGATTTATTTTTTCAAAGTTTGATTTGCTTTTAAAAAATGGATTTACATTATTTAGTACATCAAAATATGTTGATTTATTTTTAAAAATTGGTTTATTTTTCAAAAAATTGATTTAATATTTGAAAAATTGATTTACTTTATAAAAAAATGGATCAATTAGAAAATAGCTATTTATAAAAATAAAATTATAAAATGATCACTTATTAAATAGGTATAAACAAGGGTCAATTTTTAATTTGATCTTAAAAAAAATTATTTCTCAAAAACACTAAATCATATTTCAAAATCGGGATAATATCACTTTTGATACCTTGTATTTTAACACTTTGTTCGGTTTGTACCTTATGTTTTAGTTATTATCAATATTGACCATTAGATTTAATATTTATTACAAATTTATACCCTAACACTAATCTAGAGTAGTTAATTTACTAAGATGATTTAATAAACTTATTCTCGAATAAGTTTTTATATGATTTATTTCTAATTTTTTAAAATTACATCTTGGTAAATTAACTACTCTAAATTAGTGTCAGGGTATAAATTTATAACATATTTCAAATTTAAAAGTTAATATTAGTAATAACTAAAATACAAGATATAATTTAAGCAAAGTGTTAAAACGCAGGGCATAAAAGTGATATTATTTCTTCAAAATAAATCTAGCCGACCATTGGGCCTAAGCCCAAGTGAAGCCCACTGTCTTGATAGATGGATTTGGGTACATAGATACCTTCTTTTAAGCATATTTCATAAATACGCGTTTTTAGTCTTTTTTTTTTTTTTCCACCAACACCCATTTTTTTGGAGAAATATATACCATAAGTATTTTATACATAAAACATATACTATAGTATACCTTGCATGAATAAAATTATATCTAAAAATCAGTATATATCTCAATATATATATATATATATACCATAAAAACAAATTCAACTGTAAATATAATCTATGGGTAAAAATTTACGTTGTAAATGTATACGTGGTATATTTTTCACATGCAATGTATATCTATAAAATGCATAGTGGTAAATATATATAAAAAACTATTATCAGGCACTAAAAACGAGTACTACATGTAAATTTCTCAATTTGAGCAGTTCACCCAGTTACCTTCCCCCCTTTCCTGTATTCAAGTTGGAAACATTAACATGGCCGATGAAAATCGGGCTGAAATTATGAAGCCCAGATCATTATATTGTCTCAAAAGAGGGGGGAAAACGATTGAAAAAAAAAAATGAGGTACTTTCAAATATAGCAGTTTTGAAGAAAGATATTGGTTTTTATAGCCTTTTTTAAATTTTAAAAAAAAAAAAAAAAACACGTACCAACCACCAATATTACACAATTTTTTTTTAAACAAATAAAGTTGCCAATCAGTTGGGCAAGTTCGTTTTCATGTTTTGCTGCATAGTATTGGAAAACTGCTTGGAAATATGTAACAGGTAAACATTCTAAGAAAGGAAAAGTAGGATTATTAACCTTTCGAAAAAAGAGTTACAATGAACTTTTTTGAACACTTTATGCTAGTTGGTTCATGCCCGATTGAGAAATATCTCGATTTCGACCTATCCAAACGGATTATCAATCACTGTCTCATGTTATTTCCATCCCATGGTCTATCCCAACAATTATTCAAAAATTGCCACTGAGAAATTGACCCAAATGCTCAGCCACATATGCAAGTGATGAAAAAGTGACAAAAAATATCACAAGTTTTTGGGTCTTATCTCTAACAACATGTAAGTTGTAATGCAAAGGAGCTTTTCTTTTAATTAATTGGTGATCCTAAAAAACAGGTGGAAACATAGCACAAGAATAACACCCTGGTAAGCACTTTAGAACAAATCAAGATTATGTTTCACCATATAGACTACAAGACACAATTGGTGATGTGTTCCTTTTTGGAGAGATGGGATGTAATTTGTTTCTCAAGTGATTAAACTAAGCATTTGATAGAGACCACATGCCCAATTATCATTACTCAAAACCCATCTTTTGGAACTTGAAAAAAAAAATAAATAAATTGATACATAGCCATGAAAAGTTGGCCTTTCCAGGAGATAGAATTTCTTTAGAAACAAGGGCACTATATGTGTATCTAAAATGGCCACGTCCATTAGGACTTAGGAGAATATATGGCCTTGTCTCGGAAACTTGAGTCACATGTGGTTTATAGATGTAGATATATTAAACCAATGTCATTATAACCTAAAGGCAAATTCTAATCCTCTTTTTTTTTTTTCCCCTTTTTTCCTGTGTTTTTTGATCCTGTTTCGAAGCTCCATTCGATGAACCTTGAAATATTGGATCCACATATCCAAATCTTCTTCTTATCTTATCTCATCCATTAATATATTTCTCTCTCTCTCTGAGGAAAAACCTTTGTACAACTAGGGTGAACTAGTAGTAGTAGTCCTCCAACGTGAGGCATCCCATTGAAGATTTGCACCTACCAGCACATATCAGCAACACTCAGACTTTTTTGCTACAATGGGGTGTCATTGGGGGACAATTTAGGGCCATGTCCCATATTGTCTCTTATGGTAAATTGACCTAACATTTAGTCTTTTAACAAATCAAAAGTAAGTCCAGTCAAATATATCAAGGATTAAGATTTATATGCTAAGAACTAGTTTGTGATAATATAAGAATTGAGTTACGACACTCTAATTCTTTATATTATCTGATCCAGTTTAATACACATAACTTATTTATGTTGTATTAGTGTTTCTATCAGAATTCAGATACTTCAATGATTTAAGACACATCATTCCCGTTGAGATAGACAAACACTACAACCTATAATAAATAAAGTATTCCATCTTTATTTACAGATTGTAAACTACTTTATTTAGACTTAGATAAAGAAACAAGTCTCTCCATAATTAACACTTAATCATGTTTGTTTCTTTATATACATATAAAGTCATAGAATCTTTTTCAGATAAATAAACTATTCAACTAAGATAGTTTAATCTAGCAAATATCATAATTTCATATAAGAGATAGTTGTTTATACTCAAAAGGGTAAAATTGAAAATCTGCTTTTTATGGCAAAAATCTCAACAATCTCAGCATTGAACGCATTATACAAGTTGCTAAGCTTAAGTGGGTCCAACCCAATAGAAGTTTGTAAAGGTCCAAAAATTAGCCTATTTTGATATATATATATATATATATATATTTGTAAAGGTCCAAAAATTAGCCTATTTTGATATATATATATATATATATATATATATATATATACTGAGTAGGAATTTTTTTTTTAAATTATGCATAAGTATCAATTTGGTGAATATTTATCTAGTATATTTTTTTTTAGTAAAAAGTAAAAAATGAGAAATAGTATTAATAATGTACATCTTTTCATATATTTTATTATAGTCGTTAGATCACTATTAGATGATGATCCAATGGCTAAAAAAAAATACCTACGCATAAGTAAAAAAAATATCTACTAGATTGGCAATCATATATATATATATATATATATATATATATATATATAAATGAATATACGATGAAATGGGTTGGCTAAAATTGTAAGAGCACCGTTCGAGTCATACTGGAAGTAGGTGTGAAAGTTTATTATCCTTAAAGTGTGGGGTGAGAATTAGGTAGTAATATGCATTTTTCTTTAATTTGTAATAAATAGATATCATTACTTAAATTCCACTTTTTTATAAAAATATATATATATATATATATATTTATATAAGTGAAGATATATGGGATTTTTATTTTTTTTCTTTTAATTTATATCTGTTTTCACCCAAATTCAGGTGGAGTCGGATTTAGAGTGGATTAATCACACAATCTGTTTGAATTTAGTGGATAGGATGGTAAATTTTAAGCATAATACTAGTAGCACCACATTTAATTTAATTTAATTTTTAGTTTTCATTGAAACAAAAAATCTAAATGTAGATTAGAGCTAGCTAGCAAAAGACCACTGAAACCTGCATAGACCAACATAGATGGGGACTAATGGGAAAATCATGGCCATGAAAGGTAACTTTTAGAATGCATGGTGCAAAATAAAAGAAAGCAACTAAACATATCTCCTACTTCTGATATCATACATGTACATCCATCCAATATTATAAATATGTACATGAATATNGAGTGTGACTATATATATGTACTTGAGTGGCGACAAGAATGTCAAGGCATTATAATCTGATCCTAACACTTCTCCTAGCGGGCCAAACTCAATTTATGTGGACAACATGGAGTCTGTATTTTGTAAGATGTAGGCCCTAAATCAACTTCAGATGTTGGCCATATGATAATATATGTATACTAGTAGTAATGAGCTAGCTTTATAACTTTATTATCCCTTTTTATCTAATCCCTGCAAATTCTGGTTAATGGACTGGCTTTGGACCTTAGGTTTGGCCCATCTTAGTTAGAGTAATTATCTCTATAATTATCATTTGTAACTTGAACATGAAGTAACTGAATTTTTAAATCACATGTTTTGATCATGTTGATCAAGAATATGGTGCATTTAATAATCCGACAGCTCCAAACTTTGCTGTGACATTGAAGATTGGTTTCGATTTTTTTGTCGAACTGGTCCAAATTTTTGAATTGTTAGACGGTGGCCTAATATGAACAAATTTTGATCACAATTTTTTTTGATAATTTATTACAAGCTTCTATATACCACTAGTACTATTAGGACTAGTGGGTGCAGAGGAATCAACCGTCAAGGTCTTAGCGAGTTGTGACAGTAGATTTGTTAGAAATCTATGTTGAAAACGATGAAACTGAGATTTGAGTTTGAAGTTGATCTCTTGAGAGTTGTGTTTATGGTTTTGAAAAGGCAGAGGAAGATAGGGGACCATTAAGCTTTTCCACAAAATTGTGATCAATGTGCAGAAAAAATTGACCATACCTAGATGGTCTTCATGCAACTATCATCATCAACCCCAACTCATTTTGGCTTCAAAATCTTAGTAGCAACTGATAAATTATATATATATTTTGCAAGAGCAGTGCTATATTCAATCGTGTTGCGTACGTACATATAAAAATACGAGTATGCGACTTTTCTAATAGTACTACATTGTCACATATCATTATATTATTTCTACATATATTTCTCCTTTTGGAAGTTAAACATCGCCGGACTAATAAGTGATTTAGTGTTAGTTAATTTTTTTTTTTTGAAAAAAAAAACAAGATAAGAGAGGAAAATTTGTAGTTCCCTATGCATGAGTGGTGTGCAACACCACACATTTCATATGGATGCGACCACTAGCCCGACAACAAGGAATGGGGATTCTATTTTTATGGGCCAAACATATTGACTGCCCCAATGTCTGAAGAAAAAAAGAAAAGAAAGTCGTTTGCATATATATATTCGGTACGTGTCTATTCTTTTTAGCTTTAAAAGTGTCACTGCTCAATATTTTTTTGTGGGACTTGGGATTATTTAGTACTTGTTTAGAAATTCTCAAAATTTTATTTTTTAAATGCTTTTCTTTCTTTATTTATTTTTGTTTTAGAGCGCATGCATGATAAAAACTGATCCTGGATCACAAAGCAAAAAAAGTTTGTGTTGTCAGTGTAATTCAGGTTGATCCACTCATTTTAATTATTTCTCTCTGAACTATGAGTAACTTTGGTAAGAATAGTACAAGCTGGTTTATAATGTACTAACGGAGGCTAATTCTTAACTTTATTCTTTGTCATTTGGATTTTCCTAGCAACTGATTGTTTGATTACAGCTTTTCATAATGTGACTCCAAAATCTCATTGTTTTGCTTATTTATTTATTTCACGTTTTTATATTGCTTCGCACTTAAATAAATCATAAGCCTAATGCTTAGCCTCTTCTCAAGTAAAATTAACTACTAGTAGTAAAGCTTAAACTTGACCTTTAAATTAGTTGGACATAGAGTACCAACTTTGGCCTGCTAATTGCTAAAGGTATATTATATAATTACATGAAAATGAAGCTACACCAAGGAGCAGGCAGCAAAATATTACTGGGCCATGGTAAATCTAAGTGAGTAATTGATTGCATTGGGATAACAATTAGCTTTTTTTTTCTATTAAAAGAGTGATTTTCAAGCTTAGAAAAGGGAGAGTTGGGATTTATATTTTAGTAACAAATATATCTTTAATGATCGATATAATATATCTACACGGATATGTATTATCCATATAATAAGTATAAGCTAGTTGTACATGTCCTTATATAGCTCCCCAATGGCCATGGCCAACATCTAATTGAGAGCTGAAAAATTTTCCATCAATACAGGAAAAGCACAACAATCTTTTGCCCCCCACCATCCCCAACATAAACCTCTGGTTTTCACAGCATGCAGCAGGGAAAGATAAAAAAATAAAATACTATAAATAAATTATAAATATATTTTTATACCTTTCATGGTTTCCCTTATACCCCACTCTTTCTCTTATGTATGTAACTTGAAAAGCACGAATTAACATCAAGTGGGTCTTTGCCAAAAACCTCCAAAATCTCCTACATCATGTACATAAATAAATATTATATACATAGAGAAAAGAAATAAAAATAAAAGGAAATTGGTTATCATGATTATTTTAAAGCTATCTTCCCACTACTCTCAATCATTTCAAAAGGCCATAAATCTCTCTCTATATCATCATCTCCCTATTCCCACTCCCATACAATAAGTATCCTTCACCATATATTTGTGACTTAACTTTCAAACAAGTGTAGTGTGACATTGCACCATCAAAAATTTCATCAACCATGTCATTGACAGGCTCACTTAACCCGGCAGACCCAGATAAGCTCTTCAAGAAATCATTCCACCGGAGGAACGATTCCGGCGAGCTCGACGTGTTCGAAGCCGCGAGGTACTTCTCCGGATACAACGAATCATGTGGTGCCACGTCATTTAATCAGAAGCTGAGTAAAGATCAAGATCATCACAACAGAGCTGGCTACTGGAGTAGTAGTACTACTAGAGGATCAGGAGGAAGAATCAGCCTAGACATGCCTAGAAGAAACCTTAATCTTCATCACCATGACCATCACGATCACGTTCATCACCATCACGTGGTGCTGGAGAAGCAAATCAAAGAAAAAAAGTATAAGCAGCCAAGCTCCCCCGGAGGGAGACTGGCTAGCTTCTTGAACTCACTCTTCAACCAATCTTCGTCGAAGAAGAAGATCAAGTCGAAATCTACGACGAGTACTAGTACTCAGTCGATGAAAGATTACGACCAGGACGATATTCAAGGCAGCGGCAGTGGCAGTGGCGGCGGAAGGAGGAAGAGAAGGAGTAGCATAAGCCACTTTGGGAGCTCGGGTACTAATACGACGACGGATTCGAAAGCGTCGTCTTTTTATTCCTATAACTCCTCTAGTTCGGGTTTTATAACACCTCCTCCTTATGCTCAACTAACTCCCACCAAGAATTTCAGGAGCTTTTCTGATAATCACAAGCAACTAGTTTCAACTTTGTCCAAGTTCAACAACAACAACAACAATGTCAATAAAGCTCAACAACCAAGTGATGATGATCATGATCATCATCATCATCAAGTGAAGGACTTGTTGTCGTTGTCGTCTGATCAGAAGGAGAACAAGAGTAATATCAAGGGACCAAACGCATTGTCGTCTGATCATCAGAAAGACAAGACTAATAATAGGGTTGATCATCATCATAGTCATAATCATCATCATCATCATGTTAAGAAATATCACGAGTCAGATCATCAGAAGAAAGGACTAGTAGTGTTGAGAAAATTTGATGAGGAGGAAGATGAGGGTGGAGATAGTGATTCGAGCTCTGATCTGTTTGAGTTGCAAAACTATGACTTGGGTTGCTATGCGAGTGGTCTACCGGTTTATGAAACTACCAATATGGATAGCATCAAGAGAGGAATATCATCAGCACCAATTTCCAATATATAGTTATTAATATTAGTAATGTACATTAATTATTTTGATATATATTCTAGCTTAGCTAGTTTTGATTGTTTATTTTTACATCTTATCTACTGTTGATGTTTTAAGAAGCTGTTGAGAGAGAAGGAATATTATTTTCTTTATTTTTTGCCTTTTTTTTTGCCCTTTTTGAACTTATTCTTTGGAAGTTCCTTTTTTTTTCCCTCTGTATGCACAGTTTGGAATGTTTGTTTGTCTTTCTCTTTTTTCTTCTCTTTTGGAAATATGTCATGGAGTAGTATTCAGAAGTACTCAACTAGTTTCAGTAGTACTGGCCTTGACTGTATTATTATAATAATTGCCAGATAAGAGATTTTCCCACTCATACTAATTATTTTGAGTATAGTGGAGAAACAAATGCATCATCACACACCATGTGAGATGCCTATCCCTTAATGTTGACTTTAGGGAGTGAGCAATCATTTCATGGGAAATTAATCCAAGTTAATTCATATACAAATATTTGTTTAGAGTTTTGGGCTGCAAATCAATTGGTTAAGCCATTGATAAAGCCAACATGATCAATGTCATGTCCCTTGTAATGCTCACAAGCCTACCAAAATTTTGATTAGCTTAATTAAGCATATCTAATTAGAGGTCAAAAATCTATTGGCGAAAAAAAACATTTGAGCTCAAAATCATAAGAAAAATAAAAATTACATAATTCGGATCTCCATTAATTTTTATTTTTTTGGGAAGACTCCCATTAATTGGATTATGTGCATCCCTAAATATATATTCATTAAGGAAACGTACTGATTCTTAATTTGATTAAAAAAAATTATATGGCTGCAGTATACGAATCGTGTACGTCAACATTAAAACTATGGTGGGATTATCAATCAGATAATTATGCGACCACATACTATTTCAACTAAATTTCAATTTTTAATTAGGTTAGTGACATTTTCGCAGGTTGACAATGACCATTGAAAAAATAAATTAAATTTTGCAATCCCTCTGACTCTACAAACAATAGTGATTAACCCCAAATTGTTAATATAGCAATTACATTTGTGATTAAGGAAACTTGGCATGTATGTGCATTTTTGAGGTGGGAAAATACCAATACACGTTTAAATATGGACTACCTTGCAAATCCACAAAAATTTAAGAGACAAACTTATCAATAGGTGGTTACAAATATAGCGGCCTGTCGTTAATGGTTTGGGATCAATTGCCACTACTTTGTAAATTTGATTCAGATTGCCAATCAACAACAAATTAAAAGCTAAATTTATATCCTTTTATTTTCCACAATTAGCTAAATAAAATCCTAACCACCACTTACTACGAATTTAAAGAAAAATAACACATACATTCTACCAAATTTTGAACTCATAACCCTCACAAACTCACACACATTTGGACCAACTGAGTTAGCCCCAGTTTACAAGAGAGAACTCTGAAGTTAACAACACATAGAAGCAAATTTTAAAAGGAGTAGTAGACAGTGTGATTGATCATGGTACAAGATATCTCACGTGCAATGATGATAAAGAATTATCTTGAAATTTAGTTCACAAACCAATTCAAGAATCGATAATCATCCTTGTGTAGCCCCCTCTAATCCGAAAGTGAAAATTTTCAAATAATTAGGATAGAGGTCGATCAAGATAATTAATGAAATTGATTTATCTGTCGAATCAAAAGATGATCATCATCAAAAGGCAGAAATTACTCATTACATTGTCTAGTGCTAATTGGCCTTGATTAATTGCTTTATATGTTTTAATTTTTTTTTTTCAGATTGGTGTGGTTAACAATCAATTATGTTAATTATCCTCATTTTGGTGAAACGATATTTGATTTCGATTCTTTAGATTTGACGCTAATAGACTTTATAACGACTCATGAAATTAGTTGGCAGACCTTCTAACTTGGAAACTACTCTAATATAATTATTACACAAGTCGATTGGATCACCTGGTCTAGATCATCAACAATATTAATGTCTACCAATAATCACAATAGTTCAAGGCAAGGATCGGCCAAAAAAAGAATTGTATTTTGTATTAATTTTTTTTTAGTATTTATTGAGTCTCTCCCAATATATATATATATATATATATATATGGCACCAATCTGGTAGGTTTTTTTTTTTAACCTATGCATAGGTATTAATTTGGCCAATAAAAATTTAGCATATATATTTTTTTATTATAAAAAATAAGAGAAAGAAAGAATATTAATTATGCACGTCTTTTCATGCACTTCATTACAGTCATTGGATTACCATTAGGTAGTGATCCAACGGCTAAAAAAAAAATATATACCCATAGATAAAAAAAAAATACCTATTAGATTGGAAACCACGGGTATATATATATATATATATATATATATATATATATATATGGGCACCAATCCAGTAGGTATTTTTTTTTTTTATCTATGTATAGGTATCAATTTGGCCAATGAAAATTTAGCATGCACATTTTTTTATTGTAAAAAGTAAGAGAGAAAGAGCATTAATAATACACGTCTTTTCATGCATTTCATTGTAGCTATTGGATCACTATCTAATGGTAATAGATAGTGATCCAATGGCTAAAAAAAAAATATATACCCATAAGTAAAGAAAAAAAATACCCATTGGATTGGCAACCATATATATATATATATATATATATATACCTATTATTCTTATCTATGATATATCTTGTATGAATAATAAACCAAAGAGATCGATCAAGACCAAAATATGTCACGAAAACGAGCCATAGGAAAAGTTAGAATACTGTCGCAACAAGCAATATATTAATAGTATTTGTACGTATACGAACAAGTTAGGTGAGGTATTGTCGCTTTAAAGAAGGATGAGTCTCTATCTCAAACAAATTTTAGCTCTTAGTTAATTACACTTTTTAAGTTGTTAGGCAATGAATTGTCAAACTTTTTGTCTGTTTGCATGCACATATTTATAGGACTTTAGAAGTTTTAAAGTAGGAGTCATTAGCATCATATCTATAATATACATTAATATAAATACACAACATAGAAAAAAAAACAAAACATATTAATAATGATAAGGCATGCATATAGAGTCTACATGTAAACATAATATACAATATATATGGATGATGATACATTTCGCACGAATGAATGATGCATGGGGCACAAAAGGAAGGGAGATGTTATTAAGAGTGGATGGAGGGGCCAGAGGGATATATATAATTCAAAGAGATGTTATTACCAGTTTTGATGGCCACAAACACATACACCCCCTGACCATATGCACTAAAACGAGCTACCACGGAGGAAGATAAAGAAAGAAAAAGAGATAAGAAGACGTGGTAGGCCTTTTCTTCATGGTCAATCAAATCCTTCTTTCTTTTTCTAAAAGATAAATCTGCCAAAGTATTATATAGGGACACAAGCCCCATTTACCATTTGCTCGACTAGACCCATAGTTTTCTTTTACTCTTTACACGCTTACTCTTTAAAGTCACCTAATTATACATTAATTACATCTAATCTGAAAAAAAAAATAACAATGCCGCTGTTAGAGATACTTGTGGTGTGAGCACTACAAACTAATAAAAGCTTGTGATCTAATATTATTCACTTGTAAAAAATCATATATGAACATGCACTCTAGAGACATACCACAGGTATCTCGTAACCAATATGGATTGTTCAGTTTAAATTTTTAGAATTGCTTTACAGAGTGTTGGCTAGAGATAGTAACAATTGCACTCAGTCATGATATGCTGATAGTTAAGGGTGATCACCTACTTATTCTCGTCAACATATATATATATATATATATATATATATAAGTACTTGTTTTGCGTAAGTTAGAAAATTTTCTCAATGCATGGTCTTATTTTTATTCTTTTAAATCGTTAGATATTTAAGATATCTTAAACATAACAGATTTTAATATGAACCAATATCAGAGAACACCTAATTTAAAAAAAAAAAAAAAAAGGTGAGCATAACGTCATACCGACAAAGGAGCAAACCTATGTACAAAAATTAAAGCCACAAGCAACACGTTAGCTCTCGCTTTAACTATGTTCCTTTCTAATGAAAACAGATAATATCACCTCAATCAACGGGCGTCTTGGAACTGGGGAACTCCCTTAATTTGAGCCCAAAAACGTAATCCCATTTCCCTGTGTCCTTCGAAATCTAAAACATCAAGTTTTAGACCCCTCAAGAATATTCATTTGATTCCAACATTTTTCTTTTCTCTCTCCTGTCACTAATGATAATATATATATATATGTATTTTTTTTTTTTTACCAATACATAGATATCAATTTTTTTTTACTAATATATTGATATTAATTTGACTAATGAAAATTTGATATGTGTATTCTTTTATTGTAAAAAATAAAAAATAAAAAGAACATTAATGATGCACGTCTTTTCATGTATTTCATTATAGCCATTGGATCATTATTTAATGATAGATGGTGATTTAAAAAATACTTACCCTAGGTTAAAAAAAATACTTATTTATATATATATATATATATATATATATATATATATATATTCAAAGCAAATGTTCTTTGTTTTCAACCTATGCATGTGCTTTTCTTTTTCTGTAAAAAGAATTGTAGGTTAGTGTGGTTATAGTTACAAATTAGGAGATAACTTAGGGGAGTATTGCAAAAAGAATAAGAGAATTGAAAAATTCAGACGTTTTGATTTTTCTGACAAAAACTACTATGACTCATTTATCAGGTCATACCGTAGTTTCTTGGTGATGACTATATCAGTAAAAATAAGAAAAAAAAATCTTAAAATCTTCAATCAACTATACCAAACTAATCGTACATGTTACGATTCTCCTACAAATCAAGCAAAAATGTGTGTGCTCAACTTGGAGTCACATTATAGCTAATATCCATATGAATACTCAAACTAGATAATATGCATATATATGTATATATACTAAAACTTAATTTGGTACACGAGTACATGACTATTTATTTAGGTAAGGTTATAATCTCCTCAAACTGATGAAGGCAGAACTTGATCTTGAAATCTGGGCACGAAAATTTTTTACCAATTTCAATTATGACCCGTTCCCTTAATAGTACATGATTTTATTTATTTATTTATTTTTAAAGACAGAGTATCATTAGCTTTGGTCCACTCACATATTAGTACACAATAATATATATGAGTATTGATTAGACTAGACAATTGTATGAAAGACAAAAATGAAGGTGAAATAAATTACATGTTTTTAATCTGCATAACATCACATCCATAAATTTGACTTCATAATGTTTTATAACTTAGGGTATTTTTTAAGAAGATCATCATAAATATAAATATATATATATATATATATTTATTTATATACGGCACCAATTCATAATATTTTATAACTTAGGGTATTTATTAAGAAGATCACCATAAATATATATATATATATATTTATATACGGCACCAATTCGGTAGTTATTTTTTTTTATCTATGCATAGGTATTGATTTAGTCAATAAAAATTTAGCATGCATATTTTTTTTATCGTAAAATATAAGAAAAAGAAAGAACATTAATGATGCACATCTTTTTATACATTTTATTATAACCATTGGATCACCATCTAACTGTGATCCAACGGCTAAAAAAAAATACTTATCCATAGGTAAAAAAAAAAATACCTATTTGATTGGCAACCTTTATATATTTATATATCAGTCACGGTTCTGATTGTTAATTTACAAATAATACTGAGATATACATTAGTTTCTCTTTGCAATCTGCATCACATATTTTGCTTTTACCTTATTGCTTCTTTCAATTTCCTTTTGTTTCTTTGCTTAAGATTTTAGCTGTACATGATAGACAAGTTCTATTTTGGATTTTTGTGATTTTACGCAACATGTGGGATTCATCTATCAAAACAATTACATCAAATAATGAAGGGAAAAAGTGACAAAACTCATAAAATTGTTTTCGAAAAAATAGGTTAGTGACTAGCAATGAAGAAACTGAGAAAAACTTTCCTGTCAGCAGAAGCCGCCAATAATAATAATAATAAGTGAAAAATTAGATGCAAGATATATGTTATCAAACTATAGTTAATTTATTGTACTTGAAAGTTCTATTCCTTTGTCAATCAAAACACACCTCTGATTTTCGTCAAATGGGATTTGGCATTTGTGTCCTACCATTTTCCTTTTCTTTGTTAGGGCTTTTAAGAGAATGGTCGATTATTTAATTAAACTAATTTTAAAAATGTCCTCTTTTATCTTTTAAAAAATATTTGAGTTCGTTATATTGATACACTGGGTAAATTACATATTCAAACACACACTCTACTTCCTCAAAATAGTATCTGAATAATTAGTTGTAGTAAGTGGAATTCTCTGCCGAAGGCCCACAAATCAACAAAGAGTGGGAGCGAATTAACTCGATTCTCCATGTTGGGGCCTGAATCCAAAACTAACATTTTGTGTTTTGACTTAAACCTATGAAAAAGCCTTCCAAGGTCATAAGAAGTGAAATGGACCTAGTTAGTATAGTTAAGTGTAAAATTACTTTCTATGAGTATTTTACTATTTTGTAGAATAAAGTTTTTAAGAGTGACAATGTTAGTGACATGTACCTACTATATTAGTGACCGGTAGTTTTTCCTTGAAAAGTCATAAATTTATGATCATAAATATGATAATTACCTGTCATTAATACTATGACACTCCTAAAAAAATCATTTAGAAAATAATTGTAGGAAAGTCATTTCGGCCCAAATTTCGCTTACATCAAGCAGACAATGAGGTTGTGAGTTCATGAACACATGGATCAAGGGTCATGACAATGAACTATATTAGCTCATTTCTATACCTTGGATTTTGGAATGAAAAGTTGACTAGTGTTTTATTGATTCCCAAGTAATTTTTTCTTTTTCCTCTTGAATTGGTTCTCAAATAGTTGATTTTAGTAAGACATTGGTCGACTCAAAACGAAAATCACTTGTTTAGTGTACTTCTCAAATTTGGTGTTGATTACAGAACAGAGAACACTTCATGTAAATTTTAAAACTACCACTTAACTTTTGATGTTTATCTTTCGGGGTTTTTTATAAGTAGAAATTTTAAGATTCGATTTTTGTCGTACAGCAACTAACTAAATATATTAGGAAATATAGTAGTTTTAGACCAACATACCTCTCTAGTTAATAGGCAAACCTCAGCTAGTTGGGAAAATTTAGGAATAAATTGGAATTTTACAATGAAACTGCTAAAAAAATGAAAAGAAGCTACTAAGGGTGAAATTAATCCACAGAAACTGCTATCAGCCTAATTTCCAATACAATTTTTTTTTAATGGGAAAGTTAAACTTTTATTAAATCAAAGAGTTATTGAGTACAACATTAGAGACACAAGTAGGGGTCTCATTAATCCACTCATTATCTAAGTTAATGGAGAACAAAGAACGAGCTAAGCTATGAGGGACATTCCCAAGATAAATTTAAATCTCTTTCCAATCAACATATGTGGCCCATTGGATGAAGACCAGCGGTAGATTGGACCTAAAGCCCATTTCTCTGCGTATGATAGGCCACTTGGCCCAATTCTTACCACATGGCTTGGAACATGGATTGTTGTTCTTATGATGTTCTCCCTCGAATTTTTCGGTTTCGCTCTCAAGGGATGTCGACATGCACATACATAGGAGTAATTTAGTCCACAATGATTTTTTTTTTCCAATGTCCATTTTTTCAGAATTTTTTTCTAATGACTAATTATCAAAGATGATTTCTAGCCTAAACAAAAATTTAAAAAATATCAGTAAAATTTATAAATGACTAGTGATGAATGGGGATCAGGGACAGAGCAAAGAAATTTTTTTAAGAGCATACACTAAAAAGTTTTTAGCTAGTTTTGAATACATTAATTAATATAGATCGATATAAAATTAAAAAAAGTATTTAAAGTGAGTTTAAAGAAAAAAAAATATTCAAAAGGCAAAATTTATTATTTCAAAATAATATAAATAAAGTTGAAAAATTTTATAAAAAATTAATCGGTCATATTAATGTCATTATTGAATTTTATTTATAAAAAGATGGCAAAAACTATAATTCAGTGGGGCAAGTTTTGTTCCACCTCCCCCGAATTTTCCACCCCTAAAACAAATACAAATTTTCCATCACAAATGTATAACACCCTATAATCAAAAGACATTACAATATCGAAATATTCCGAAAGCTATTAAAAAAAAATCTTAAGCAAAATTATAATTAAAGCAATGAATCAACCAGAAGAAATATAAATAAATATTGGGAATTCATATCCCACCTACCTCCCACAATCTCACACTGAGAAATCCTCCTTAAATCGTCTCAAAAGCTTTAAGTTCTAAGTGCATTAATTAGCAAATATACTAGACCCAAGTACCCACAACCTTTAATTAACTCCCACCGCCTATTTCTTTCTTTGATCGAAAATTGAAAAGAAAAAGCAATTCACCGCCAAAATGAAAATGATGAAGCGCCACTCCCTTCAATAGCCACCAGGAACTGAGATTAGACAAATTCTAAGCTAATTGGGCTTTAATATTGGGTCATCCATTAATAGTATCACACATGGGCCACACACTTCAATAAAGGGTTTAATAGCCAATTACCACTTTTTTTAATGTTGAATTAACGGTTAATTATATAAAAATACTATCATTTTTAAATTTTTTGCAAAAAATACCCTAAATTTTAAACTTCTGCAAATTAATTATGTCACTTTTGAAATTCTGTAAATTAATGTCATCACATTTACGATTTTTACAAATTATTATCCTCACTTTTGAATTCTGTTATTCCTAACATTTGAATTATGTTATTCCTAACATTTATGATTTCTGCAACTTAATGCCCTCCACTTTTACTTTTTTACAAATTTATATTACCACCAAATTAAAAGTTGTAAACAAATATCATTAACTTATTAAAGACATTTATACATTAGTATATTATAATAAATTATTTTATAACTACTTTTTTTAGTTAATTGCAAAGAAGTAAAATTTTTTTTTACCTCTTATGTTTTTTTTTTTTCACAATTAACCATTTTTACTTCTTGTTATATTTTTTTTTATTTTTTAAATAAAAAAATTAAATAATCTAATTATAAATATTTCTTAGAAATTTTATTATTATTAATAAGTTTTTATTGAGCTAACGAGAGTTATTACTATCTTTTCATTATTAAAATCAACTAATTAGACAAAAGTACAAATTTATAGTAATTTCAAATATTAGGATATTAATTTATAAAAAATTTAATTGTGAGGATATTAATTTGTAAAATTCAAAAACGAAAGTATTATTTTGCATAAATTCAAAAATAAAGACATTATTTTACAAAATTTTAAAGGTGATAAATTTTGTTTTACAGAAATTCAAAAATTATGATTTTTTTTTTTTTACATAAAAGTTAAAACGAAGATATTTTTATATCATTATTCTTTTAATGTAACTAAACACCATCGTTAGATTCTACCGCCTTTAAAAGAAAGAAAATGTTTAAAAAATGATCCAAAAATTTGAAAAAGATATACTGATTGTTGGTATACCACTTGACTCAGTTCCACAGCAACAGGATTCAGCGCGGATGAAATTGACGATGATAGGGAGTTTGGTTTGCTTGACTAAGTCGGTGAGGAAGAGAAAAATGCTAGTGGCGACTCTGACAATTATCCGTAGAGCTGAGATTTGTGAGGCCAAGTCAGAATCGGGCGGCGATCTCCCCTTTGGTCTAGAAAACTTTCTCTATAGGAGATGGTGATAGAGCATGAAATGAACTATAAAGAGAAAAAGTGCATATTTCATTAAGGGTAAAGTAGTCATGTAGATTTAAAAAAGTGGTAGCCTAATATTACATTTAATTAATCGGCTTAAAAATATGTGTTCATTTAATTACTTCTTCAATAAATAACATATAATATACACAAATATCCAAAAATGGTTTTTATGGCCAAAATAGTACATAGACTGTCAAACATGATAAAGATATATATATAATAAAAGTACCAAATTAACCATTATTTTTAGGACATATAAGAAAGGAAAGAATAAAGTTTCTATTATACCCCTCTAAAACAAATAAGTTAGTTTCTATTATACCCCTCTAAAACAAATGAGTTATTTTATTTTATTGAAACTCAATAAGGAAAAAGTAAAAACAATTAAGGATATAAGGGCCAAAAAAAAAAAAAAAAAAGAAGCTCCATAACCGGCTTATACACGATTAGTATATAGATTATATGATTATGAACTCCATGGCCATTAGTCTTAAAATTTATGAGTGTAGGAAAAATGTCACGAGAGACATAAAAAGTTATGATAAAAAGTAATATTACGAAAATTAATATGATCCAAAAAATTCTGTTAGATTCATCTATTTTTCATCTCAATTTGCTAAATGGTAAGAGTATCTATAAGAAATGGCCTTTTTTTTCACCCTATTTTAAGAAATAGCCATTTTTTTTTACCTAATTAATAAATGTTTTTTTTATTTATGATTTCTCAATTGCAAAATAGACATTTATTGGTAAATCAATATCAATTTTCGTAGATTAGTATATCAATTTAATATCAGTATATAAATTTTATATTAAGTTTATCGATCTATAAGCTTTTTTTCCCTCATAAATTGATATACTAATATAAATGCAAAAATTGATATATTTCATCCTTTTTGGATAAACTAGGCTACTTTGCTAAATTTTTTGATAAACTGTCATTTTTTAATGGTGTTGTTCCGTCATTTCCTAAACTTGAACCCAAACTTTTTTCACTTGGCTAAGAAGACCAAATGGTAATTAAAAATGATCACACTTTTTTTTGTTAAAGCACATTTACATCTATAACCGTTTTTTGCTTTTATTATATTCACATTTCTTTTTGGATAAATGCATACTACAAATGTATAGTTCATAAATAAAAATTATACTTAGAAACTGGAATATATTATGTATAAATTTATATTGTAAATGTAAATTATATGTAAATATTTAAACTATAAATATATAACACATATTTTATACATAAAATATCTATCTAAAAAATGTATATTATTTTTTACTTGTCAGTGAAATATAATAAAAATTGTGTACTAGTGAAAATAAGAGAAAGGAAACGAGTATTGAGTTTTACATTTGTGATAAATATTATTTTTATATATTGTATTTTGATATTTTGTTCAGTTTGTACTTTATATTTTTAGTTATTATCAATATTATATTTGTTACAAATTTATACAATGATACTAATTTAGTAGTTAATTTACTAAGACGGTTTAATAAACTTATTATTGAATCAATTTTTATATGTTTTATTTTTAATTTTTTAAATGATATTTTGAAAAGTTAATTATTCTAAATTAGTGTCAAAGTATAAATTTAAAATAGATTTTAAATCTAATATTTAATATTAATAATAACTAAAATATGTACTACAATTTAAATAAAATATGAAAATAAAGATATAAAAGTTATTGTATCCTTTATAAGCGTAAAAGTTATACTATACCAATTTTATGGCTGCTGCCGAAGATGCTCAATAGCTATCATTATAGTACATTTTAATTACGCAGTTTTTCCACTGGCCACTGGCTCACTCCATTAAGAAGGGTGAGCTTTTATTTTTTTTTTTAATTTAATTTTTGAAGGGAAGGGGTGCTATAAAATTATGGGTTTGAAATGTGCAATTTTTTGAGAGCGACTCATGTAGCTTCGTGGTGTCAGTCCGTGACAGTTGGCCTCTATTTCACACACACAGAAACAAAAACAAAAAATAGGGTTGAAATAATAACGCTTTTTCTAATGAAAAAGAATAATTATGACACTTTGACATCTCTTGCTAGTTGCTTCTCTATACAAACGGTTTCATTTAGTTCCTCCGTATTGCCTCAATAAAAATCGTATGTTCTTTTAAATGGACCAACTCCAAAACTTGTCTCATTTAAAGGAAGAATGTAAAAAGTCACCTCAAAAAGAAAAATAAAATATAGTTGTGTTTAATCCATTAATCTGCTTTTAAGAAGGGAAAAAAAAAAAACTCTTCAACAATTCTTGGGTTTATATACAAAAGTGGGGAGCAAACAAAAAATGTCGGTGGGAGTAAGCCAGAAAAAGGGAGAAGGGAATTAAAATGTCGGTTGTAAGTGAATAAGGGTTTTCTCTTCTTTATTTTTTTTTGACAAAAAGAATAATTTAGGTTATTTTTGTGTTTTTTTTTTAATTTTCCTGTAATGGTTGGCAATTGGGAATTTGGTTGCTGCTTCGGATCAAGCTTTAAAGATTACAGTGACCCCACAAATGACTCAGCGCAAGGCAGGGATTATTGATGACAACAAATTTTACACTAGCTCTCTCTATTAAGCAATCACTAGATAATTATAGTATATAATTAAATTATGTGGTTGAGGGCCAATATTTATATGCCTCTAATATATATATATATATATATATATATATATATATATAATATGCTAGTGTAAATATTCTTTTGAACTTTGAAGTTTTTGTCGGATCTCTTTAGACATGTATATTGTTTTAATTATGGCATGATTCATTACTTATACATATGACCAATCACTAAAGTACAAGTTATATGAGATTTGTAACGAAGAGATACATACTATCAATTTATACAAACTATCAATTTGTAAGAAGGGGGAGTATTAGTATTTGTACATAATGCATTTTATGGTAACATGGGTTGCTAGAGTACTTAAGGTGTTTCTACTAACATTAATTTCTTTTATCACCGATCAAAGAATTTCCTACTTTTAATAACTACTTTTCTTTAGTAAATTTTAATAACCGGGGGCCTGTTCCGTAATACGTGGCATGGAGACTGGAAGACAGCTAGACAAACGGTAGAAAGCAGCAAGCTCAATATACCCTGAGAATACTATTTAAATATCACGTGAGCTTTGCTTGACCTAGTGCGAGCCCACTAATCCATATAAATAAAAGATGATCCCATCTCAGACTCATATCAAACAGACCCTATGCAGGTCTAGCTGAACCCATACCTCCCTTCGTGGTCCGAAGGGCCAGAAGTCTTTGTGGTCTTCCATTGAATTGTCTTTACATATAATGCTTAGTTAGACTTAGATAGAGTATTTAATGCAGTATCGTAATCATTATATGTGTTAGGTGAACAATCTTAACAAAACAACAGATAACCACGATCTCGTCTCTTCTAGACATGTATTAGAGGAGATCGTGGAAAGCAGGTCATGTCAACTAAAAAATATTATAGCACTCATAACCTGCAAATTCCAGAGTAGATAATGATGAAAAGTGATAATTGATCCTGAACTTTGGGGCTACTAAGTTCCTAATTCCAGGAGTATAAATATCACACATCGTTTTCTACAAGGGATATATACAATTTCTTTTTGCTATTTAGTTCTAGTAAAAATATATCTAATTTAAGTATCAGAGAGTCTTGCAAGTAGCCACCCTTGTTTTCCAGCTCCTGTCTAGATACAGAGTTAACTTGAAGTAGCAAGAACACGTAGATAGTTGGTAGAAATAGCCTCAACAATTTGGTACCGTCTGTGGAAAAGCACACAAGAAAAAGAGTTAAAAGGTTCACGTCAACACTTTTTCTTGAACAAAAAATCATATTATATTAGATGGCACCTTCGAGAATGACAACAAGAAGCACACGGCCTGAGGTCAAAGAAAGCTCTTAGGAGATGCGGCTTAGCTTAGAGCAAAAGATAAACCAAATACTTACCATCCTGACATACATAAACAAAAAGGTAGAGATGGCTCATGAGGCCATCCTAGGCCTAAAGAACGAGGTTATTGAAGTCCGTACAGATAATGTTCGTCTCGAAAGATTACTGGCAAGCGAAGCTAGGAACGAACGAAGGGATGACTTCGACGAGGAGGCCTAATAGGAATTCAGAGAGCAACACATCCCAGTAAGAGAGGAAATCCCTGCACCAACTAGATCGCAGATGCGAGGGGAGCAACAGAGTTATATAAGACCCTCCCAGATGGAAGCAATAATGGATAGACAATACCAAAAATGTCCCGTGAATTCACCTCCTAACTGGAAGTGAGAAATGATGACAGAACTAGCAAAAGATTCAGGGCCTACCATGGCCAGACCCCTGTAGATTTAGTAGAACGGGTTGTACAGGGAATCAGTCTAATAGTCTTCACTGATCAGATTTAGCTAGAGCCCAAGCCAAAAGATTTCATGGCCCTAACATTCAAGTCATTAGAAGGAAAGACTGATTTCGTTGACCACATCTACTAGTTCCAATAGAAGATGGCCTTGGAAACTAAAATGAGACCGTAGTTTGTAAGGTATTCTCCATCACATTGGCAGGGCTAGCTTTATCATAGTTTAGACAACTCCTAGAAGATCTATAAACAGATTCGAAAACTTTTGCAAATTGTTCCTGAAACAGCATGTAAATGCTAGGAGGTAACAGAAAACTATGCAGGACCTGGATCGCTTGGAATAATTTATAGGTGAATCCTTAAGAGAATAATTTTCTCGCTTTCTAGATATGATGTCTCAAATACACAACGCCAGCTTGATCCAAGCTACAAGTTCCTTCATTAGAGGCTTGCACTCAAGGTCGATGTTGTCAGATCACCAGCTCTTGAATTTGCCATACGATATATTTGACATATTGGCAAAATCAGAAGGAACCTTTAGAGTATTAGAGAACCATCATAAAGTGCCTAAAGCTTCTATGGCAACCGACACAGACTCTGATGGCATAGGGAGTAAAAAGGCCTGTGTAGATCCAAGGGTCGGCTCTCAAGCAGGCAGCCCCGAGCTTGGCCAGTCAAGAAGATGACAAATGGATGAGGAGGTTTAAAAACCTTTTGCCTAAATTTAAGCTCAATATAACTATCGATGTAATATTCCTCCAAAATAAATAAAAAGGTATTTTTAAAGATCCTCCCAAGTCTGGCATCCCGGATCATATGAAAAATAGGAACAAGTACTGCAAAATTCACAAAGACCATAGGCATGGTATAGTTCACTGCTATAGCCTCTATACATAGCCCATGATGGTCATTCAAGCTAGTAAGTTGAAGCAATATGCAAAGGCAAATGGAAATCAATCCAAAGAGGGTGTTACCAGTTAGGATAAAGGGAAGCAGGCCCAAGCCTCAGGATCAAGAGAACAACTTTTGAGGATAGTCCCAATGATCGTTGGCAGGCCAGAGCTGACCCAGAGCTAAGAGGAAAAAAGCAAAGTTATAGAAAAAGACTAGAGAGGGTGAAGTGGTTAAGGGGTCTAGGCCATTTAGTGAATCATCTAACGATGAAGGAGAGCTATGCCTCTGTAATGCCAATCACTTTCACCCAAAAGGATTTAGCCATGGTGCGCTTACCTCACGATGACCCTTTGGTGATCAACCTACAGATCGATTCTTTAATAGTCGGGAGGGTTTTGGTTGATGACGGGAGCAATGCCTATGTTCTGTTTCTTAACACCTTAAAAAACATCGGTTTGAACTGAAATACACTCAGGCCGACCTGTCAATCACTGTTTACCTTTAACAGTAGCAAGGTTAGCCCTTTAGGCATCATGACATTGAAAGTCTCTACCGCAGAAAGATGCTTGGACGTCAATTTTATCGCCATTGATTGTTAATCCTCTTTCAATACAATTATAGGAAGAGGATGTATTCACGCTATGCATAGAGTTGCGTCGATTCTCCAACAAGTTCAAAGGTGTCAATTGGAAAAGAGACTTATACAATAGATATTAGAGGTGATCAGGCTTCTGCAAAGAAGTGCATTTCAATTGCCTTTAAAAAAGACCAGGGAGGTGGCGAGCATTTCGACAGGAGACAAATAGAAATTAAAGGATCGCCTACCAACATGCATAAAGTAGACTAAAGAGGAGTCTGATAAGCTAAAAACCACAATCAAAGAGCTGGCAGTAATCCCTTTGGAGGAATTAGACCTGGGGAAAGTAGTCCTAGCCAAGGTATTACTATCAGAAGAAGAAAGAAATAAGTTAGTAGAATTCTTAAGGATGAACAAGGATGTCTTCGCATAGTCCTATAATGATTTGCTCGAAATAAACCCTGTGCACACCTATCATTGACTAAATATTAACCCCAACTTTCTCCTAATAAGGCAAAGGCCTAGAAGATTTGCACCAGAGAAAAATAAAGTTATCGATAAAGAGGTAGAGAAGCAACTACAGAATGACTTAATCATGGAATATGTATATTTTCATTGGATCTCCAATCTGGTAGTGGTAAAAAAGAAGAGCGTGGACAATCGAACCTATGTAGATTTTACCAACCTGACTTAATCATGGAATATGTATATTCTCGCTGGATCTCTAACCTAGTAATGGTAAAAAAGAAGAGTGGGAATGACTAGACCTATACAGATTTCACTAACCTGAGTAAGGCCTGCCCGAAGGATAACTTCTCCTTACCAAAGATTGATTAGATGGTCGATGCTATGACTGGCTTTGGTAGGATGAGCTTCTTAGATGCACACTCTAGATACAATCAAATCTCGCTGTATGATGAAGATCAAATCTACAAATACTACTAGGTTTCACCCAAAAGTACTAGCTTGAAGGTACTTTTGGGCTCATAGACCACTACTTAAATACCGATGATCTTCCCAAAATATATCCGATGTGGGACTTGGGGTGTTACAATCTTCTCTTGTTAAGGGCCTAGCATCCTCGCTTAAGGGTCCACATTCAATAGCCTACATATAACCTCTATAGGCAGGGTCCATATTCACCACGATTTTAACCCATGGCAGCCTTCCAAAGCCTACACAAGCATGGACTGGGTCGGTTTTGATACCAAATATCATGCCCCACACTCGAGGACGTACGTAGCATGCCTATAAGGTAAAGTCCCATAGGTATGGAAGGAATCTTTCTATAAACCAATATCATTAAGAATATTTAGTCTCCAATAATTACCAATGTATAACATAAAATCCAAAAACTCTTATAAAGTCTCCAAATATTCAAAATAAATATTATACAATAGAAACTATAATCCAATAAATTCAAGATGATTAAGCTTCTGATTCTTTACATTTTCTCAATCAAGATAAAGAAATTCCACTTTTTGAACCATGCTCCTTAATTACTATTAAATGAGTTTTTCCTTAATTATACTTCTTAAATGACAATCTTTAAAACTTGAGAGGGAAAAATAAAAGGGTGAGCTAGAAGCCCAGTAAGTAACCAGTAACCTTATCTATCTGGATCAAACATATGTAAACCAAAATCATTAACAAATATTTTCAGAACAAATTTGGTTTCGGAAATCAATACTTTCAAAAATAGTCAAAGCAAGTCGTTTAGTAAACAATTTGACAAAAAGAAGAGATAAGTTTCCAAATCTGTCTTTTTAAATCCTTTTTTAGTCAATAATAATTTTAATTATACTTCTCCCCAGTTTTGAGCTATTATGGCCACACTTATCCCCTGTGATTAGGTCCGAATCTGCCATAAATAACCCCTACAGCTGAGTTCGAATCTACTACATATAACCCCTATAGCCGAGTATGAATCACGAATCTACTATGTTTAACCCTACAGCTAGGTCAGTACTGTCCATATAAAACCCCTATAGATTGGGTCCACGTGCATAGTCACTGAAGAGAATTTCAAAACACTTATTTACAATAAAAAATCATAAACAATTTTACTTTCATCTTATTATAATATTGTACTCATTCCAAAATAATTTTTTTGTAATCATGTTCAATAGTAATTCATATACTTGATCCATAATGTAGTATAAAACATAATATCATACTATTTTTCATTAAAATTATGTTATTTCAATAAAATAAATTTCTTTTAATAAATAGTCTTATTACCAGAATGTATTTTTTACTTGAAATCATATTTTAAAGAAAACACTTATAAACATGATTCTATTAGAAGTAATAAAACATTAAAAATATTTAGCTTTTGGATGAGGAAAACTATTAAAAAAGATCAAAGGCTACTTACCTTGTTCGCTTTATCTATTTAACTAAAATAATCAACATAACCTCTCAAATGCCTATTATCACACAAATCATATATAAATATCATAATAATAAAATCATATCCTTTCATCACAGAATGAGGCTTGTATTGTTACAAGCATATGCCATTTGGTCTAAAGAATGTAGGAGAAACCTACCAGAAACTAATAAATAAGATGTTCACTGAACTGTGAGAAAAACAATGGAAGTCTATATTTATGATATGGTTGTGAAAAGTAAAGGAGCCATTGACTATTTGGGCCATTTGGATGAATGTTTCTGAATTCTGAGATACTACTAAATACATCTGAACCCCAAGAAATGCACTTTCAGACTACTTCAGGCTAATTGTTAAGGCATATAGTGAGCAGAAGAGGCATTGAAACTAACCCCACCCAGTTATCATCGATTGTAGATACACAAAGGCCTTCAACTGTTAGGAAGGTTCAACGTCTGACCAGAAAAATAGTGGCACTTAGTCGATTCGTCTCTAAAATGTCTGATTGGTATTGACCTTTCTTCCAATGTATCAAGAAAAGATCTTCAGTCATCTGGAGTGAAGAATAGGATAAGGTATTGATAGAACTCAGAGTATTTAGGGCACCCACCTATCCTATCTTTACCAAAAGAAGGACAACATTTGTATGCTTATTTAGCCGTGTCTGAGGTGGTAGTCAACATTGTACTATTTATTGAGGAAGAAAGCAAATAAAAGCCCTTGTTTTACAGAAGCCAAATTCTTTTGGATGCAGAGACATAGTACAATACAGCTGAAAAATTGGTTTTGGCTCTAATAAATACGAAGAAGAGGTTAAGGCAATACTACAAAGTGCACCTAGTCATAGTGTACACAGATTTTCCCATCTGACAGATTTTGGCTAAGCCAGATCTATCGAGGTGTCTGACCAAATGGGCCATCGAGTTAGGAAAATATGACATCGAGTTCCAACCTTGAATAGCTAAGAAGGGACAAGTCATGGAAAACATCTTGGTAGAAATCCTATCATTTGGCGAGCTGCAAAGCCCAACACAGGCACCCCCAGAATGTAGCTCTGCCTAGACCATCTACACCAATGAGTCCACAAACACATCAGGGTCTAATATCAGAATAGTTCTGTAGATCTCCACAGGACTCAAGATAGAGAGAACCCTAAGGCTCAGATTCCAAGCAACCAACAATGAAGCAGAAGATGAGGCATTACTGTAGGGTCTAGAGTTAGCCATCTACTTCTAGGTAAAAAGCATTATTTTAGAGACCGATTCGCAACTGATAGTGGGTTAGATAAAAGGAGACTTCAAAGTAAAAGAGCTAAGGATGCACAATTACTTCTCAAAGATAATGGGGATAAAGAATCATTTCAGCGGATTCGATATCGAGTAGGTGCCCAGAGAAATAAACTAGAAGGCTGATCGATTGCCTTAAAAAGTGTCATTGGAAGAGACAGTTAGGCATACAAAAGTGCCACTAGAAGACGAATATGCGAGAGACCCCCAAGAGAATCCTACATATGATATATTCATGACCAAACTCCAGGTTGAGTGATGGATGATGCCAATTACTCAATACCTGATAGAGGGAAGGCAGCCAAAAGACCCCACCACAGCGATATCAATCAGAATAAAGGCCATGTAATATGCAATGGTGAAAGGCTAATTGTATAAAAGGTCGACGATAGGACCAATGCTGAAGTGCATAGGACCAATAAAAGCACAGAGATTGATGGAGGAGATATACAAAGGAGTGTATAGCAACCACTTCGGTAGACAAAACCTCACCCATAAGGCTCTGGCTATAGGATATTTCTGGCTAAAGATGATGACTGAAGCAATTTAATTTGTCAAGAAATGCGATAAATATCAAAGATTTACCCTTCTAAAATGTCAACATTAGAGGAACTCCATTCAATCATAACCTCTTGGACCTTCACTAATTTGGATCTGGATATTGTTGGGGAACACCCTAAAAGTCCTAGGGGTAAACGATGCGTTCTGCTAGTCATGGACTACTTTATTAATTGGGTGGAAGCTGAAGCCTACACCACTATTAACAAGGCAAACACGATTAACTTGGTTTAGAAAAACTTAATCTACATGTAAGGGAACCCAAAGGAAATACTTGCTGACCATGGCACATAAATCCAGAATACTAAACTCAATGAGTTGTGCAACTTGTACAATATCAGGCTCAGCTTTTCATTTGTGAGCTACTCTCAAGAGAACGGCCAAGCAGGAGCAACAAATAAGGTCATTTTCAGCAATATCAAGAAAAAATTGGAAGAGACTAAAAGAAAATGGTTAAAAGAGCTGTCACCCGTAGTATAGACCTATTGAACAACTAAATGAAGGTCAATAGGGAAAACACCTTTCGCTATGGTCAACGATCAGAAGTTGTGATCCGTACCAAAATTGCTCTCCCAGCCCTCCATTCAGAAGTGGTAATGGATACTGTTGATTTATTTATAATACACAAAATACCGCAAGTATATGGGTCACAATAAGTAATATAGAAGGTAAGTGAGTGTCGAATCCCATAAGGAACAAATGAATTACAACTGCTAAGTACTAACAAAAACAAGTTGATGATTTATCCAAACGACAATAAGTAGTTGTTTTGAAAAGAAATCAAGATGTGGATTCAATTAAAAAAAACAAAATAATAGAAATTAACGCTAAATAACCAATGGTAGTTTTACAATAATGAGATAAAGCCTAGGATTGTAATCTCTCTTCTAACTTCTTTAATTACTAGTTTTTCTTACTGTTCAATCATCCACTTAGAATTAACAATCGGGAATTCAATGATATTCACAAATTTCTTTCCAAGATATAGGTGAAAATGCTTAAACAAGATAGTATATTACTCTTAACATAAATTGATTAACTCATTAAGCTTGGTAATTCCTATCCAAGGTTATATAAGTTACTTAGGTATATTCCTATCCTATTTAAAGTCACTTTAGACAAGGCAATACTACGTTATTTAACCTATGTCTAAATCTATACTCCTCTTTCCAAGTTTATATAGATTTCACATAATAATCAGTTCAATGGCCAAATGAATAGAAGCATTAAGCATAAGGTAGAATAATTAACTCATCAATGAATGTCAAGAACAATTGAGGAAAGTAACGCAATTGAATTACATTAGAGGTTTGATTATATTCCTAGAGAAAGAGATTAGTTTATAGTTATGTAAGGAAGAATACAACCAAAATAATATAGCTGATACACGTCTATAGCAAAAAAATAAAGAATAACTAGAGGAAAGGTAGAAAAACTCTTTGAAGCTTATTCAATACATTGGTTTCCTCTTGAATCCTCGTGTTGTTTCTGCTCCTTGTGGTGTCTCCTTCAGAAACTCTCTCTAGCTCTCTCTAACTTTGGCTGCTAAGTTTTTTCTCCCTTTCTATCCCTGCTCAGCTGATTGTAGAAGAAAGGTTAAGTACTAGAGGCAAAATTGGCCATGATCTAGTAATTCTGTAACATATCTGTGCTTTGTGGCCCTGTGGCTCCAGAGTTGGCACTACGGTACCAAGACGATCGAGAGAGTGGCACTAAGGTGCCACGAAATAGCTGACTTGGTGCCGCATTGCCTTGCAAATGGTGTTGTGGCACCAAGAGATTAATGCCATAGCGCCTTATTGTTGCGGTGCCATTCCCTGGCACTGCGGGGCCACTTCCTGACGCTGGGTTTCTGGAAATCTAGTTACTGCGGCACCGTTTTGGCATTGCAGTGCCCATTTTTTGGCCAATTATTCTCTATTTGGTGGTGTTGCTTCACTTTGAGATGCTGAGACCGAGTTCTTTTATCTTTGCTTTCAATTAGTCTAAATTGTCTTGATTAAACCTCGATTTTTCTTCAAAAGTTAGTATTCTCTAGCTCAAGACTCCTTACCTAAAATATATACGAAAAAACAACAAAATCAAATAAAAAGAGCTCAAAGACGAGCAATTCTTAAGCCTGAAAGGATAGTAAAGTTAAGTGTAAATCCACTTAACAAATTCCTCCAAACTTAATCAAAAGCTCATCCTCGAGCTGAGATAACAAAAAAACAACTAAAAATAATTGCCGTAATAACTCAAGAAATAGTATAATGTAAACTGAGCTTTTGAATGAGGTTAAATTGGTCTCAAAACTCTCGACAGAATTTTTTTACAACTCAATGGAAACCTGAAGTATTATGAAAGTCTAGATTTTTTATAATGGCAATGATCTTACTTCATTTACACTTTTAGTGCATATGTAGGATAGATGCTTACATTTAGCCATTAACACTTGGATTGCTTTATGTAAACTTAGGTTACAAACATAGAGTTGTCTCAATACGAGTTATACTGTCATCTTAGAAGCTCATTTTTCATGTCAATCTCTACTAATGTAGAATAGTACTAAATCAAATATTAATAGGTTTTTAATCGGCTTGTAAAATGAGACTTTGGTATGGGCAGATGGAATGATATGATTTAGGTTTATTCACATCACAGATGCCCTTTTTGCTTAATTAGTATAACTCTTTCAAGCATACTGTAGAAATTTTTCCCAAACTTATTTTTTGACCTATTTTTCAACTCTTTTATTTTTATTTTATAAAAGAAAACTACTAATTGGTATCCAAACTTCTCCCTTGAAAAAGGTTTCCGACTTTTCATTTTTCTTAAATTGTTTACACTTCACCACAAATTCAAAATTTGATGTGAAGTGAGGTCATTTATGATGTTATTTATTGGTCAAGGATTTATGGATTTGGCTTAACGAGGGTGACTACTGATATTGAATCTATGGGAAGGCTTGAATGGCTCAACTGGTCTAAATATGGCCTACATAATTTCTTTGACTTTCATGTTATCTAAGATTTTGCCTCGATTGATAATTAAACAGGTTCTAAGATGATAAGAGACTAAATAATTTCTAAGCTATAAGCCTAAAGCTACCCTAAGCAATTCAAAATTAAATAACTACAACTATGTGCAAAATATATTCAAGAGCTATTCATAAAGCAAAACCACAACAAATTTGAGCACACAAATAGTCCTGATACTAAATGTTTCCAAAGAGTTATTCTACACACTTCCAATCCTAGCATTGACCTATAAACTAGCTCAGAAGCTTACTACAAATAAACCATAAAAGAAAACTCACCACAAAACTTGAACATAACACAAAAGAACAATTGACAAAATCCCCCAAACTTAGTAAGTGCATTGTCCTCAAGGCACAAAATATGGAAAAATGAAGGGGAATAAACACATACTAGATGGGAGACCACTCAGTCGGTCTCTATGGTAGGGTTCATATTGTTCCGATTACTGGTGCAGGTGAAGGAGAGGATGGGTGTGGTGGTGGCAGCATCGGTGGGTACATAGAATGTCTTGGTAGCATTGGGAACTGTGTCATAAACATGCCAAAGTGGGTGGCAAACATGTTGATGCAGTTGGGTTGATAATCTGCCTACTAGTGACACTTGTATCTTTTTCGCTAGAGAATTTTTCTCTTAACTATAGAGAGATTAGTAAACCCTAATGGGCTTATTGGGCTTGTTGGGCTCAATTGATAATCAAATAACTATTGGGCTTTAATTTGAGCTAGACAGGAGACCAGATGGATTCCAAGCTCCAATGAACCATACACCCACTATCATAATTAACTCTTACTTATGATTAGATCTTGTCCATTAATATTGGGGCATACCACTATAGGCCCAATATTGAACTCTTGGACTAAATGTCATTTATTTTTCTATGAAGCTTATTAACAATTAATTAGCTTGATCCATTTAGCATATACTATACCTGTAGACATATTCCCAATGTAATGTCGTACTAGTAGGGTGAAATTACCATATTACCCCTCTGGTAATAGATGACTATGGTGTTTATATTTGCTTATACCAACACAGTCAAATTCATATAGTTAATATCGGGGCCCTGGTTTATATTATCCAAGTACTTGAAAAAACTCAAAGTGATATCATATGCATGGTGTCCATCATGAAAAATGTTCTACACATTTCATATACCTTATCTTCCAAGATACCGGAGTTCAAACCATAAATCAGAACTACTCCTTTAGTAACTCAAAAAGACAAAACACATGAAAGTAAGTTCATTAATCACTAGGATTAAAGTCTTCTACAATAGTGCTATATTAGAAAAATTAGAAATTTGAGTTACAACACTTAACCTCAAATTCTAAGTCACTAGGTTCTGTTTAATGTTGTTTTAACTTTCTTATAACACACTAGTATTTCTATCTGAAGACTTACTTCGATAATTAGAGACTTCATTAATTAAATAGACTGTTGGAAATATGCCCTAGAAAGCAGTATCTTTGTTTGGTATTTTAAATAATATTTATTGGATTTAAGTGTTATCTATTTGTTATTAACAAATTCCATATTATGTCCAAATAATATATATGTGATGTTTATGTTTTCTATTATGCAAACGTCTAAAAGTTTCCATGACTAATAATGAGTAATAAATAATTGTTCGTGTGAAGTGTTCACATGTGGAAGATTAAATTATTTATTTCATTATGTCTAAATTAAAAGTTCACATTCTACAAATAAAGATGGAATATTTTATTTTGCCATAAAATGTAGTGTTGTCTATTTCAACGGGATTGATGAAGTCTCCAACCATCGAAGTGTCTGACTTCAGATAGAAACACTAGTGCGTTAAAAGAAAGTTATAAGTGCATTGAACTGGACCAAGTGAAAATAGAATTTGAGGTTGAGTGTTGTAACTCAATATTCTATCTTTCACTAATCTAGCACTATTGCAAGATTACCTTAATCCTAATGATTGTCAGACTTGCTTTCATGAGTTTTATCTTTTTGACTTACTAAAGGACTAGTTTCAATTATATGGTTCGAACTCCGGTATCTTGGAAGATAAGATTTGTGAATTGACGAGAACGCCTTTCATGATTTGGACACTATACATATAATGTCACTTTGAGTTTTTTCAAGGACTTGGATAATAAAAAACCAGGCACCAGGTATTCACTTTGTGAATTTGACTGTGTTTGTATGGGTAGTTACAAACATCGTAGTCAATTATTATCCATTAGATGAAGAATGACAACTCAAAGTTAAATATATACTAGAGGGGTAATACAGTAATTTCACCTCACTAGTATGGCATTGCATCGGGGATATAGTATCTGCTAAATAGATCAAGTTAATTAAAGTATTAATTAGCTTCATAGAAAATATATGACATTTAGTCTAAGAGTGCAATATTGGGCCTATAGTGGAGTGCCCCAATATTAATGGACATAGCCCAGTCATAATTAAGAGTTAATTATGATTATGAGTAGTTGGCCCATTGGAGCTTAGACTATCTGGATCCATAAGGTCCCCTGTCTAGCTCACATATAGCCCAATAACTAATTGAATGGTCAGTTGAGCCCAATAAGCTCAGTAGGGTTTATATCTCTTTAAATACTTAAGAGAAAAGTTCTCCTAAGTCACTCTAAGGGTTGTACACACCACTCATGCATAGTAATTGTGCATTTTCGTGTGACAGAGAGAAAAAGAGAGAGTGGGAGAGACGAGCCACCGCGGGAAAAGTCCTGTGTTCATTTATGGCCGCTAAGGGAGAGATACCCATGGTCGTAGACGTGCACTCAAGGAGAAGGAAGATCTTCTTCCGGATCGTTCGCTCATCTCTCGTTGGGAATCAAGAAGATGCCCACACGCCAGATCATTCAACATGCTCTAGAGAATAGATGGGAAGGCTCAATGATTGTGAAGCGCTTCCAGGTTTTATCTAAACTAAGATCTATGATTGATTTATGTTAAATCAACGATCTTATGTTTTTTATTTTGTTAAATTTTAAAAAAAAATTAAAATACCTATTCCGCTGCGTTCTTGATTTATTTACAAAACTGCAAAAATCGTTTTCGGTAAAATAATTTGCGGAAATTTGTTTTCGAAATTACCAGCAGTTGGTATCGGAGCAAAGGTTTTTGATGATTTAACATATCTTGTTCATGTTTATTCTCTTAAAGTTTGATGATCTATGATTTCATAATGATCTCTTCGATTATGTTTGGTCTTATTTATGTTTATGAGTATGCTCTATTATGTATGATGATTGATTGATTTAGAGTTTAAATGATAATCAATTAGATGTTACTTTGAGTTTATGATCATGCGATGTATTTTTGATTCTTCATTCTAGCATGTTCTTGATTTTTCTATAAATGTTATTTTATGTTCTTGATAAAAGAGTTCATAGAAAATGATTTGTTCTTTAATTGTGTCATAGTTTTTGAGAAAAACTGTTTGACAATTAAGTTACGGATTTTTCAGATTCGAAAATGATACGAGGCGGCGCACACTGAGAGTCGTGCACGCCGCCCGTGTTACTGCGGTGGGGAGAACCACACGACGGCCGTGCGGGTGGTAACCACGCGCATTGGCCACGCGAGAGCAACTCCACATGCTAGCCGCACGGGTGTCGGCCCGCTCCCGTGGTCGCGCAGGTGGCACCCCGTGCGCTAGTCACACGGGTGCCGGATCGCTCCCGTGGCTACGTGGATGGCACCCCGTGCGCTAGCCACACGAGTGTCGACCCACTCCCGTGGCCACGCGGGCTTCGTTCCGTTCATGTGGTCGCTTCGTCCCGTGCCCAAAGCTATGCCAATGCCGTGTGTGACCCATTGGTGTGCGGAATTAGTTCCGTACGTGACAGCGCAACATCTCCAAGGACCCGTTCTTTATGCCGTACGTGGGTATGACTACATGTCTGCATGCAACAATGTCTTGTATCCATAGCCGCGCCACTTTGCCCCGCCTCCGTAGCCGTATGCATGCCGTCTTGTACGCTTGTCGTCGAAATCTACGCGAGCCCGTTGTCGCTTGGTACTTGTCCCAAGTGAGGCCGCGTAGCGTTATGCGAGCCCGTCGATGCTTGGGATAGTCTCGAGCGTGGCCGCATGACGTCCCGAGGATCGTCCTCGTTACGGTTTCCTGTTTGGACTTTTAGCTTGTTCCAAGCTATGCGGTGGCGTTCCGAACGGCATCCCGATGCCGTTGACGTCAGATTATCTATTTTAGAAAATTTCCTATTTTAAATTTCCTTATTTGAATTTTGAATTAGAGATAATTAGGAAATTTGAATTCGTTACCTTATCTAATTTTTGAAATTTAAATTTTGGTAACTAATCTGATTGGATAAGATTTTATTAGAAAATCCTATGTTCTCTAATTTTGAAATTTAAATATTTGAATTTAAATTAAGGATGAGATCCTTAGTTTATGGTAGGATTTAAATTAAGGATAATATCCTCAATTTAAATAAATTCAAATCAAGGATAAGATCACTTGATTTAAGGAAATTTAAACGACTATTTAAATATAGATAGGATCACATATTTAAATAGATTTGATTTCAAATTTAAATATAGATGAGATCCCACTATTTAAGAAAATCAATTTAAATAAATAGGGAATTAATTAACTACCAAAATTAAAATTTTGTATTAAATAGATATAGATAAGATCTATATCTTAAACATATTTTAATTCGATTAAAATATAAAATTTCAAAATTAAGAGTTAATTCGAAATCAATTTAAAATTTTAATTAGATATATTTTTTAATTAAATATTATGTGATAATGTTTAAAATTTTCAAATTCTTACTAAACTATTTATGAGATAATTAGTTATTTGTTTGAATTTGAATTTTGATTTGAATTCAAATCTAGAGATATTCTAGGAGATTTAAATAGTTAAATCTTTTATAATTTAGATTTGAAACTTATGAAGATTTCAAATTAAAATTGAAAAGAATATCTTATCTATCCAAATCTGTCTGATTTTGAATTTAAAGTTTGTAGTTAATTTTAATGAGATTAAAATGGATAATTAGAAATTATGAGATAATTTCAGATTTGGCAAGATTTTAAATTTTCTATTTATTTTAATGAAATTAAAATAAATGATTAGATATTGTGAGATAAATCTAAATTTAAATTTGATAATATTACTATATTAATTATTTGATAATTAATTTATGATTTGAAATTCAAACGTTGAATTTAAATCAAGAGATAATCTAGAAGATTTAATAAGAATAAATTTTATAAAAGATTATCTATATTAATTATTCAATAATTAATTTAAAGATTTGAAATTCAAATGTTGAATTTAAATCTGGAAATATTCTAATAGATTAATGTGATTAAATCTTTTAGATAATCAATATTAATTATGTGATAATTAATTTGAGATTTGAAATTTAAAAGTTAAATTCAAATCAACAGATATTTATAGAGATCTAATTTGATTAAATCATGTACATATCTAATTTAAATCTTGTGAAGATTTTAATTAGTAAATATCTACATTATCCAATTTAAATTTAAATAGAAAATTTATATTTTATTTTAATGAGATTAAAATAATGATTTGAAAATTATGAGATAATTTCAAATTTGATATTCAAGGAGATTTAATTTGGATTAAATCTTTTAATTAAATAAATTAGATTTTGTGAAAATCTTAATTATTCAAACTTGAATGTTATCTCTCACAGTTATTATTTAATAATATCTTTTGTGAAAAGATTTTTCAATTATTAAATAATAATAAATGCTAGAATAATTGATAATCATGAACTTTTCTATTTTATTAAATTCTGCTAATACTCGATTATTATATGGATAATATTGCATGCATATTCTATATAGAGTATTTAATTACATGATCTTAGTAACATATCATATGGGATAGTAGAGCTACTCACATTGCAAAATATGAACATGCTTACATAACTGATTTTAGATTACTAAGTAAGTTAGATAACTGGGTAAAATCATTAAATCTCTAATTATAAAATATTGAGTGGGAGAAGGTATGGGATACCTACAGTCTCCATTGTTTGTTCATTATATACTAGGATGAGTCGCCTTAGAATCTTACTGAACTCCCGTAGGAGGGTTTTCGTCCGGGTAGTACTGGAAATGAATTTTTTAGGATAAGGTATTAGGTGGACTATATAAGGCCGATCACTCGTAGGAGACGGTCTTATATAGAAAACTTAATTACTGAAACAATGGTTACACATTCAACTCGAAATACTGATATCTTTCCGTAGGAGTTCTTGTTAGTAGAGTAGAGGACTAAATTAAATGGTAGTTAGAGATAAGAGATATGAGATATTTGTCTTATTTTCTAAATGAAATCATTTCAGTTTGACTTGTTAATTGCATGACTTCCCGTAGGAGGCTTGTAATTAATGGTAAGTTGAATTATCATGAATATTAGTGATAGTCCTAGGGATACGTCACTTGCATATTGTAGATTTTATTTTACATTATATTAATTATTCAAAATATTTATTGCATGATGTTTGCTTTTATATGGATTAATTTATTTTCATTCAAATAGATATATTCTTAATTCCTTTACCCACTGTACTCACACTCACATAACTTATATGGTTAGACTATGTTGTCTGGATTAATGTAACCTAGATTTAGTGCTTATGACCGATAAGTTATTAAGTTTTCACTCTTATATGTTCATCCACATTCACTAGTCAGACTAGTGAAGAAAAATAAAGCATATATGTGGTAGGAGAATTCTTAGAAAATTCATTGATACATGTTGACATATGATGTCCAATATATTACTACATGAAATTCAAGGAATTCAAACCACTACAATATTATGCTAAATCTCAATGAGATACCTAATGAACATCTTCAACAAGTAAAAGTAGCTAAAGGTGAATTTTCTAATCCCTAGCTAAAAGGAAAATGTTTCTTATAAAGCACTAAAGGATATTGAAAGAAAATTGTTAGGGATACCTATATAATACCTGATTGGTAGGTAATAATAGTTTATTGTTCATTAACTTATTTTAGTAGATGACTTAATGAATCTTGGATAGGATTCAAGAATCATTAACCATATTTGCATGTCTGTTGCAAAGGAATCTAGGAAACCAAAGGGTTTAGTGAAGGCAAGTTCACTAAGAGTAAGGACTTCAATGGCTATAGTGTCTATACATAAAATGAGAAATATTTAAATTCATGTTTGATGAATTTATAAATTAGGACATTAAAAATTGTCAAGCATTTAAGAAAATTTTGATTTTTGTTTCATACTTGATGAAACAATATTATTCCGTTTGTCTCAACGACAAAGTTTCTATGTGAAAGAATAATATTCTTAATTGCGCTAAATGACATTTTTATTGACTTAATTATTCTCATTGTATAATACTAATAATGATGAGATTAAACATGATAAATCTATTCATAAGAAAGTGAGTAAATACTAAGAATAAAACATATTTGTACTTCGGTTATATTAACCTAAATATGATACAAAGATTGGTTAATGATAGGCATCTAAACTTGTTAGAAGCTATATATTTACCAATCTACGAATCTTATCTGGAAGGTAAAATGACTAAATGGTCATTTTTTAGAAAAGACCTAAGAGTACAAGAATATTTAAAAATAGTACATATTGTTGTCTGCGGGCCCTTGAGTAATTAAGCCCAATGAGGTTTTAAATATATGATTATTCAAAAATTTTGTTATGCTTACCTAATGTGACTGTTAATTGATTTTTTTCGAAAAGTTCAAAGAATTAAAAATAGAAACCAAAAGGTAATTAGGAAAAGCATAAAGACTCATCGATTGAATTGAAGCGTTGAATACCTCTATAGAGAATTCTTAGGAATATCTCATAGACAATAAAAACTTTTGGCTATGATTAAGTTGTTGTTCAATTATTTATTAATACGATACCAAAGTAAGTTATGCCTTGAGGAGCTAACTGATGATGTAATCAGCCTATCTATGAAAGATAGATTAGAGTAAGTACTTAGGAAGGATAAATCACTAGAAGATCAATATATATCGGACCATCATTGTAGTGGGAGGATTGTAAGACAATCTGGTAGATATTTGGAAATAGAAGAGTCCTATAACCTAGAATATGATTACTATACATACTAAGAGGAAATAAATGATGTTGATATAGATCTTTGGCTAAAGGCAATTGAATCTATATTAGAGTCTATGTACTCTAATAAAATCTGGGATCTTATAGATCTACTTGGAGGGGTAAAACCTTTTAAGTATAAATTAGTCTATAAGAGAAAAAGAGGAATAGACAGGAAAGTAAAAACTTTCAAGGCAAGTTAGTTGCAAAAGGATTATATACAAAAAGAATGTTTATTCTGTTATTATGGTCAAGTCTATTTATATACTCTTTTCCATAGTCGTATCTCTTGATTATAAGATATAGTAAATAGACATCAAGATAGCTTTCCTGAATAGCAATCTTGACAAATATATCTAAAAGATACAGCCAAAGGGAGTCATTGAAAAAGGCCAAGAAAGTAAAGTTTGTGAAACTTTAGAGGTCTAATTTATAAACTTAAGCATTTGTCTAGAATTTATTGATTTGATCAATACATAGATGAATCTTATATCTATAAAAGATTCAGGGCAGCAAAATGATTTTTCTGATTTATACATATTAATGATATACTAATCATTGGGAATAATATAGGATGACATTCATCAACAAGAATTTGATTAACACAATAGCATGATATTTATTATGCTGTTGGAATAGTAAGTTGTTACTAATCCAATCCAGAAGCTGAACATAGAGTTATAGTCAAGTGTATCCTTAAGTATCTTAAGAGAAATAGGAACTGTATACTTGTCTATTTTGGAGAAAGATCTAACTCATGTAAGATGTATTAATTCGGATGCTCGATCTGAAAATATACTTTAGAGGATCAACCTTTTGTTATGTGTTAACCCTAATAGCAAGACGCTATAGTGAGTAAGATAGCCTTAGCAGAAGAACCTTGTTGGTCCGTTTACCAAATCTTTAGCTATCAAAGTATTTAAGGATCACCTAGAAGGAATGAGACTGCGTGATATATCACATCTACTTTAAAGGATAAGTGGGAGATTATTGGGAATATCCCCTAGAAAGCAGTTTCTTTGTTTGGCATTTTAAACAATGTTTATTGGATTTAAGTGTTATCTATTTGTTATTAATAAATTCCATATTATGTCCCAAATAATATACATGTGATGTTTATGTTTTCTATTATACAAACGTCTAAAAGTTTCCATGACTAATAATGAGTAATAAATAATTGTTCGTGTGAAGTGTTCATATGTGGGAGACTAAATTATTTATTTCATCATGTCTAAATTAAAAGTTCACATTCTGCAAATAAAGATGGAATACTTTATTTTACCATAGAATGTAGTGTTGATTATTTCAACGGGATTGATGAAGTCTCTAATTATCGAAGTGTCTGACTTCAGATAGAAACACTAGCGCATTATAAGAAAGTTAAAAGTGCATTGAACTGGACCAAGTGAAAATAGAATTTGAGGTTAAGTGTCGTAACTCAATATTTTATCTTTCACTAATCAAGCACTATTGCAAGATTACCTTAATTCTAGTGACTGTCGGACTTGTTTTTATGAGTTTTATCTTTTTGACTTACAAAATGACTAGTTCCAATTATATGGTTCGAACTCCGGTATCTTGGAAGATAAGATTTGTGAATTGACGAGAATGCCTTTCATGATTTGGACACCATGCATACAATGTCATTTTGAGTTTTTTCAAGGACTTAGGATAATAAAAAACCAGGCGCCAGGTATTGACTTTGTGAATTTGACTGTGTTTGTATGGGCAGTTACAAACACCGTAGTCAATTATTATCCATTAGATGAAAAATGGCAACTCAAAGATAAATATATACTAGAGGGATAATACGGTAATTTCACTTCACTAGTACGGCATTACATCGGATGTATATTTGTAGGTATAGTATGTGCTAAATAGATTAAGTTAATTAAAGTGTTAATTAGCTTCATAGAAAATATATGACATTTAGTCTAAGAGTGCAATATTGGGCCTATAGTGGAGTGTCCTAATATTAATGGACATGGCCCAGTCATAATTAAGAGTTAATTATGATTATGGGTAGTTGGCCCATCAGAGCTTAGACTATCTGGATCCATAAGGTCTCCTGTCTAGCTCACATATAGCCTAATAACTAATTGAATGGTTAGTTGAGCCCAATAAGCCCATTAGGGTTTACATCTCTTTAAATACTTTAGAGAAAAGTTCTCCTAAGTCACTCTAAGGGTTGTACATATCACTCATGCACAGTAATTATGCTTTTTTGTGTGACAGAGAGAAAAAGAGAGAGTGGGAGAGATGAGCTGCCGTAGGAGAAGTCCCGTGTTCGTTTATGGCCGCTAAGGGAGAGATACCCATGGTCGTAGACGTACACTCAAGGAGAAGGAAGATCGTCTTCCGGATCATTCACTCATCTCTCATTGGGAATCAAGAAGATACCACACCCCGAATTATTTAACAGGCTCTAGAGAATAGATGGGAAGGCTCAATAATTATTAAGGACTTCTAGGTTTTATCTAAACCAAGATCCATGAATTGATTTATGTTAGATCAACGATCCTATGTTTTGTGTTTTGTAAAATTTCAAGAAAAGTTTAAAATACATATTCCGTTGCGTTCTTGATTTGTTTACAAAACTGCAAAAATAGTTTTCGGTAAAATAATTTGTGGAAATTTGTTTTCGAAATTACCAGCATAGACAACACTACATTCTATGGCATAGTAAAGTATTCCATCTTCAATATACAGAATACGAATAATTTAATTTAGACATAATGAAATAAAGAATATAATGTCTCCCACATATGAACTCATCATACGAATAATTCTTTATTACTCATTTCATGTCTTGGAATCTTTTAGATATTTGCATAAAATAAACATACACATCACATGTATATCTATGGGACATAAATGAAATTGAAATTAATAACATGGAATTTATTAATAACAAATAGATACTAAATAATCCAATAAATATTGTTCATAATGTCTAAATAATAAACTGCTTTATAGGACATTATTCCAACAGATAACGCATATGAAGGCTTTGTTCCACTAAGGTCAATCGTTGTAACTTAGAGCTCGACTCATCATTAAAATCCGAATCAGAGTCATCAACATCTTCATCGAGTTTGACTACAGATTTAGGAATTAAGGCATTGGGGTGCTACCTACTGGAGGAAACTCCTACAGACAAATGGGATGTCGACTCATGTTTTAATAATCTCACCAAGGTCAGGTGGTTGAGGACATGTTGAGTAAGGACAAGCTCATCTCTGGGTTCCCAAATAACTCTAGCTTAAAGCATAATTCAATGATTAATGACGGACATGCCATTCTAATTCTAACCTTTCGATTGGCATGAAGGATGGAGCATCGAATAACTTTCTCGATATCGATAGATAATCCTTTGATGATGGCATAAAGCAAGATAGCTTGGTCAGGCGTGATATCACTATGATGAGATACCGACATCAAACGAGCATTCAGAAAACAAGACCAAGCTTTGGTGGAGACAGACATAGTTTTGGTCTTGAGAAATTTCCGCTCATCGTTGTGCCAAATCGAATTAGTCCCTGGTTCACATAGAACTTTCAAGATATCATCATAGTCTGGTGTGTTGTCAAAGGTGGCTAGCTCATCCTTATCTATATTAGGCAATTTGAAACAAGAGTTAATGCCTATCCTTGTAAATAAAACATTTTGCCCATGCACCATGTTGGCGCAGTTTCTATGTTCAGCTACATTGGCATAGAATTTCTGTACAATCACTTGTACCCGGACATTTCGTTGCTCACAAAGTGTTTCCCATCTCTTTTACACCAAAATCATTTGGAAGCATCCTATGAAACAAAGTGGTCTTGATCAGCACTTGAACTAGTAGCTGTAGCTTTCCTTTTAGGTGCCATGATATTAATATTGAGAACTTTGAAATTTCCCCAGCTAGTAACACAACTCAGCTTTTGCAACAAAAAGATTCTAGTATACTTTTGAAAATTGATTTAAGCAACACAATTTTCTCCCACTGATCATTAGGTGAACATCATTACTTGCATTCCAAAATTGCTTTCTGCAAAGACTAATAACTGTTATTACCCACCACTAGCTTCAATGACACGCCAAATGATCTATTTATGCACTCAAGATGCCACTAACTTAGAAGAGTATGCTAAAAATACATGAGAAGACAATTCTTACAAACCAACTTTTCTCCCAATGAAAATGAGCACAAATCGCTCCTTTCTTGCTTAGAAATAATAAGGATATGTTTTCCACTCAAAACTTCCTTAAATAAAGCATTTCCAAGCCCTAATCACCTTAGAAGCATTTCGTTGAACATGTGGCGTGCATAGAAATTTTAAGCTTGTAATAATAGTGTGTGTATCAATATCTTTCCAATATTTACAATAAGCAATCAAAAGCACCAATATAGATTTCAAACCCACCATAAATATGAGCAATGAGAAGAGAAATACTCACTTGAAAAGTTTTTCTTGATGGTTAGAATGGTGGACCAACAATGGATGTGAAGAATAACGATTGAGATGATGAAATGATGTGATGATAGTGGTATTTGGAAGTTGAAATGGTTAATAGTAAAAGGAAAATGGTGAGGTTTTGGTGTTTGGTAGGAGAAGGAAGGATGTGTTGAGGTGATGGTAGAAGAAGAGGTGTGGAGGAGAGGATAAAAATGGTTTTAGTAGGGAGAAGGGGCCATGACTCCCCTTAAATTGCGACCTACTAGTGCGTGGTGCTACAACGCCACGAATTGGCATTGTGGCCCCATCGTGCTATTTTTTTCCACATTCTGTCAACTAAAACCTCTCTCTCTCACACCCTATTTTCATATATTCTCATTTGCACTCAATTTTCTCCTAACTAGAGTTGATCTCATCGTTTTTGCACTCTCAATTCTTGTTTTCAACATTGCTTTGCATCAAAATATGATTTCTCTTTCTTCCAAACTCTAGAATTCTGAAAATTCCTTGTGTTTTAGTATCCTTTTTTTTATCTCTTGATTAAATGGCTCCTAGAAAGGAAAACCCAAGGTGAAAAGGGAAGAAAATTCATTCTAAGGAACAACAACAATATACTAAGGCAATGTTAGACACTCATATTCTTGATTTTCCTGCCCTCATGGCCAGGTATAAAGAAATCTTTTTCAAAAAGAGTATCATTTGGAGTAAAACATTCAATTTTAGGGTTTATCATTTGCCAATTTTCCTAATTATATTGAAAGTATGGGATGGATTGAATTCTACTCCATTAGGGAGACAGGGTATCCTGAGCTGATTAGAGGTTTCTATACCGATGCAAACATCTCTAAGGAACAATTTGCTATCTCTGGTTCCCTCAAAGGCATAGATTTTTCCATTACTAAATAGCTCCTTGTGGATATACTACATCTTTCGATGGGTGATTACAAATTTCCCATTACCAACACTTGGCCTATGATCAAGGATTTTGATTCTCAACAAGCCCTACTCTGTGTCTATTCTACTGATAGTTTTCAACCTAAGCCTCGTTTTACTGATCTTTCTCTAGAGGCTAGAATTCTCTTTCAATTCATGTCTCAAAACATGATCCCTAGAGCTAGTCATAGGGATACACCTACCTTTGGTGATATCTATTTTATTGACTCCATTCTTATTAGAAGAAGGCTATATTTACCATTCTTTATTCTTTATGAGATGATCATTGCTATAGATAGTAGGAGATCTTCTCTTCCTTATAGTTTCCTTCTCACTCGTATCTTCCAACATTTTAACATCTCGACCATTGATGAGGCTGAACACAAACCTTGGTCTATAGATATGGAAATCAACGACTTTCAGTCTTATAGGCTTCACTTTTATCAATAACACATCGGTGGCCAAGATCAGATAGGCATATGAGCAAAAGGTAGGGGCTCAACAAGAAACGGGAGGTAGTAGAGCTGTTGAAGATGCTGAGGAGACTTATGTTGAAGAGGTTTCTACATAACAATAAGGCGTTCTTGCTCAATCTTTGACTACACTGAAGCCTTCAACAGCCTCTCAGAATGCCTCAACACAATCCACTTAACATTCAGTACTTGTATGACACTGAACTGGACCACTTTCAAATTCTATCAGCTGATATCGATTCTATCCAGCAACAATAAGAACATCAATTCTAGATTATCCAAGATCAGCAGGATGAGATGATGAGGATGATGTAATCTTATTTTGGGCATTTCTCTCCTCTTTAGTTGTCTTTTTTTTTTTGTGGATTGTTGGCTATTTTTTTGTATAAACTTCTTATCTGCTTGACAATGGATGTTATGTTTGCCTTACTATTCTCTTTTATGTATTATTTTGATGATATCAAGAGGGGAAAATATGGGTGATTTAAATCTTTTCTTAATTGGTATCCATGAGTATTTCAATTTTTAATTAACAAGTGGTATAAGCTAGATTATTTCAATAAATTTTCATAAGCTATATATTCAAAATATGCACTTTTTACAAGTTTAAGGGAGCTTTACTAATCGGTAAAATTAGGCATATTTTGATGGGGAGTTTTACAAATCGATAAGGATGCTTATCTTAACCTATTTTTCATTCCTTACTTTTTTTAATATTTAAAATAAAATATTTGCAACCAAAAACTTTAAAATAGCCAATGTTGGGTTTTCTATCTTTCCAAAGCTCACAAGGTGTCTTATTCAAAATTGGCCTTATCATAACTCTATTTATAATATGGCAAATGGTACGTACTGCTTCAGTCTAAAAATATTTTAGCAAACTATTTTTATTTAGCATACTTTGTGCCATTTCTTGTAAAGTTCTATTCTTTCTTTCTATATTTCTATTTTATTGTGGAGTTTTAAGAGCAAAAAAATTATGATTAAATTCATTTTTGTAGCAAAATACTACCATTTCATCTTTTTTAAACTCACCACCATGATCATTTCTAATAGATGTGATGGTGTCACCTTTTTCATTTTGCACTTTCTTACAAAAGATAGTAAGTACATTTAAAACATCATTTTTATGAGCAATGAATAGAATCCAAGTTAATCTTGAAAAATCATCTACTATCACAAAAGCATAGTATTTTCCATCAAGCAAGCTACACTTAAATCCATGTGAAGTAGTTGCAAAGGTCTAAAAGTAGTAATGATATTTTTGGATTTAAAAGAACTTTTCACTTATTTTTCAAATTGACACGCATCGCAAACTTTGTCTTTTTCAAAAAGAAAAATTAGGTATACCACTAACAAGGTTTTTCTTAGAAAGTGTAGAGATAGTATTCATGCTAGTATGTCCAAGTCTTCTATGCTAAAACTAAGAATCATCTTTTAAAACCGAAAAATATTTATCTTGACTAAAATATTTTTCAATGCCAATAGTATAAATATTATCTTTTTTTTACTTTTAAAAATAATTTCTTTTGAATAAGTATCCTCAATCAAGCATTTGGAAGGCTTAAAAATCGCTCAATAACCCTTATCACAAAGTTGACTTATACTAAGCAAGTTATGCTTAAGGCTATAAATAAATAAAACATTTTTTATAATAGGAGAAGAAGTGGAACCAATATTACCTTTATCCAAAATCTTTCCTTTAGCATTGTCTCTAAAAGTGACATGTCCTCCATTCCTTTTTATAAACGATAAGAGCAAGGAATAATTACTGGTCACGTGTTTGGAGCAACCACTGTCTAAGAACTAAAAATTTTTCTTCTTTTGTACCTACAAATAAGAATCAAACTTTGATTTTTGGTTCTCATATTAATTTGGGTCCTTGAGTGTTAGTTTTAGATTCTTTCGGTACCCAAGCTAGTTTTCCACCAAAATATGCTTTTTTCTTCACAAAGCATAAAAAACTAGTATGTCCATCTTGATTGCAATAAGTGCAAGTGTATTTAGTGTCACTAGTATTCACTTTCACAAAATAGTTTTTGAGGTATTTTTATTTTATGGAAGTTTTTTACACAATACCTCATTTTTCAAAAACATATTTTTGTCCACCAAGTATCATATCAAAATTTTTCCTTCCATTTGTAAATTTATGGACAATTTTGGTCAAGTCTAAAACCTTGTCATTTAAGGAAGTGTTTTCTTTAGATAAAACATCACAACTACTACAACATAATTTTACTTTCTTTCCTTTTGTAAACTCTTCAAACTTTTTAGACAAACTAAGAATTTTCTTTTTAAGAGCATTGTTTTTGAAAATGAGTTTTTCATTATTTTTGTGCAAATCATTAAAATCACTCAATAAATTTTCATATGATAAATCACAATCACTATCATTTTCACTAAACTCACTACTTGTACCAAAATTATGAAATTCAATTTTAGGTTTAAGTGAGTTTACCTCATTTTCTATTGCCATGAAGCACATGTTGGCAATTTCTTCTTGTTTTTCTTCTTCGGATTCTTCTTCTTCACTATCATCTCATATGGCCTTCATTACCTTCTTCTTCATTTTTCTTCTCAAGGGATATTCATTCTTCATGTGACCTAGTTTTTGCATTCAAAGTAAGTGATTTGGTTATCCTTCATTTTCTTTTCTCAGAGGTCATTGCCTTTGGTATTTTTCTTAAAATTCTTCTTTTTGAAGTTTAGGTACTTCTTGTACCTTTTGGTAAGTAGGGCAATGTCTTCAAGCTCACTATTCACAAATTCTTCTTCTTCTTCAATATTATCTTGTATGGTGGCTTTGAGTGCTATTCCTTTCTTCTTTTTTTTTTCCTCTCCTTCTTCTTTATTTGTTTCCTTCATAAGAATTTCAAGAGTCAAAAGAGAACCCATAAGTTCTTCAAGAGGAAGTTTGCTAAGATCCTTAACTTCTTGAATGGCCACCACCTTAATCCTATATGCTTAAGGGAGGCTTCGAAGAATCTTGGTCACCAACAAACTATTTGGAAATATTATTTCTAGAGTACCAGAAGAGTTAATAATGGTTATAAATCTAGTAAATATTTGTGAAATAGATTCATCTTTTTTTCATTTTAAATAACTTATAGTTTCTAGTAAAAATATTGATGTTAGTTCCTTGATAAGAGACTTCTAGCATGTTTTATGATTCATGAGCATCTCTAACTTTCTCAATATTATTGTAAATATTCCTATCTAAACCACACATAAGAATATTTCTAGCTCCACCATTTTTGGTGAAGTTGATTTTATCTTTTTCATCATATTCTTCTATATCTTTTTCAACTTTTCTACCATCAACTACTTTTGTAATTTTCAAAGAACTTTTAGTGACAATATACCAAAGATCAAAATCAATGGACCTAAGATAAGTATCCATACAACTTCTCCAATAATTAAAATCACTTCCATTAAAAAATGATGGTTTGGATGGAGATAACCCCTCGTATTGAAAAGAAAAATTATTTGGACTAGCCATCTCAAAAATGACTAAGTTTTAAAAATTTAAGCACTAAGCTTTGATATCAATTGTAAGTCCAAGGTTAGCTAACTCAAAAGGGGGAGTGAATTAGATTTTAAAAACTTTTGCAAACCTTTCTTGGAAGACAAGTAGATTTAGTAAGTAAAAACTACAACAAGTAAAAATAGACAAATTGCATACATAAACTCAAGATAAATAAATTTAAAGAGATAGAGATAGATAAATACAAATACTATTTTTACGAGGTTCAATAAATACGATGATTTATCTACGTCCCTGGCTCTTGGCAACCCGCTTTAAGCTATCCACTATCAGATCAAGAGAATAGGCTTGACTGTCCCTTTTACACAACAAGTGCTTTCTTCTTAGGCATACTTACGCCTTTACAATAGCTTTAAATCCGACTCTATCATGCCTAAAACAGATTGTTTAGACTCCGGTGCTAATCTCACCTAAACTGGATTGTTTATGAATTCGGTGTCAACCTCATCACATAAATACAATTTGATTTTTGTTTGTTGATGCACTCAACTAGAATCTCTCTAATAAAAATGATTGATACAAGGTAAGCCTAGAGAGAATAAGTGAAAACATAAGGTATGATCTAGTTTTGCTCAATTGACTTTTGTGAAAAAGTGAATTTGAAAGTTTAATTCACAAAAGATAATTTGAAAGCATGAAAGTATATATAAAGCAATGTAAGAATGTTCAAAAGTTGTTTCAAGGGTTAAAAATACTTCTATTTAAAGACTAGAATGAAAACTAGCCACTTATGACCGCTTATGATCGTTTAACAAACAATCTACCATTTTTGGCAGACTGAAAGTTTACTTTTGGTAGACTAAAAATACTAGTCATTGAAAGTGCAATTCTAATGGTTAGATTTTAAAAAGTTATTAAAAAACAAAAATAGAGAAATCGGTAGCCCAATTCAATCGTTTCCAAAAAGTGATTTTTTAATTGATTCAATATGTAATATAGAGACTATTGAAATTTTATATTTTAATTGGAAATAAATATATTTAACAATTTTGCTTTGAAAATTTCCAATATTATGAAAAATTTGAGGCATTAAAATCATATAATATGTAGACAAATATTCAAGTACAAGAATTAAGTATGTAACCTTTGCTAGTCTAGGTCTTGTTAACTTGATCATTGTCTTCAAACTCTTTTCCATAATCTATTTTGAATGTCTTGTGAACCTTTTAATTTAACTTGTTATACACTTAAGTAGATTATTAGTCCTTAATCATATATTTGTTAACTTCAAAATAAGAGTGTATGATTGATGACACAAAGCATGACTCAACATACATAGGTATATATAAATAAGCATATAGTTCACATAACATTTAGAAAATACTTATATTTACTATGTTCTTATAACGCAGTAAAATATTTGTCTTTACTTATCTCTAGTTGATGTTCCTCTTAATCTTCGTGTTTATCTCCAAACCTCTCTCTATCTCTCTTTCATTTTTTTTCTTTTATTTTCATTTTTTCTTTCTAAACTTTACTCGAGATGTAGGTGAAACAACGTATATCTAAAATTGAATCTCAAGCCCTATTTATAGATTTCACTAAGCTCCTCAAGCTAGTAGCTTTCTCATCACCTAAAGCTTCCTCTATTGTGACACATAATGCCACATCTCCTATCCACATCGAGCCACTTAACTCGACCCAAACGTTAACATATATTTGCCACTAACCTTATCTGCCTGCTTGACACCTAGCTTGCCCAAATGATGACACCTAGTTACCACTAACCTTATCTGCATACTTGAAACCTAGCTTGTCCTATTCCATTACATGCTTCAGACTGACACCTCATGCTTTTAAACTTTACACCTTGTGCTTACAGTGGCACCTCGTGCTTATAGACACATCATGCTTAGAACACCTCGTACTTCACTTTTTGACTTATTGTCTAAATATTATGTTTTATAGAACTGTCTAGCATGAAAATCTAGAAACACTAACTTCTCTCTAGAAATTGATCACAACATTAGAAACAATCTTGTCTCTTCTGTCAGTAGCTTATCTTTTCTAGATTGTTGGAAACTTAACCGTCAATTTTTGTCGAAAATATTTTCTTTCATCGTATTATCTATCATCAAAAGTTTACACTAGTAAGTACCTCAATCAGTAGCTTAACTCATTTTAATTATATAAAACCTAATGATAAAAGTCTATCTCGTAAAATATGAAATCTTTTTTACTAGGATCTTTATAAACTTATAAAATTATTAAGCTCCTTATTGACTAGCTTAACTTCTCTGCTTAACTTAGAACTAGATAAAGCTCTATTATATATGCACGTGAATCGGGGTATGACACCGATGGAACTGATTCAATGCCGAAGCATCGAGTTGACTCTGAAGATGCTTGGTGATGAACCACGTGTCCTGTAGGAAAGGGAGATGCAAGACCATCCTCAGTATTATATTCATCACTTGGGGGTTCAGATTGGCTTGGATATGGCTGTAGCTGCCAAAGGTTCCGAAGATGACGAACCCTTCTAGCTCTTGAAGCAGACCCACTGACGGTTACGGATCGAATCTGCTTTCCTCTACAGAGGATGGTCTGAATAAAGTGCACTAAAGTGAATAAAGTGCAAAAGACCCTAAAATCAATACACGACTTACAATATGAGAAAAATAGGGGAATCTAAAAGTGTTCTCCATCCACCTAAGGAGCGGAGAACACCATGCCCCTCTGATAGCATATAGCTTGGAGTAGGAGTCCCACTACTCATCTGAATTTGGCATACCCCAAAAATTATGGCGTCCTAAAAGCAGCTGAAGGTAGAAGGTGGGGTAAGAACTCTTCTTGGGAATGAGGGTAAGCTTCTATCATAGAAGACCACCTCAAGATCGATATGCACATTTAGCAATACCGATAAGGCAGAGAGCCCCATCAGAATCATGATTGTGTTGGCGTTTAGCTACATAAGATAGATCCCTATCAAAGAGGAAAATTGGTGAACAAGGGGAGGAAGGGGGAACTGCAACCATTCAAGGTGCTTCTTCCCCAAGATGATGAACCCATTGGGGGAAAATGGGCACAAGTACTAGCCAGCGGAGCCCTTGACTCTTTGAAGGGTAATCCTACCAAGAAAGCAGAGCTACTTCCTCAAGGAGTTGACCTCAGAATCTTGAACATGGTAGAGTTTTTGGCTTCTATTTAGGGCTATTTCTACATGTGTGAGAGGGAAGTTAAAGGTATTTTTGGGGAGAGAAAAATTTTCGAAACCCTATAATTTAGGGAGTAGGAAGGCTTGAGAGATGAAACGTATGCACTTGAAAATTTTTGGTAATGTGAAAAGTAAGGACAAGTATGGTTTTTATAGTAGGAAAGCCGAAGAGTCTTTTCTCCAAAGGGACAGCATGAGAAAAATTTGGAAAGTTAAAAATTTGGAAATTTTGGAAAGTATAGGGAAACGTATGCCTACATTAGCAACTGAAGGATAATGATGAGTTTAAGCCACGATTACGCATTTATAGGCCGAATACATGATTTCTCCTATTTGATAATAGCAAGTCTATCAAAGGGGAAAATAGGGGCAGTTGTGGGGCTTATTTCTGTAATGTGTGCCACGGGGATTAGAAGATAGCTAGATAAGTGGCAGAAAATGGCAAGCTCAATACAGGCCCCGAGAACACTATTTAACTATCACGTGAGCTTCGTGTGATGTAGTGCGAGCCCACTAACCTACATAAGTAAAAGTTGACCCCACCTCAGGTTTATATCAGACAGACCTTGGATAGGTTCAACTGACCCCAGATCTCCTCTCGTAGTCTGAAGGGTCAGTAACCCTTGTGGTCTTCTATTGAATTGTCTTTACATGTAATACTTAGTCCTAAACTCAGATAGAATATTTAATGCTGCATCGTGATCACCATATGTGTTAGGTAAACCACCTTAACAAAACAACAGAAAACCACGATCTCGTCTCTTCTAGACATGTACCGGAGGAGATCGTGGAGAGCAAGTTATGTCAACTCAAAAGGGATTGCAGTATCCATAATTCACGATTCTTGGAACAGATAATGATGGAAAGAAGTAATTAGTCCTAAAATTAGGGGGCGCTAAGTTCCTAATTCAAGGGGTATAAATATCACACATTGTTTTCAGTAAGGGATATAGACAATTTCTCTTTGCTATTTAGTTCCAGTAAAAATATATCTAACTTAAGCATCAGAGAGTCTTACAGGTGGCTACCCTTGTCTTCCAGCTCCGGTCTAAATGTAGAATTAACTTGAAGTACCATGACCACGTAAACAGTTGGTGAAAATAGCCCCAATAATAACTATTAGACATAAGTACATAACAGTGCTAAGAAATTCTCAATTTCTCCTCCTAAACAAAATGTGAATGTAACATTTAATCTTTAATTTTATCACCTAACGGTGAATATTTGTTTTTATTTGGTACAAAATGATAACTATTTTTGGAAAAATGCTCACTGCTTTGAATTTTTGCTTTAGGAATAATAGCTATGGTGTAAGTATTATTATCACTATTTTTATTATTATTCTTATTTTTTAAGAAATATATAATGAACTGTCGTCTCAAAAGAAAATATTTTTGAACCCTCATATTTTTTATCCAAGTATCTATATTTTAATAGACGCTCTTTGGGTTTGGTACATGAACTCTTGACTTGACTATCTAGTATAATTTTTTTTAATCAAATTGAGCTCCTCAAGATAATAATAGTAATAAAAGTTAAAATACTTTAATTACAATATAAACACAAATTATTACAATTTCAAACTCCTCAAAAAATAGACGAAAAGTAGATCATAAATACAATAATAGCAAGAATTGTGATACTATAATTTTCTAAAAAAGAAGATAATTATGACCACCAGCAAACAATTATTTTCATCTGCTACTAGACTATGTTTTGGTGAGTATACACTATAATTCTAATATTAAAAGAGATCTACGTATGTTAAAAAGAAAACTAACTATCTGCATTATAGATCTAAATAAAAAAATATATCAAATTCAAAATTTAGTAAACAGAATTTAAAAATCCATACGGATCAAAGATCAACCAAGTGGTATAAAATCCACACAAAATTAATACTACAATTAGATCTTAATCTGAACTTATTAGGAAATTAAAAGAAAAAAAAAAAAACTCATCGTCATCAAAAGAGATTAGAGAGGATGTGGATGAAAAAGAAAAAGCCAAGATAAAGAGATCAAAGCATCTTAATCTAGCATGTTAGGAGAGTGACAACAAGAATTTTCTTAGAAAATAGAGAATGGGTATTAGAATTTTTTTTTTAAATGAATTTTTAAGCTCCGATCAATTCTGGTATAATTTGGAAAGATGAAAAAATAAATATATTTTTTAAGGAAAAAAAAAAGAAAAGAAAGAGACATGGTGTCAGCATAGACAGCAAAGCAGCAAGTCGCTATTGGGTCAGACAGAGAACGAGAAGTCTAGGACCAGGAGCATTCCGGTTGTTTGAGGTCCCCACCCACTTTACCGTTGTGGAATGGGACACGTGTATGCTGATAACGGTTTACAAATGGCAAACAAGGGTCTAGTCACTCTCCAACATCATAGCTTATCGGATCCAATCTCGTATCATCCATGTTTTGTATTCATGCACCAATAATGTTTCCAAAAATACCTCCAATTATTTGCATCTCATAATCCCTATAAGCCTCCTTCACCCTCCTCTCCATTATTTTGCCCAACTACCACCAAACCATGCCACATTATAGACATATATATACAAGTTCAGAAAAGTCTTTCTTTGGGAAAGTGCTTTTGAATTTTCATTATATATATGTATGTATAATATATATAATGGTTCCCAATATATATATATACGAAATTGGATTGGACTTTTGAAGGCATGTAGTGTTAAAGTGGACGATAAAAAGAAGTGCTTTAGGTCTAGATGGATGCCAAACCAAATAAAATCTTTACAGTCGTGCAATTGCATAAGAATGCTCCAATAAATACTCAAGAAATTAAAATATATATAATTAAAAGTGAAATGTCAGTGTTTTTTTTTTTTTCCCTTTTCGAAGAAAGTAAAATAGTATTCATATTTAAAAGGAGAAACGAAATAAATAATTAATTACGTTCACGAAAATATGCTCCCTCGAGTAAAAAGGCTGAATATTCACTGCTTCTTTGGCAATATTACTGTCTGATGTTTTGTTTTTAAAGAAGATAAACGTGAAATAAATTATTTATCTTTATCAAACAATAGTACAATACACATTGAGAAATTTTTTTACCTCTTATTTCACTTTTATAAACAGAAAAGAGGAAATATGAATACTGAAACAAATTCTTAGTTGTTTCTTCAATATATCGAAAAAAATGAGCGTTTTTTTATTTTAAATGTGATTGATTTAATAAACCAGTACTTTACTTTGAATCACATGAATGTTGCTAATGAAGTAGAGGAAATTTGTTTAGAGGGGCATGCAATATTTTTTTTTTGTTGGCTAATTTTAAAACATTTGTGTTAATATAGACCAATATGAAATGAAATAGTATATTTAAAGTGAGGCCAAAGAAAAATTATCTAAAATATGGATAAAATTTAGTATTTCAAAATAATATAAGCAAAATTCAGAAATTTAAAAAAAAAATAGTTACTCATATTAGAGTACTATTGAAATATTTTTATAAAACAGAGGCAAAATTAGAATTATAAAAATTCAGGGGGCAAATAAAAGATAAAAGTCAAATTTTTGATAAAACTAAAGTTAAAAAGTATAATTAGAATGTCGCTGTGCATTGTCTATTTAAGAACTTGTTGACTTTTAAGTTTTATTGTTTATCACAAAGGAGTATAAAGGTCCATAGAAAATGACGTTGCCAGCATGAATCTTTGCTGCCGTCTTGAAGTATTGACAATGGTACCAAAATGATAATATAATATTATTGAAAAAATCTAAATTAATTGAAAATCGTGGACCGACATGAATGGCATTTACTTATTTTTTTTTCATTGCAATATGAATTTCAATTGCAGCTAAAAAAAAAAAAAAAAGAACTATATAATGGGGTAAGAAAGTAAGCTTCTTTAGTCCTATCAATAATACCTAGTGATTGCACCTTCAAAAAATATTGCGTACGGCCGTACCTAGTGATTATGAGAGTTAATTTCGTGATTTCTACAGGGGAGAGAGAAGACCAACCGAAACAACTTCTTTAGGCGTTGAAAAATGTTAGCTTTTACTCATGATTCATAACTACTTTCCTCTAGAAATAAAGTGTCATTTCCGCTTCATTAAGGGTTATATGAACACATAGTCGGTCTACCATTTAAACCTCAATTATTTTACATATGATTTACTTTTGCCTTACAGAGGGCTAGTGGACACTGAATCCGTGTACCATATAATTCTCACTTGTCTCAAATATGATTACTTAAGACCAAACTACCAAATTTTGCGGGTAAATCCGGCACACTATGCTACCACCTTGTGGTTTGAGAGTTTCACGTTAAGTATCAACAACTGGCTACAACACCTCATGGAACAAAATTACATTACCATATCTCTCTCTTTTCTTTCATGAAAATTACAACATATCTCTTAGAACTTTGTACAATTTATCGACTTGATATGATACTAATTTGGATTCTAAGTCAAACTCGCTAACAAATTTAACGTATTCGCTTATCTGACAAGACATTTTCCCCAAAAATATAGAGCATGAGGTTTAGACAAAAACTTTACGACTTATTTACGCATGTTATATATTAAAATAGCATAGTGCATGCGGTTTGGTTTGCTCTACTTGAGCCAAATTGATTATTAGAGAGATAATTAGACAATGCCAACGCGAGTTCAAAGATTCCGATTATGATCTTATATCAATCTTGATCTATCTTCTCTCTTTCTTTTAATTTTTACTTATTTTTCCTTTGGAAAGTACCTTGGTAATACCTGCCAACTGCCCAACAACAAATATTGGTTTTTGTTTTTTGTTTTTTTTTTTTTGAGGGTTTAAATGTTGGTTTATTAGTTTTCATTCATTAGTCACGTTATTTACTGTCCTAGTAGTGAAACATAATCTATATACTAAGTCTCAGAAAAAAAAATTGATATAATTTGGACCTTAGATTCTATTGGAGAAAATTAATGGGTAAAAACGATAAATAGGACTAAAAACTGCATAAACAATATTTTGACTAAAAAAAGAGAGGAAATTTTAATGTAATTGGAAAGAATTTGAAATTATCATAAACGACTAAAAAAATAAAACTTCCAAAAAAAAAAGAAAATTGAACCTTTTTTTTTAAGTAGAATTTAATTAATGACTACACTTATTATAAATTAAAAAAAAAATACTTATTACTACCTAATCTCCACCTCATGTAATTAAAGATAATAAATTTTTATACTTATTTCCGGTGTGATTAAAACTTAAGATTGAGATTTCAGGTAATTGGTGAAAGAAAATCAAACTTTAGGAAAATTGTTCCCTCAATTTTTCTTGGTGTCTTTTTCCTTGTTTTTTTTATTTTTTTATTTTTCCCTAAATGAAATCCAAGATTTGAACAGAGCTTAATAGATATCATCGAAATTTACTTGCAACGAAATTGGTCCGACAATATTATATTCATTTTTAAGGTAGAGGAGCTCTAATCCTTTGTTTGAACATATCCATATGTGGTAAGATTTTAGTATAAGTCAATGTCTATACACTTCTATACTTGATTGAAATAGAAACAATACTGTTCATTACTCACAAGTAAATATTACAAGGAAAACACTGGGGCTTTTTCTTCTTCTCTATAAAAGGTTAAAAATAGCAAAGCACTTTTAATTGCGAGCAGTTTCAAAGAAATTGAATGTTGTGGAACAACTTATGTCAAATCATCCTAAATGGTCTTCAATACATTTGAGTGAGTGATATGGCCCTCTCTCTATGTATGGCCTATCAAATTCATAAACAAATAAACCACCAGTGGCGCAAACACATCAAAGTTGTGCTTCCCCGTTAGTAGAAAGTCCAGCATCAAAGGACTCACCTCACACAATTCATTAATGAATGGGCCAGATTCCACATGCCAACATCCCAACATAACCCCTAGAGGCTATAGCTTTTGATTAGGAGGCTTATCATAATCACTTATTAACAAAGTGATTAGTTGGTTGGTAAAGGAGCTACATCAAATACAAATCCAAATCCAAACAAAAATTTGTTTTTAAGGGTAAGATACAAAATATACTAAGTATTTTTAAATTTCATTTGGTACTTACTTATGTTCCTTTCTTCCTAATAATTAGAGATATAGTTTGCGATTTGAAATTTTCTATGCAATTTAATACCTTGTGAGAATTTGGGAGGGAAAAATTTAGAAAGGCGTTATCAGCCCCCATAAACTTGCAACGAAGATATTTTTAGCATTAAAAATATTTCTCGTGTGTTGACAAATGACAATCAACACGCATTCGCTCTGTACTCCTAATTTGTTTGGTAAAAGAATATATTTGTTATTTTTCTTTATTCAATTGTACTTCCTTGAAAATTATATTTCAACCTATGTAACAACTAATTTTGGGAAAAAGGTTTTAACTAATGAGAATACACTCTTTCATAAGTGAATTAAAACAGATTATTTTTAGAAAGCTTCTAGATTAGTAGATTTTTAATTTCAGATTATTTTATAATAACTTTCTATTAATTTAGAATCCATTTTGAAATAATTTATGTTTCAAAATTCTAAATAAGAGTTAGAATTTCATTAATTAAAACCTTTTCCCCTACTGAGGTGGAATTGAAATTTTGTGTTAAATTGGGAGGTAAAATATAGTTTCTAAGAATGCAATATTATATTTTCAAAAATAAAAAACTACATAGATATTTGTAATTATCCAAAATATAATATTTTGAGATACTACGTGCATTTGGTTATGCTGATTGGAATTAACATTTTCTTGTAATTAATTTTTATCTGTATCCTTAGGTCTGCGTTTGCAATAAATTTCAAATATGAAGGTTAAAATCACCAATAACTAGGCATGGAAGTAATTATATGCCCAAAAAAAAATTTAAATAGAAATAAAAAAAATAAAATAGAAATACTAGGCATAGTTAGCTTTTCTTTTATTTGAAAATCAAAATCATAGGCTACGTTTGTTTGAAGGAGATGGAGATAAGAAGGAAAGAGTGTTAAATTATCTTAAGAGATCAAAGAAGAGTGAGAAAATTTCTCTCTATTTATGTTTGGTAGGAGAGAAATGGGAAAAAATCCATTTTTTTTTTTTCAATGAAAGGTTACTTCATATAAGAAAGGCTAGGCACAACAGGCAACAACAGAGTCAATCTAAACATACAAGGCTGTAAGAGAAATACAACCAAAGACACTAAAATGAGAACACCAACCAGCTAAGTTATGAGCTGCATAATTGATAGAATGTGGGAATCCTCTCTCTTTGCTTGGGTAGAAAGAGGAAGTCGAATGAGAGAGAGAATGCTTTAGATGTTAAATAACTATTTTACTATTTTATTGTCAAATTTCCTACTAAAATCTCTTTAATTTGAAAGGAATAAAAAATTAGTTGAATTAATGATTGAGAATCATCTGCCAAATGTCTTTCTTCCTAAAATCTTACCAAACAGTCACCCTATCTTGAATCTATCCACTAATTTTCCACTCATCTCTTTCTTTCCAATTTTTTTTTTTCCTATTAAATGTACTCTTGAATTTAAGAATAAGAATACGAAATAAGTCTGTAATAGTCGTCAACACTTTTTTCCTACGCATGCAATCACTACAACTTACAACTTCTTAAACTTAGATTTATCTTCAATATGAAAAAAATCCCTTAACCTATTACTCTTTTTATTCATGTGTATGAAAATTTTATTATTTTCTTGTACAGAAGAATTAAGAACAACCTTTCTCATACTTTTTGTTTTTTGGAAATGAACAGTCTTTCTTTCATAAGTTCCTTGGGAAAAAAAGTGAAATGTCCATAAATGGAATTTCACACACTCTCAAAAGCTACAAAAGACCTGGACATGCTTTTGGACAGGGTAGTGGAAATCATGTTGACTCACCACAGTCACAGTGTATCTGCTTCGACCTCACCACAAACCTGAGAGAGAGAACACCCACTCCCCCATTTTCTCCTTTTTCTTCTCTCTGCCTTTACTTTTCACTCTCACCATTGAAAAAGCCACCACCCTGCCAGTGCCACCCTCCTCCTCCTTCTCCCAACCCCATCCCCATCTTTTACTCNAGAGTATGTGTAAATGAAATTGTGTTCTAACTTCCACTTCTAAAAATGGGTTTTCCTTTTTTGTGCTTTTTATTTTATTAGTTTTTTTTTAAATGACTTTTCTTCGTCCTAGCATTTTTCTGGGCATGAGTCATTTTTTATGTCTGTTTATGGGGATTCAAATTTTTGACCATAAAAAAGTCTCTGAAATCTTAATGAAGGCAAGGTAGAGTCTTTGAGGCTCAATTTGTTTACCCAGAAAACTGGCCGACTCAAAACGGAGAGTTTTACAGAGCTCTGTATTTTTACTATGCTCAATTTTTGTCTTTCTTCGTTTTGGGCTTGGCTAAATGAACAGAGGAGTTAAAAGCCAAACAAGAATGATTTTTACATATATTTTCCTTTCTCCTTTGAATTGCCACTTTTAGCTCATATGACACGTCAGGAGCAAATCAGATGGGATATCAATTCCTGATGGCGTCAATTCCTCTATTTTGGAGCTTTTAGAAACTCATAATTTTGTTCCCTGAAGATTTATGGTTGTTGCTGCTATTTTTTCATGCCGCATTCGCATCATCGTATTATGTTAATAATTTATTTTTAAGTACTTTTATTTTTACGTATATAACCATGCGTTTTCCATTCATGATTTCTTTAAACTAAGTTTGTACTTTGCTTTAAATTTAATTCCTTTAGAGTAACGCTGTGGTTCTCTTTGGATTTCTTGCTTGCTAGGCGTTTCAATCGCTTTCATAGTTTCTGCAACGTTGGGGTTCTCATCAAACACCAATGGAGTCTTGGAATTTCGGTCCGGAAGGGAAAAACCTTTTGTTTTCAGATGAAATAGATTGGTCTGATGCATTTGCAAGGAGTAGAAAAGCGTTAATCCAATGCGAGAACGGATTCGTACCCAGTAGAGAATCCGTGGAGAGCTTGGAATCCATGGAGTTGGGACTCTCTGACATGTTCAGAAAAACCATTCGGAGTAGTCAAGGAATGGAGATGTTATGTGGTGGTGAGGTGGGTAATGGTTCCATTAACAGAGCAGCTTCTCCTGCTTGCTTGATTTCTCCAAACTCATCTCTTGTTGAAAATGAATCTGGGTCAAAGGTTTCAAGCTCTTTTATGGAATCTAACAGTCAGGATTCACCACTGATTGCTCTGAAGCTGGGGAGGTTGGGTGACTGTAGAAACTCACAAAGTAGTGAACATTCAAAAGAGAAACCAGTTTCATCTCCCTCCTTGGCAGCCAAGAGAGCTCGCACAAGGGGTTCATACTCTCAAACTCCCTTTTGTCAAGTTCATGGCTGTAACATGGATCTTAGTTCCTCAAAGGACTACCATAAAAAACATAAAGTTTGTGATGTTCATTCCAAGACCTCTAAAGTTATTGTTAACGGTATTGAGCAGAGGTTCTGTCAGCAGTGCAGCAGGTCTATCTTTTTCTTTTGTTCCAACCCCCCCCCCCCCCCCTCTCTCCCTCCCTCTTTCAGGGTATATATGTTTGTTTCTTCTAAATTTCTCTGTCATCCACTTATCTTGGCATATTATATTTCCATTTTAATCCATGTTTTCATTTTTGTCTAGTATTGTTCCACAAGTTTCTTAGTTTCTTCTTTCAAAGTTGTGTTCTGAATATTTTGGTTGATTTTCCATGAGCTGCAATAGACAAATAAAGTAAAAGAAGAAGATATATCAATATCATCCCTTAGGAATGAATTATTTAGAAACCCCAAAAAATGGGCATTTCATTTGAATCTGCATTTACATAATGAAGAAGTATTTTTCCCTTATTGCTCCATTTTAAGAGTAAAAGGAAAAAAGGATATGCCTTTTTACCACTGCTGATTGAAATATGAATCCCAACGTTATATGATTCCATGCTTTCCTGATACTCAATTAAGCTGTGAAATTGTGGGATAGTTATATGCAGCTCTTTAGGTTGGATCATTTCAGTTTTCTTGCTTTTATAAGCTATGCAATTAACGGGGTAATTGTTGGGTTGGAGTCGAAGGTAGCTACATTTGCTAGTACTTCATGTGATGGTTGCTGTTCAAGTCTGAACTTTGAATGGTGATTTTGATCAAGTATCCTTGTGTCATCTTGCTATATGATACAACTTGCTTTCTCGTTCTTGGTTCGTTGTACACCCAAGCTCACTATATTGAACAGTTATGTAATATGTTTGTGGTATTTTTCTTTAATTAGGTTTCATCTGCTTTCTGAATTTGATGATGGCAAGCGCAGTTGTCGTAGACGCCTTGCAGGGCATAATGAACGTCGAAGGAAACCTCAATTGGATGGTCTCTCTGACAAATCACAGAAGTTGTCACACTCATATCAAGGTATAAGCATTATATATTCCCACTTTACTTGTAAAATTCACACTCCCTTTCTCTTTCCCTTCCCAAGGGAAATAGAAGCAAATGGGATTCACCTAAAATGTTGGAATGCTTTTAGAAGTTATTTGAGTTCATATGTCATCTGAGTTTTAATAACTGCAATAAAGTTTGAATAGCTGCTGCCACTTTCTTTTTCATTGAAGTTTGACATTAGATGAATCTCTTTTCTACCTTGAACTCGATTATTTATTTCTGGTCAGCTTAATTTTCGAGATACACGATCATATTCTCTTGGCGAAAAGTCATTAATTACAAAAATTTTTCACAATGACTTGCAATATTGAAATATGTGAGTCACTTATTATGTCATATTTATGAGTTGGTTCAGGAAGTCAGACGATTACACTGATGTCAATATCCTTGTTAAATAGCTCTGTACTGTAGTGATGGTATAAGTCATTAATTTATATGTTCTCAATGTGCCTATGATGTAGCTCCCGGTGGACGATTGTTCTTTAAATATTCCTTGAGAAATGAAAGTGGAAGTTATTTAGTGGAAAAGATGAACTGGATCAGATTTTCTAATATTGCCAGATCTTAGACCAATTATATCCCATGTATTTTGTGCATTCTTAATTCAAGTTTTTTTTTTTTTTTTTTTTTGGTGAGTGGTTCTATGAGTAGATCCTATTTATAATAGCAGGATATGCTTGTCAATCCCGCTGTTTTTTGACCTCTTGACCATGCCAAGTCTCACATAGATGTTATTTTTGTTCTTATTTTTGTTTTTGTCTTCTTCCCTTTATTATTGTTCTCACACCCCTAACTTTATTTCATAAGGTAAAGGCCCAACGAGAAGAGTTAGGGGGCGAATAATTATAACAAATGCCACTTTTCTGAGATTAGAAGTCACAAATATACGCTGGGGACATTCCATCTGTTATAAGTAAAATTTAGTGGCCACATCAGCTACCAAAGAAGTTCCTTTCTTGTTTTCTAGCTATTGATTTACCATGAATATTATTTTGAAGTTTTGAAATGGAAGAATATTGAAGCAGTTTCAAGCTAGCATCTGTCATGAGCCATGCATTTTGTTATATGTTTTACAAATAATATATGTCGGTACCTTACCTCCAAAAAATTTCCTGCTTATACAATTCTAGAAGTAGAAAGGTTAACAAGAAGCATTATTTTAGATTTTTTGGGAACGTGTAGCTGGAGCTACTTTATTTTGTTTCCACTTTTCTCTCATAATGTGCCATTACTCTTTCTGCTGTTAAAAGTTTTCGAAGATTGAAGTTACTGGCTTTCCTTCTTGGGTTTAATTACATTTTCTTTCTTGCATTCATGTGCTTCTAACTATTTATCATTTTTTTCCTCCCCCGGAAAGGGATGCCTTTTCTCTAACATCGTATGACTTTGGCAGGCACCAGATATCTTGGAACTTCCTTGCAAAAGCGACCACCCTTTGTTTTTTCTGATATACTTCCAGGTGTCATCCTGTCTCCTGAAAAATATGAACAAGTGAACCAGTTTGGACACGTCAAATTTGAAGAGGAGCCTATTTACAGTCCCCAGTTAGCAGTACCTGTCATGAGTACACAATTGGTTTCCAAATCTTTCGTCCATCCACATGGTACTGAGAAACAACTTGCTTCTGAAATTCCTTCATCAGAAACTGAAGACTATTGTTTTCATACAGCAACAACCGTTCAGAAAACATCTGGGGCCTCAAACTCTGCTCGTGCTCTCTCTCTTCTGTCAGCTCAATCACAGAACTTGTCAAGCCATTCGATGGGAATTCCTAATGCTTGCCCCCTGATAATTCAAGGTGCCCATCAAACTATTGGTCAACTTTCAGAGAAACCTTTGAGATTGAGATCTATGGAAAGACATGGACCAAATGGATTCTATTCTTGCGGGATGAACCCCATGGGAGTAGACCAGTTCGAATCTGTAATGTTTTCTGAATCCAATCATGCTGTTGCCTTTGAAGTGCCTGCAGATAGAGGTTTTCAAGATTCCAATTGTTTAGATACCAAGTATTGTCTTTCGCCTGAAAATGGATCGACGGTGGATTTGCTTCAATTGTCATCTCATCTTCAAAGAGTGGAGCATCAGAGAAATTTTATGCCAGTAAAGCAGGAGAATGAGGACTTCTGCTGTTTCCCAACTGCTTAAAGGATGCTAAGAAGCAAGAGGTATGTAGAAACAACCCACTTCAAACTATTTCCTACTCATCAGCTCGGCTTGAATGAAGCTCTTAAAGTTTAGAGCAGCCAAATGCCAGTTTGTTTGACTTAGAAGTTGTCAAGGATCTTGTACTAATCTAAAAGATGAGTTCATATTGTGTCATTCTACCACATTCCACTCCAACTAACAATTGAATGACACGCCCTAAAGAAATATAGGCAAAGAAAATCATTGAAATTCATGGTTATGTGTCTCTGCATCTACTATATAGATTTATGTGCTCGTCAAGAGTAAATGAGAAACACTAATGTTGGTGCAGGTTAACTGGAGATTTTTTGTGGACTTCTACATCAGATATCCGAACTAACTTCTTTGGTTCAATAGATTAAGGGCAGTAGCTTTAGATACCAATTGTAGTAACTTTAATGTTTTCTTTTTTCTTCCCTTAGGTATCCAGATTTTGCTGATGTATATTGGTGTCTTAAGTTTGATTCTGTAGGTCTCTTACTCTATTTTAAGTACCTTTATTCACTTAATTGGCAAATATCTACTCTAAGTGCTAACCAAGAGATTCCGATTGTTGAATCACACTCGACAGTCTATCTTAACATGGTTGCTGGGTATGCTTTGTTATTTTGAAGTATAATCCAATGTGCGAAATTGACTGGAGGTAGCCACCAACACTAGCAAAAACACTATAAAGGAAAGGGTTAATAACATTAATAGTCACTAGATTATTACTGTTACATCACTTTAGTCCCGAATTTTCAACTAGGGAATGTAATTATTACAACAATGATCATTTTGTCACAAATTATTAAATATTTAACATAAATAAGTACATAGTTTGGTAACTATGGTTAAGAATAAAATTCTGAATTTTCAATTTACACAGTAGATCACTAAGATTTATGTAATTATTGCAAAAATGATTATTTTTTTTTTTATAAATTGTTAAAATTTTAACAAAAATAAATCATGTGCAAAGCATACAGTTTAATAATTATGACTGAGAACGAGATTCTGACTCATAGAAATAAATGTTGTCTAATAATATGTTTTGTTTATGATTATTTTGTGTTAAAAAAAAATAATTTGTGATACTGGATTATTGTTGTAATAATTATATAATTTAAAGTCATTAGAGCGTAACTTAAAATTTCAGGCTCAAATAATACAATGGGTGTAATTCAGAGGCATTATAGTTAATTCTAAAGGGAAAAAAAATCCATTTGACAGAGATCTCTGCATTTTTTTCGGTGGGTATTGGAAAAGACAATGCAATTTCAACAGAAGTTCTTTTCTTAATGTTAGTATTTTTGTTAAAGCAACTTCACAACTGAGTATTTTTATTGGATATCCTTAGTCTTGGGACATGATAAATTATATGAATGTTTTTTACCCCCTTCTACAAGTGTCCACTAAATTTTGTATATATTATCCAAAATAAAAAATATTGGTATTTTGACTAGAAGTAGGAAAATTTTGTCTTGGGTAACTCCTATGGGCCTTAATTCCTATCCAATTGAAGCAAAAGTGGAGTGGCCCAGCTAATCCACTGGCTAAACCACCAATAGTGCTGTGCTAATTGCTGAGACTCAGTGCTGTGTAATTAGCTGTGGAATAAACTGACCTTAAAAATATTTCAAGAGTATAGCCATCAAAGTGCCAAAGGAATCATTCTTATAATATAATTTTAAGGACCCAGAGGGAGAACAACTTGGTCCTTAATTATGGAAAATCTTCTTTGGTGCTACATGTATATGTTTCAATATAAAATATTATAGCTCAAAGAGAAAAATAAATAAAAAAGAAAAAGTTAGGCATTAGTATCTGTCTCTCTACATGTAGGCGCCAAACCTGTCTGATATGGAAGTTGTTGCCGTGAAACGTCACTAGTGACGCGTTTTGAAGATACTTGATTTTTAGCGCTTTCTTTATTGAAATAGTGTTTAATAAACCTTGTCTTTAGCGCTTTCTTTATTGAAATAGTGTTTAATAAACCTTGTCTTAAGCTTTTAGTTAAACGGCCTTTGGTTATTTTTCCAAATAATATTACTAATAATAACAACAAAAAGAAGAAGAAGAAGAAGGAAATACCTTTTTGTACGTAGCACAAGTCAATTATGGGCACTGGCCAAAAGAAGAAAAGGGAAAAAATTTCTGGCTTAGCATCGAGTGGATGTGCACATGAAACAATTTTATGTGGTGGGGGAGCATGTTTACTAACACTTTCTTGGATATGGTCAAGCAAGATTCATTATTGTATATTGTTTATTGGTGATTTGGTGTTATAACAATAAATTAGCAGGCATGCTTCATTGCAATCAATGAAGAATAATACCAACCATTTTTCATTTTTATAATATGAAAAAAGAAAAGCAGGATGGGACAAGGCATAGTAGCTCATATAATAAGGAATGACAATGGGACGTGTTTGGAATACCTAAATGTAAATTATTTAATTTTTATATTACCAATCGTGTTCGCAGTTACACCAAGAGATTTAAACAATTCATAGATACGATTTTAACCTCAAAGTAGACAATCGTGCGACACTTAGCACAATCCGTTATACTAAATTAGCCTACCAACACTCAAGAAATGACTTAGAGTAAGCTTTGAGATAGAGTGGTAAGATAAGAGAGTTTGAGTGAATAAAAATTTTGTATTACTCTGAGAATGCTTACAACTTTCACAAATGAGACTTGTGTATAAATGAACCTAAGGGATTCTTTATATAGGCAAAACCTAAACTAATAAAGAGTTATGATCGTGTCAAGTGGCATGATCTTACAAAAAGTCTAGAATATTCCCAAATAAAGTACTAATATCTACAAAGATATTTATATAGAGAAATCTAGAACAAACATGGCCTAGATCCTTCTAGGAGGTTCACCTACCATCCTGGTTCTTCCAAATTATTCTAGGAGCTTATAGGACCGTCCCAACACATCTAGTACCATCCAACCTTGTCTAAAGCCTTCTAGGACTTAGTAGCATCATCTAGAGTCTTCTAGCATGGCCAAGACCTTTCTTGATCATTCTAGAAGTGTCTACCATGTTCTAGAGCCTTCCTCTATTTTTTGGGTGAGCAGTATATATAGAGGGTCTAAAAGCATAGGCAGCAACATATTTGGATTTTGGGGAGCCAAATGAGCGGTGCATAACACCCTCCCCTACTCAAGTTCATGACGTCCCTGTCACGCTATCAATTTTGAACCGCTCGATATGGTCTTTGAATTGTCATAAGGTATCCTCATGCTCCTAGCTAGCCTCGGCCTCAGACAAATTCATTCATTTCACTAGGTATTCTCGATAATTAGGCACATTATGTCAGTGAATCAAGTGATTGGCCAGAATACACTCCACCTCTTTGTCAAAAGAGGTTACAACCGCAGTAGGAGCCCTTTTGGACTCGCCCCTTGAAGGGTTTTTCTCGTCTCCATGGTAGGGTTTTAGAATGCTAACATGGAAGACAAGAAAAATCTTTAACTTAGCAGGAAGTTGAAGTTTATGAGAGACCTTATCAACATACTTGAGTACCAGAAATGGACCTTTATACTTACGCACCAACCCTTTATGCACCCTCTTTAAGGTTTTAAATTGTTGGGTTAATAGCTTGACAAAGACTAAATCCCCCTTTTGGTACTCAACGTGCCTCCTCTTTTTGTCAGCCTATTTCTTCATTCTTTTAGAAGCTTTGTTTAAATAGGCTCTAGCCAACTCTGCTTGTTCATACCATGCCTTAGCAAACTTGAATGCCGCAGGACTTTTTCCACCATAATTTGTCGCTAAAGTATGTGGAATCATAGGTTGTTGACCTATGACTATCTCAAAGGGATTCGTGCCTGTAGACTCGTTTCTCTGGAGGTTAAAAGAAAATTAGGCTACATCAAATAATTTTGCCCAATCTTTTTGATTGGCACTCACAAAGTACCTCAAGTATAGCCTCAGCAGGGCATTCACTCTTTCCATCTGGCAATCACTTTAGGGGTGAAAGCTAGTAGAAAAGTTCAAGTTTGAACCCATCAACTTGAAAAATTCTGTCCAAAACCTTCCAGTGAATCGGGGATCACGATCACTTACGATGTTTAATGGGACTCCCTAAAGCTTTACAACATACTTCATAAAAAGCTACGCAGTCTTGTCGGTGGGATAATCGGGTGAAGCGGGTATGAAAGAGGCATACTTACTGAAGCGATCAACTACTACTGGAATGCTGCTAAAGCCCTCTGACTTAGGCAGGCTAGTAATAAAATCCATGGAAATACTTTTCCACGACCTTTCAGGAATGAGAAGAAGTTCCAACAATCCACTTGGTGATTGTTGTTCCACCTTGTTTTGTTGATATACAAGACAAGTTCTTACATAGGCCTCGACATCATCACTCAGTTGAGGCCAACAGTAGATAGCTTTGGAAAGAGCAACAGTGTGTTTCTGATCTAAGTGACCAGCCCACAAAGAATCGTAGTACTATTTGATAAGCTATTTTCTTTAGTTCCCCTACTTAGGTACATAGAGTCAGTTGCCTTAACATAGAGAAGTGAGTCAGTTGCCTTTAACATAGAGAAGTCTATTGCTCAGCCAAAAGCGTCTCGTCTTTCCTTTCTTCACTAGAGGCAGCAGGCTCTTTGCAAGAACGTCGTATTCTAGCTCTTTCTTGATTTTCTCTATCAAGGTACTATCAGGCCTACTTAAGGTGGCTAGTTTTGCCTTTCTACTTAGGGCATCCACCATTACATTAGCCTTCCCAGGCTTGTATTCAAGCCTATAGTCAAATTCTACCAAGAAATCTTGCCACCGAGCTTACTTAGGACTCAAATTTTTTTGAGTTTGAAAGTAGTTTATGGCTATGTTGTCGGTCATGATCGTAAAGTGAGTGCCTAACAAGCGCTGTCACACCCTTAGGCAATGGATGATGGCAGTCACTTTTTTTTCTTGCACTGTGTAGCATCTCTTGGTATCATTATGCTTACGGCTTTCATAAGTAATGAGACGCCCTTCTTGTATTAGTACTCTGCCAATTGTAGAGTCAGAGGAATCTGTATGAAGTTCATATGCCTTAGAGTAGTTAGGCAAGCTGAGAACCAGCTCTTTGCTTACCACCCTCTTCAAGTCCTCGAATAAGACTTGACACTCGAGTGTCCACTCCCAAGACTTGTTCTTCTTGAGTAGGTTAGTAAATGGTACTGCTTTTGTTGAGTAGGACTTGATGAACTACCTATAGTATTTCACAAGTCCAAGGAAGGATATCAACTCTGGCACCTTAGTAAGAGGTTCCCACTCTTGAATGGCTTGCACCTTAGCTTCATCCATTATAATTTTATCATCCTTTATCGTATGCCTTAGGAACATCACTTCCTCTTGGGTGAAGAAGCACTTCTTTTTCTTGATGAATAGTTGATACCCCCTCAAGACCTTGAACACTTTTCTCATATGTTCTAGGTGCTTTTCCATGGTCTTGCTATAGATGACTATATCATCAAGGTAGACTACCACGAACCGATCGAGGTAGGGATAGAATAGCTGATTCATGATAGTGCAAAAGGTAGCAGGTGCATTGGTAAGACCAAATGGTATAACTAAGAACTCGTAAGTATCATATCTTATCACGCACTTGGTAGTACCTCGAGAGTAGATCAAGCTTCGAGAAGTATCTAGTATTCCCAAGTTAATTGAACAATCAGCAATAAGTGAGATGGGCTACTTGTTCTTCACTGTCACCTTATTAAGAGCCTAGTAATCAATGCACATTCTTAATGAGCTATTTTTCTTCTTTTGAAACAATACCGGGGCACCAAAAGAGGCTTTGGAAGGTCTGATGAAACCTGCATCAAGCAACTTTTTTAGTTGTTTCTAGAGTTCTGTTAACTCCGGAGGAGCTATTCGATATGGACTCATCGTAGATGGCCCCATGCCTAGCTTAAGCTCGATTTTATAATCCAACTCCCTCCTAGGTGGAAGTTTCGTGGGCAGGGCATTAGGCATCATATCTAGGAATTCATCCAAGACAGCTTGCACCTCTATGGGTAAGTTACCTTGAAGTTCCAACTCTTCATTCTTGTGCTCTTTTAGGATGGCCAAGTAACTTTTCTTCTCCCTTCTCAAGCCCTTCTTGAATTAAAATACAGAGAGTACTTTGTTTCCTGCTTTCGTGGATTACTCCGTTAGTACTACACAAGCCTTTTCACTATTCATAATGCACATAGAGTTGACAAAAGGACGAAGAATGCCCGCACTGCATCGAGGAACTCCAAACCAAGTACTACCACAAAGTCGTCCATAGGCACCATTGATAAGTCAAGTTGGGCAACCTATGTACCTAGGCTAGCCTTAATACCGTGAGCAACCCCGTAGATAGGGTGTGCTATTGAATTTACTACTTTGAGGAAGCCTCTTCTATTGGACACTGACAAGCCCAACCGCCTAACTTCCTCAACAGAGATGAAGTTGTAGGATATACCCGTGTCAACCAAGGCTTTAGTGGCCTTACCATTAATTATTGCCTCCACAAAGAGTAGGCTCTTAGCTTGTGACTTAGGGGCCGATTGTAAGATGCTAAGGAGTTGTAAGGAACCAACATATGCACTACCATCTTCTCTATCACCTCCTTCTTGGCTTGGCTCAGAGGTGATTAATGCGTTGAGAACTTTCTTCTTGGGACACTTGTGTGCTCAATGTGGCCCATCATAAAGAAAGTACTTGACTCTTAGCTTGGAGAAGTCATGATCTTCCTTCTCTTTACCCTTGTCCTTATACTTGTAGGAAGAACTATCTTTGTTCCATTTTCCTCCTTTTATTTGCTCTCTCCCACTCTTTGCTCCACCACTCTTCTAGTCTTTAGCCTTAGAAGGATCCTTATTGGTAGAGTAATCAACAAGACTCTCAACTACAGTAATATCATCGGCCAACAACTGAACACCACGACGCTTGAGCTTTAACTTGGCCCAATTTTGAAGACCATCCATGAATAAGAACAGGACATCTTTATCTAAAGTATTAGGGATTTCGAGCAAAAATATGATAAACTCTTTTACGTAGTCTCTAACACTGCTAGATTATTTGAGGCGGTGAAGACGGCCTCTCGCCTCCTCTTCGATATTCTCGGGGAAGAATTGCCTCTTTAGCTCTCTCTTGAAGTCATCAAAGGTAGCTATGGTGCACACCACCTATTACATCTCCCTGAGTCTCCGCCTCCACCATAGCATCGCGGTGTCGGTTAGATACAAGGTAACATTATGAATTTTATCGCATCGTTTGCCGCATCGGTGGCCTCGAAGTATTGCTTCAGTCCCCATAGGAAGTTCTTAACTTCTTGAGGTGTTATTGAAGGTCATTAGTTTGGGCACCTCGACCTTCCTTGCCTCAATAGTTGTGGTGGTGGTCACCCCTGTGGCCACTGTTCACTTGCACAAAGCAAGATCACCACTTATCTCATCTACTCTAAGTAAAATATTAGTGAGTTCTTTTTGAAAGAGAGCTCGTACCTTGGCAATCTCCAAATGAAGGGACACGATTTCGCGCCTTAATTCGGTCTTTAGTCTATCAATTGTATCTTTGATTCCGCTGTGGATCTCTGCATCCTTGGTCTCTAAATTGTTACAATGGACATCTAGATCATCTACTTGCTCGCCAAACGTACCCAAGTTGGACTCTAGTCGGGACATTCTAATCTCCAAACTAGTTACCACATCCTTCGACTTACTGTAGGTAGCACCCTTCTTCCCTTGATCATTACGCCCACATTCAGAAGCACCAACTTCAACAGGGTTAGGAGTTGCAATCATAGTCTTCATATAGGTAATAGAACCACCAAGATATAGCAAGCAACCAAGATTTTGATACCACGCTATCACGACCCTAGCCTCAACTAGACAGTTGTGCGATAGCACATTCCGTCGCACTAAGTCAGCCTACTAACACTCAAGAAAGGGATTTAGATTAAGCTTTGAGACAAAATAGTGAAGGATAAGAGAGTTTGAGTGAATGAAAGCTTTGTATTACTCTTACGACTTGTGTACAAATGAAACCAAGGGGTTCTTTATATAGACAAAGCCTAAACCAACTAAAGGTTATGATCTTGCCAAGTGGTATGATCTTACAAAGGGTCTAGAATATTTTCAAATAAAGTAGAAATATCTACAAAGATATTTACGTAGAGAAATCTAAAACAAGTATGATCTAGATCATTCTAAAAGGGTCACTCACCATCTTGACTCTTCCAAATCATTTTAGGAGATTCTAGGATCGTCCCAACACATCTAGCATGATCTGGCATTGTCTAGAGCCTTTTAGGACTTAGTAGTACTATCTAGAGTCTTCTAGCATAGTCAAGACCTCTCTTGACCATTCTAGAAGTGTTTACCACGCTTTAGGACTTTCCTCTATCCTTTTGGGTAAGAGTATATATAGAGGGTCTTAAAGTTATGGGCAACAATATTTGAATTTTAGAAAGCCAAATGAGCGGAGCGTAACACTATGCTTTGTCTTGTTATCACCAAGCTTTATGCAGGATGCATTAGGTAGGCAAGGAGGTTCATTCACCTTGCCAAAAGATTTTGGGTTTCAGTCGCTCTCATTATTATTGTATGAATGTATTTGGGGGGAATCTATATACCAAGCTATAAGGTTGCACATAATCATATATATACATCATCTTCTACTCCCATAGTCGTCTTTTTTTTTGTTTCCTTTATATATATATATATATACTCCTACAGTCGTCTTATTCACCAAAAAAAAAAACGAGAAGAAAAATGCTCCATCTTCTTTACTCCTTTAAAATTCAGACAGAACTGGTCTGATCATTAGCATCCGAGCAATAAACTTGTAGTAGTAGACGGTTCAGCCTAACCCAGCCTTCCCTAATCAACATACCTGGGTTTGGGGCTCTAATCTAGCCCGTTACTGAGAACAATACATAAATTCCGATTTCTTTTAGGCATATTCACATAAACACCCATTGTTAAGGTTTAATGATTCATGCCCATAGAATTAATGTATACTTATTTTACACATGTCGTATATACCTGAAAACGGGTATGAAACTATTAGAAATAAAAATATGGGTATTTGTGAAATATAACGTCAAAAAAGGTATTGAGCATAAATTTCACAAGAGTATGATTTAGGATTTTTTTAAAAGAAAACGACCAAACTTTTGTGCCAATTTAAATAATTTTCAAATGTTGTAGCAAAAAAATGATTGATACATGTATAAAATATGATATACTCAGTATAAAAATTAAGAAAATTAGTTAATAAACCAAAAATTGGTATATAAGTAAATGTACCATATTTCTATATATATAAATATTAGAAATACGGACATTTATTAAAATAAAATATAAGGAAAAAAAAAGAAACGGACACATGGAATCAGCTCAAATAACCTCAGAGGGCTCAAACACAAGTTTTTCATAGTCAATAAGCTTTTGAGTATAGGTTTGACACTCCAAAAAATATCATTTTAAAAAAGTTCACCAAAAAAAAAATTATTTTGACCTGAATTAGTCCGTCCTCTCTTCTAATGTACTTTACCGGATGGCCGCCGATTAATATGATTTATAACATATATATGTCTAAGGTACTATTTATTAATTAATAGAAAGATACATTGGTCAATTCCAAATCTAGAAAAGACAAAAAAAAAAAAAGAGAAAAATGTATGGTAAACATTACTGGAAGACAATATAGCAAAATTAACAGATCGATCTAATTAATTACTGGCAAAGCTAAGTTTCAAATTCTTGATCAGACTGTCAAATTCAGTGGGAAAGTAATAAACATAAAAATATTGTTCTAACATTCATGATTAACAGATCAAATACAAAAGCCTAGGTGGACCTAAATTGCGATAACATAAACTGCTCTTCCATTTATATTTCCGATTTGATGATTTAAGGCAACTTCATTCCTGCAAAATCTGACCCCTTGAAAGGATCAATATATATATATATATATATATATATATATGTATATATCATTCTCGGAGAAATTAATATTAACTTAAAATCAAATTTATTATGATCTCATAGTCAAAAGAAAAAATTAATTAAAAGTTTAGAGAACTTGTTTTCGCACCCTTTTGTTGCTCCCCGAAGCTGATGCAGCTGGTGGATGTGGAATGTACCTAGCCCACTTTATCATTAATAACATTGTTAGCAAGTTAAACTCTATATTAGTTAAAAAATTGATACATCATTAAAAAGAGAGATATGGGAAATGCACGTTTTATTTGATATTTTGAGTTTTTGCCAATTACTACATAAACTGCGGCCTAAATCTAATAAACTTCAATTTCAAAGAACTTACATTTTTGGCTGCAGCGCTAAAAGCCTCTCTATGAGGAATCTCAGGATTGGCCGCTTTGATGCGCTGTATCTCCTCTCTAAGTCATGCATGTAAAAATTATATATGATTAATATTTTGTGCTTTTCTTGGATATAGCATATATGTATTGACCGTATATATGTGAACAAAGTTACCAATATTGGAACAGGAAAAATACAATCTAGCTAGGACAAGAACCATATTCAAAATCAAGCCAAATTATATATAATTAAAGGTGTGTATATAAATATATATTCAAGCAAAAAAAGAATCATTATATGTGATAGCTATTAATAAACAAGATTGACAAAGCTAATTTGATGTATATATGTGTGTTATTAGCTAGAATAGTGTTTTCTCCTTACTTCATGAATCGATTGTAAGCAGATGGTAGTCTGTGCTTCTTCTCAGGGGCTGCAAAACGACAAACAAAATTCAACAAATACATATTTTTTGGCCGTGCGTGTATGTTTCATAATTTAATTATGTGGTGTGTGTTTGTTTATACATGTGAAACCATGTATATAGGCATTTGTTTTAAGACTCATGTGCATATAATTAATGTAAGAGTTTTCTTTCTTTAGTGTGGCCTTAGCAGTTTTTATATAGAAATAACTGGCTAGTTTAACTCATAATATCTGAGATTAATTAAGTTATTGGAAGATGATAACTTATTAACTTATTACTTAATGAATGGAATCCAATTTGGGAGTTTCAATGTTATTGAAAATACTAACTTGCAATTCCATCTTACTTCTATAGAACAGTAACATATACTACTCCTAACGCAGATTACAATGAAGTTATTTTTTTAGCCACGTGATTTCCTATATACTCTACTTATCTCACCAAGTAGTGAGTTTAATTAGGTTAACTTGAAAATGAATAAATAGAGAAAAAAAGTACTTGTGAAAGTAGCTAAAGGCATTTGATATAGAAAGACCAAAAACTAGCTAACATAATTTTTGTCCATATAAATAGACAATTTCCCAATTAACTTCATTCCCATATCATGAAAATTGAATATTATTGTATGTACGCCTACATTGTATTTTTACCCATCAACTATAGTGAGAAATATAGTGAGTCACTCTTCATCATTATACATAAATCACTAAAATCTTTGTAATATAGTTCTTTATGTAACATATGGAGCAATGTATATATTACTGACCAAGGCAATATACATTAATGATCTGTTAGTATTCTAATTATATATATATATATATATATATGTCTTATTTGTTTCTTCTATCTAAATTAGCATCTTAGAAAAATTAACTTTATGTTTAACTGAAAATTGTTTACCATGCATATAATAAATTACTTATAAAAGAATATGTATAGTTTTTATATAAGATATGATGAGTCAAAGATCTTATTACGCTTTACTACAAAGGGAGCTTTGGGAGACAACGGCTCTGTAGATGTATTAGTACTAGAGGAGCTGGATGTTGATGATGAACCCTTCCTGCTGAAATCACTGCAAAACCCCTGCGTGCATATATGCATCTCAACATTAAGTCATTTCTAAATTTGGCATAATTACTACTACTTATAACCACATATTTCGTCAGCATTATCTTAATTTTCTTTGTTACTTAAACACATATATACATATATTGAGAAGAAGTATAAAATGGACATATATTGTGGACATAATTAAAAAATTTCTTTCCTTTGATGAAAACATTATAATGATCATATATGTTGGTGCATAACATAGCGATGAATGCTCTAGTAGTACTAATAATTATATATAGGGTACCGAAAGACTGGAGGGATGATCGAGGAATTGAGCAGTTTGGAGTGGAGGTCTGGTGCTAAGAAAAGAGAGGTTACTACAGTGACCACATTTCACTGTCACTGTGTCCAGCAAACGTTTGTATGGAAGCGCAACCTGCAATATATATTGTCATATATATACTCAAGAAGAAGGCCGAAAAATTGGATATATATAATGTGTAAATATACACAACAAGTCATAAAAAAACAAGTAGAATATATGTTGTTATTCCATACAAACATAGAATATAGTGCACCATATATGTATTCCATATGTCACTATAAATTACTGGTACCAAAATCATCACCATGAGGGAGGGCCTTTTTCCAGTTATACATGTAGCAGTAGTACTGAACTCTCATTCTCTCTTTCACTCGTACCAGTAAAGTGAAAATACAGAGACCAGAGTTTTGGATTTTGGCTCATATATCCTTCAAAATCAATCGAAAATCCAAGTGACTAATTTGTAACATTTATCTTAACGTGTAATTAGTATTCTTTAGTACGAGCGCCTAGCTCCCGACTACTGATATATCATCATCATCATATATATATATATATATATATCTAACACTATATCTATATATATTTCTATATGTACTAGTTTACTTGAGAGGCGAGTCTAAGCTAGACTACACTTGGAGGAAGGAGTAAAAGATGCTAAATGTGACATATATATATATATATGTATGTATGATCAGGATTATGGTACTGATGATATTTACCGCCAGAACAGTGCTACAGAAGTTGCATCGGACGTAACAGAGATGATCCGACGGTGGAGAAAAATCCATATTGCTCACTTTCTCGTCCTGCACCAGCTGGTTCATGATGATGATCAGTAAAACCAAAGATGAAGATATATTATTATGTGATGATCAAGGATGGTGAGTGATATTGATCTAGATAGAGTTCTGTTTTTCTAGGGTTTGTAAAAGATAAGAGGAGACGAGAGACTGATATATAGTACTAAATACATATAAACATATATGGTGTACACACTCTAGTGTATATATTAATGGAGATATATGTATAAGAGTAGAGTCAAAAAGAAAAAATATAGGGTTTACTAAACTAGTCATTGTCCCTTCACTACTATATATATAGCTGCGTTTTGCAGACCCCAGTTGCAAGTACAGGCCAGCTAGCTTTAAATTAGGTTTAGCACTTGTATTATATATTTATGTTAAAATAAAAAATCTCACCATTTTCTCGCTAATTGCGTGGGAATATGTGAACGTTCATGTAGATAGCCCCACAAAAGCAATTTTTAAAACAATAATAACTATTTTCCTTATGATCATAAGCGAGACATGAGAAAGACATATTATATATGTACACACATATATGTATTATTTAGTATAAATTTTTCCCTTTAGTAGTTTTTGTGAGTTCTTCTTGTTAAGCTAAATCACAATCAAAGTCCCGTAAAAAAAAATTATTGCATGTCTTATATATATGCGTCCAATAAATTAAGATGGATCTGGAAGTGTGATTTATATATGCAAGATGAAATTAATCTTTTTTACTTAATTAGAAAATCTGTACTCGTAAGGTTATGTGTCCTGAAAAATTGTACAAATCATATATGTTGTAGCTAGCTATAGGCCTATAAGTTAGAGCAAACATGTAATAATATAGTTTCAGCATGATTTAAAAAGAAATTTGAGTTTGCTAGTTGCTGATCAGCAAAAAGTCTTAGTTATATAGACTATATATTGCCTTGTATATATTTCTAAAACTGCATAAGTAATGGTTGTTTTTTTTTTCCCAGATGGTGGACTTTGTGGTAACATATGTTTAATCTGATTGCTAATTATCACCAGACTAACCTCTCGTAATACCCTTCGCTTTTTATGGAAAGAAAAACATAGAAATCTTTGTATATATAGCGATGCAAAGCCACATATACTTGATCATCATGCTGTTACATGATCAATCTGAAACGTAGCTAATCAGGATATTAAAATTATCTGTCTCAATTTATTACATATATATCATATGTGCAACTAATGATATATATGTTTTCTTGTTGAGACGGGCAAGTCAATTCCAAGAGAGCGCGTCTAAAAATTTATGGGGCTAGTAAAATATTTAGTACATACACACAGTACTGGATTGAAAAATATTGGAAGTCATTGGATTCGGGGCAACCATTTATATTTCAACCAGTTAGTAATTTACAGCTAGCTTACAAAAAGTCATGACGCTATTGGGTTTAAGTTGAGATACTTACTGCAATTGGGTTTTAAGTTGAGATACTTAATTTAATATTTGACTGAACCATATTAAGTGAGTTAATGTTTCTCCTAGATTTAATTATTAGATATAGGTGTAATCAAACATAAATGTAACGGATGGACATTCATACGTACACATAAATATAAATTTTATAAATACACGTTGCTAGTTCTAGTTAGAAGTACCTAACATATATAGTTGTAACTATTAATTATTTTCATCAAGATACTTTTATAATTATTAATGTTTTTCCACCTTTATCATTCTTCCCAGCTTATTTTCATTAAAATGTACATACATAAGTGTAGCATGGATCATACATATATTTTTTCCCCTTTTGCACGTGTAATATTATATTATAAATATGTTCGTTGTATATCTATTTATGATGGAATAAAAATGTCAATTAATGAAACTTTGAGTCTTTATCAAGCGATACATTATTATTTTTTTTTTTTTTAAAAAAAAAAAACAGAAATATCGAAATCAATATATATTTTTATATATGCAGTAGTGAAAAGACAGTGAATGAAAGGGGAACTGCCGTCCATTCCCTTCTTTTGTGGGTGCAATACCAAAGAGGGGAATGGGAAAGAGACTGAAGCTGAATCAAATGTCATTTTCAAAGAGAGTAAAGCTAAAATTAAAGGAGTCAGGAAACATGGGGGTTTGTTGTTGGTGTCTTTTTGTGATGGGACGATTCCTTTTTCTTCTCTTTGCCAAACAAGCCGTTTCCTCCCTTCCCTCACTCGGAATCCTCACCCTTTCTATCCTCACGTAACGCTACTTTCCCAACGTCGTCGTTTCCGTACCCTCCCACTGGCTTTACCACCAGCCTTTTATGTATATATAGAACATGACCATCACTCATGACTTGATCTATCTAGCTAGTTTCTTTTTATATATATATATATATATATGTATATATGTATGTATGTATAAATCAGATCGATGCACTAAAAAAAGGTAGAGAAAGAGAGCGAAAAAAAGATCGTAATATTGCTTTTTGAGTATTTAACTTTTAATTGAGAACAGACTACATGCATGTGTCCATTGATCTTATTCAAATTTTGAATTCAAATCTTTTATTTATTCTTCTCATGAGATAAAAAATTCATAAGGTAAATATGGTAATATAAGCGATAGCAGAACTCTCTTTTTCTTCTAAGCAAAAAAAAAAAAAAAAAAAAAGAAAAAAAAAAACCTCTCTTTCTTGACCTCTTTTACATTCTCATGTTTCAAAGTGGTTGAAATACAGACCCTACTGAATATTCTCACATTTAGATAACAAATTCACGTGTTAAATATAAGACAATAGAATGTGAGAAAGATAATGTGATAAGCAATAATACTTTCAAAATGTAGAGGGTTCAAAGTTGGATGCATAATCTTTAATTAAATAATTAGTACTAGAGTTGATATACATGATATTTTTTTATTAGTTGACTACATAGAATACTTGCATATTGAATCGCTAATCTGATCTTATAGGTCTAGCTAAACAAGGTGTTAGCAAAACACCAAGCTGGCCCTTTAAAATTAATCATTCTTAAATTTGCCCATACCAAGTTACCAGATCATATAATTTTTAAGTAAACATAACTAGAAAGTTGCCACATTTCAAATAGTGAGATGAACTTTTAAAATAGCAAATGTTGACCAATTGACTATAGCGTTTCATTTGACTCATATTTAACATTTGAAAAAAAAAAAAAAAAAGAATAGTTAGAGATTATACTAGGCATATTTTTGTTCATCAACTAAATTGTGCGCAATGCAGAAATGGTAACCAGATTCTGGTGTATTACTTGAACATTGGTAACAGACCCAATAGAGCCATAACCGTTGTATTTAAATATGGTCGTGTTGGCTTACGTTTTTGGTCACAGACACAAGAGCCATTGTGAGCCCTGTTTTTAGCTGTATCGGGAAATTTGGATTAGACCTCGCGTCTTTCTATAGCTGTCTAGGTGTGTGGCCGTGACCAGCTGGGTCTTTCTTATCTTTGGCTTCTTACTCTTGTCAAGTCATCTTTATATATCTCATTCATTATTGGAGTTGGAGCTGACTGAGATTAATTGGACTGATGTATGTATATTGTATTTGTTCTGTTTTCCCCCTCACTTTTTTTTTTGGTCTTTGAAATATCAATGGACATGCGTAAAAGTATGTATGTATGTATTATAATTTGTTTTGTCGTTTTTTTAAATATATGTATATATATATATTAAAAAAAATATCACTACATAGTAAAGTCGACGTACACTAAATACATAGCCTATTTTATACTTCAAGCCTCTCTTTATCCTCTCTTTATCTATGAATGCTCGATGTCTCAAAATTTATTAGTATAGGGACAACTACCATTCTTAACAAATTTCGAGATTATTAATATGAAGTTCATAAATTATCCTTATATATAGCAAACTCCTTAAAAGATCTCATATGATAAAAGTAAAGGAATGAAAAACCGTTGTATGATATGATATGGTTAGAGAACTACAATTATGTTCTGAATATTCGACTTTAAGCAAACTAGACTTTTCTTCCATTTTTTCATCTCTTAACGATCGCACAATGAACTATATACATTGAATATTTATTGCAAGGTAAAAAAGAAATAGTGACTTGAATTTAATCTCTTCACAAACTACGAAAATTAAGTAAACCAAGTACGTGATCTCAAATATCATCTAAAAATCTAATTTAAAATAAATTATTTTTTACACTCAAATAACATGTCGTTGTAGTATAGTGGTAAGTATTCCCGCCTGTCACGCGGGTGACCCGGGTTCGATCCCCGGCAACGGCGGCTGTCTATTCATTTTGCACTTTTTTTTTTTAGTATTATAAATTTAATTGTATCCAACTTACAACGGCTCGTTGTAGTATAGTGGTGAGTAGTGGCGCGGGTGACTCCGTTTCCATCCCCCGCAGTGGCGCTATTTTTTTCATTTTTAATATCTTTAATTTTAAAATCTCCTTTATCACTTGGGAGCCAGTTGGCCAATGAAGCGACACCGTCAGATATCCAGCTGTATGAACGGGTGAGCTTAGTATATCCTTGTGCTTTTAAAACTTGATCAAGGACTTGGAGGGAAAGCATATAAGACCGCCAAATTCTCTGATTGTTCACTCCCGCCATTGAAACCATCTCATTCTCTCTCGATGCTTTGACCAGTTCTGGTTCAAAATGACGAAACTCAAAGGGGACGAAGAGAAACCAGACGGTCTAGAGATCACCTCCGTCGGCTCTCTCTACGGTGGTCCTTGGGACAAGAAGTACTGGAGCTCCTCTAGGGTTTGATGTTTCTTCCTTTCATATTCAATTTTGCACCAAATCTCATGCTATTATTACTCGTTTTGATCTCCGATTATATGCTTCAGCGAAATGCCATCATAGCCAGTGCTTCAGCGAACTATTTTCGATTTCATAAAGAATTGTTATTACGGAAAATGATTGTTGTAACTTTTTTTTTTCCGTGTTTACGTACAGATTTTTATGTTATTATTGGAAAATTTGATTTTCGAAAAAGAATAAATAAATCTTTATCCGAATTCCATGGGACGATTATGAAAATTCGATGAAGTTTTGAGAAAACACTTATTAATTGGATCTGTTCATATAGAACTTTAAATGGGTTTAGAAATCTTTATGGTTGGTCTCTAGGTTCTTTCAAAATTTTATCATGTTTTGATGAGAAGTAGGGGAAATGTCCAAAGTGTCCATCCAAAATAAAAGAATTTCGGGATTAGGAAATGCCTATTTGTTGATTTACAGAGTCATCATGGAGACACCTTGATCCTGTTAATGATATTTGAAAGATCTAGTTAGCCTATTAGTAGTTGATCGGTTTCTTGGTTGCACAGTCAAAGAGAATTGTCTGTGACACTTGTAAGTAGGAGTCACTTGAAGGTCTAGCACATTCTGCCTGGAGGATTTTCTAATTCTCATATTTAAATCTACATATGTGCTTATGTTGCAATTGCAATTAACTGAATTTTGATATTTCATAGGGTAAAGATCGATATCCTTATCCTGTTGGATATCATGCGGTTCGAGCTCATAACGGAACCACATATAAGATTGAAATTCATGAAGGTCCTAAGGGACCTTTATTCATGGTATATAGCCAGCCCCTGTCTCTTTGTTTCGATTATTTTGTATTCCTGTTGAGTTTTGTTTTAAGAAAATTATCACAAGTAAGTTGTTTTTCACAGATTGCTTCTGCTGATGGACATTCATCTTCTGGACAAACTCCAGATATTGCATGGGAGAAATTCCAAAAGAAATGTTCTTCCCGCGTGAAGATTTTGCATGGCAAGAGATTTTCATGCAACATAGACGGTGTGGAGGTAATTTCCATGCTAAATTGTGACTCATGATACTGGTTCTATGATTGAGTTAGTTTAAAAACTGCGTGCATTGACTATAGTTACGTGAAGGATTTTTGTTGTAGTTAATCATGATATTACACTGTTTGGAACTTATGTATGAGCTCTTGAAAAGTTTTCTCTAGTTGCTCCTCTTGGAAATCTGGTAATTCCTTGGGTGTTGTGTTTATTTTCATTAATGTTCTGACCATTTTTCTGATTCTCTTCCATCTAAGTATTTCGCCTCCCATGCCCAAATTAGTTGCTCAATCGTAGACAGGTCATGCTAATTCAACATTTTTCTTTTTTACATTATATATGCAGTTTTTTGGGTTTAAAAATCCATTTGTCCAGAGATTACTTCGAGAAATGGTGGCAAATGTTAGTGGAACAGCAGAACAGAACTTATTATGCTCCAGCTTCTGCAAAGAGGCTCCTAAAGTACATCATATTAGTGATTGCTCGGATGCATGTAAGGATCAAGATTTACTGCCATATTTGGCAAGTGCTCATATCACAAGAAAGAGAAGTAAGAGACGTGAAATCACTAGTACAAAGTCATCCAGCAACGTTAACCTCAAAAGATCCAGGCCTCAAGATCTGACAAAAGTTGCGGAGGCTTTAGACCAAGTAGATGAGAACCAGAGAATCCATGATATCGGGAATCCATTGCCTTCTTTTAAAGACGATTCTTCTGATTGTAAACAACCTCCAGTCTTGCCACCTTCCATGAATTCAATGCCTGTTCAAGAAGAGAAGAGTCACATTTCAGAAAATGACTTGACATCAAATTCTGTTGACATCTACAACCATCGTCAAAGTGTTGTCCCCACTGAAGAGAAAATGATGCTTATTTGTTCAAGAAATTGTACATCCACTGGTCTAACTGGCACCTTGCCCAACAAGGAAAAACCTGTGAGCACATTTTAACTTTTTTTTCCCCATCACAATGTTGCAAAACTAAGCTTTTCTAACATTGTTGAATAAAATTGTTTATTTGTGGGCAAAGTAGTTGCAACCATGGTTCTGTGGTCAATTGCTGTAATAAGGCAAACATTCTTACATTCTCACAGCTTGGCAGGTTGCAAGGTACTGAGGTGGAACTCTTCAACTCTTCGATGGCACTAGAAGTAAATAATGGAGAGCTTACTGGTCCAGGAGATAGCTGTGATGTGAATGATGTTGAACTTTATATTCCTGATACCTTAGATCTTGTGCCAGGTATACATTGAATAATCCATATTCTGGTGTGGTTTCCCAAGATCTTGCCCTCGACTTTTTGAAAATGTTTAATTAGCCGAATCATTCTATATGACTGCTAGTTGTTAAATGCAGATAGTACTTCTGATAGTGGTCTGAATAACCATTATAAAAGTTCTAAAAGCTATAAAGAAGAAATTACTGCAGCGGACATGGTCATTTCTGAAGGTTTGGGGAGTGAACCCCATCCAGAAGAAGAAATAGGCACTTCTAATTCCAATGTGGGTTCTGAAAAGAGTGACTTCGATTCAGTTGGTCAAGAAACAGCTAAGTCTATGATGACATTTCTGCTTCCCCAAGCAATTCCCTTGCTGAAGAAGGCATCAAGGAAGAAAAATTCTGCTCTTAGACCTTTGGAAATTCTGCCTGGTGAGTTGCATTCTGAGAAGCAGAATAAAGGTATTGACATTTTTTCTCCAGGTGTTGTTATATATAGTTTTTCTTTTTTGTGATTATTCATTCATGTTATCTTCTTTTAGGCATTTTAATATGCAGTTTCTATTTTTCTCTATTTTGCAATTGTACTATGATTTTCTTCCCTCTTATTTGCAGCTGTAATGGTTACTGACAATAAAATGGGGGATATGAAGGAACCGATGAATATCCAAACCATGAATCTTGGTTCATCTGATGCAGGAAAAGATGTTACTATTAACGATTTAGTAGATCATATAAGTGGTAATCATGTATCTTGTCATGAGATATTGCCCTCTGGTGATACCAATGCTGTTGAAGTTAGTTTTAATGAGGAAGCAAGCCTGTGCAACACTTGGGGACAATCTACCGGTGTTGAGGAGCATAACAAATTATTAGATTGTTGTCATGAGACCAATGAAAGCAAAGATATATTCTGCTATGATGAAGTACATGTGGAGTCAAGTGGAATGCTTCGTCAGGTTGATGGTGATATCATATCTGAGTCTCTGCCAAGTGGCAGTGTCCTCAACAGAAAAGATTTTGCTGATGAAATCCGAGATGCTTTTGCGAGCATTGATGAACACTCAGAAGGTATTCTAATTTTTTCCCATGTAAAGGATCTCAAGACTTCACCTGATGGTATTGAAGCTTTAATGTGTCGAGCCATCTGATTTCTATAAATTTTCTGTAATTCTCAAATGGTTAGCATGTTTGACATTTATCTAAGTAATAAAACATCAAAGCCTAGGAGCCAACTATTTAATGTCTGAAGTAGATAACCCATACCATTTCAAGTCACTTCTTGCTCCTTGCAGTCATCATTTGTTGGAAAAGTTAGACTTGTCTGTAGATGTAAATTTTGGTAGCAATAAGTATTTCTCGTTTCCAGCATAGAATAGTTTTTGGCATATGAAATCTGTTTTTTCATTTTACAAGATATGACCCATAATAGTTCTTTTGGAACTATAGCTAAGATGTACTGGTTTTTGATGCAGCTGTCAGAGCAGATGATGTTAAACTTCAAGGCACTTTGACTTCTCCGAGTATGCTACAAGAAGAATCTGGTGTCAAAACAGCGGTTGAAGAAACTGGCAATATGCCTTTCACTCAATTGCCAAGTTTAGTATATTCCAGAAGAAAAAAAGTTCAAACCATTAACCTGAAGAAAGGAAAATACAATGGTCCTCTCTCAGAAAGTATTATATGCAGAAATTTTGGAGATAGTTGTGTCCCTGAACCATGTCCTACCACAAGAAATTTTACTAACCTGGAGACACTGGAAATGGGCTCTTCTGATGACAAATCACGTAAGAAAGATGTTTTTGGTTCCAAACCTAAGATTTCAGGGCAATCGAAGAACATTCCTGTAGATACAGCTAAAGTGGATTGTACAGGTCTACTAAACAATGTGGTTTCTGCTGTATCACAAGATCAATCACTTATGCATGCCTCCAAAGATAAAGAAACTACATACTGTCTTGATCAGTCCGGTTCACATGTACACAAGCCTCGTCTTCATGTTGACAAAGAGATGACTGGGGATAAGAATCTCTTAGAGCCAAAGAGTTCTGAATCATATAAGAAACATTGGACAAGCATCTTCAACAGCTCTTCATATATTGCCAAGGAATTTCAGTGCAGTTCAAACTTCAGGCCTAAAAATATGGCCATAGAAAAGGGTTTAGTAGGTATCTTTGACCTTGTTGGATGCTATCTCCACCCACTTCCTGTGTTGTCCATAATTGTGAGCACTGGAGGCAAAGAAATCCACATTTGTGTTTTGTGTGGCCTTACGGTTGATAAAAATAGGACCCTGTTTATCTACAAGGTAGCAACTCAAGAATCCACAGCTGGATATCCCTCTTTCATTGGTCACACATCAGTAACATTGCCGATTCTAAAAGATTATTTTGGTAGAGAAGTAAGTTGTCATGCGTACGCAGACTGCTTGTTTGCTGTATTGAATGTCTAGTGATATTTGCATTACCATTTGTCAGATTGCTCTTGAAAGATCGGCTTTGCAGTTCACTCCAGGAGGGAAATATCTTCTTTTACTTGACAGCATTAAAACACGTTATTGCAGGTATTTAATCTGCAGATTCTTGTTACATATAATAAGTAGACGAAAGAAGAATTATGTTTTAGGTAATTAAATTCATCTACATCTTTTCAGGCAAGGGAGAATTCCTTGTATGTGCTCAGCATGTGCATCAGGCAACTTTGAGGAGAATGTGGTGAAGATTGTGAAAGTGAACTTCGGATATGTTTCAGTAGTGGCAAAACTGACAACAAATGAGAGTTTACAATGTCTATTGGTTTGTGAACCTAACCATCTTGTTGCTGTTGGAGAGAGCGGGAGAATTCATCTGTGGGTTATGAATTCAACATGGAGGTGAGTTTTATTATACCATGGCATCAAGTTGGTGAGTTTTATTATACTATGACATCAAGTTTAACTTTCCATTCACGGAATTTGTTCTGGCCTTTCTGGCAGTGTTGCATTTAGGCTTCTTCTTGTGGAATGAATTTAGGCTTCTTCTTGTGGAATGAATCTGTTGTTAGGTGTTTGGTGGCTTGTACTTGCCTTTTCTTAGAATTGTACGACTTCCATTCACCCATTTAAGTCATCTATAACCCCTTTCTCTTAATGTCTCAAATTAATACACATTCTTCACAGTTTTTTAAATGAAAGACTGGTTTAACAGTTAAAAGTACTGACTGCTGCACAACAAGCATTCTTCATTGGAAGATTGTTGCTTATTATAACCTCACCATTTTCATATGTGTTTGGGCTGGTGTATTTGTCCTCCATTTTCTTCTATATGGTAGCAAACTTTGTTAGCCTCTGGTAGCTCTGCAGATTCTGTCGTTGTGTTAATGATTTCTGGCACTGAACTTGTAATTCTGAGTAGTTTCCTTATTTTCACATTTATTTCTTGTTTTCTACTTATATCCATTGTTTTCAGTGCACAGACCGAGAAATTTATCATGCCTGCTAATGATTTCGTATCCCCTGGCATACTGGAGATAAAGAAAATTCCCAAGTGTACTAGTCTTATTCTCGGCCATAATGGTTTTGGAGAATTTAGTTTATGGTATGTCTTTTCCTCAACTGAATGAACAGTCAGTGAACATTATTTCTATTAGGACATGGCTCAACTGGTTAACCTTAACAATTCTTTAGTTGCTGATCAGCATTGTAGAAACATAATACATCGATATAAGTACACGTAAACACGTTATTATGTGCTCATACAACTGAACCCTATAGTATTGACCAAATTATATTTTTCTTGAATGAGGTTGTCTATGTTATTATACTGCCCCTGATAATTTTTTAATCTCGTATTCTTTGAGAGTACCCAATTTTACTACCCTTAAAAAAAGCTTAAGAGGAGATAGAAAGCTTTGTAGGTAGCTTCATTTTCTAAGTTTTGACTAAATTCTAATTCTGATTGGCCACATTTTCTATTTTTGTTTTTTCTCCAGGGACATATCAAAACGCATCATTGTTTCAAAGTTCTCTGCATCATGCACTTCCTTTTGTGAATTCTTTCCAGTCGGTATGTTTAGTTGGCAAAAGAAAGGCCATAGTTTCAGAGACAGTAACGTAGAAGGGCATGTCAATGTAATGGTAGCGGCAACAAATATGTGGTTCTCAGACCAGGCCAATGATGATCCCTTTTTACCATTAGATGGGGAAGATATTGCTGTATGGCTTCTTGTTTCCGTTTCTTCTGATTCGGATGCTGAACATGACTATATATCAGGCGATTATCAAACTAAATCAGTAGGATGGTGGAGACTTGCCCTACTGGTGAAAAATATGGTAATTTTGGGAACTGCATTGGATCCAAGGTACTACTATTTATCTTCTGACCCAACAATTGGATTATAATCTTTATTTTGCACCTCGTTAAAATGCTAAAAGAATTATGCTCCACTTAGTGTTTTAAATTTTAGTGTCTATAGAAGTGATTTGAAGTTGTATCCTGCAGCGCTGCAGCCATTGGGGCCTCAGCTGGTTACGGAATCATCGGCACATGTAATGGGCTTGTGTACCTATGGGAAATGTCTACTGGAACTAAACTTGGCAGTTTGCATCACTTTAGAGGTAGATCATCAACTATTGTTCTAAAACTATATGTACTGACGTGATGTTACTAATTTCTTAACTTTTTTTCTCTTATGGTATCAGGTAGCACTGTTTCATGTATTGCTACTGATGATTCTAAGAAAGGTGCAGGTGCGGTAGCCATTGCTGGTGGCGAAGGTGAGTTGCTTGTTTATCTGCCCTCGCAAAAAAAAAAAATGGCAAAATAGGTAAAGGAAGAAAGCAAGTTGTTTCTCTTTAATGATCTACTCTCAGACTAAACCCGACTATAGTCGCCCTTCAGCTAGGCAACATACAAATATTGTTGCGCTTTGCTTTGTGAAGAGAAGTAACTAATTTCTCCTGTTCTTTTAATGTTGTAGAAAGTTTAACCCTTGTAACACTTTAATCTGTCAATTTCAATAATTTTTAATTAATAGTTGTGAATATTTCTATCAAAACGCATTTTTCTTGTAGAATGCTGTCCATTCAGTACTTCCCACTCTGATTTCTGCTTAGTGTCCAATGTTAATGCATAAAAGAAATTACTCATGTGCAATATCCGGTATACAATATTTAAGTTTAACCATTTATTTAAGAGTTCCATCTATGCAACCGGGATCGCATAATAGTTTAAGAGATTTAAAAATGAGAAATGACTAGTGGTCAGTGTTGTATGGTCCGACTAGTAAAATATTTGAATTGTTTATTGGTGCAAACTAATTATGTACACGTAAATTGTTTCTTAACAAGATGAAAGCCAGCAGCTAACAGCTCATACAATGAGAGATAGCCCAACTGGCCATGGAAAACAAGTACTGACTTTGGTGGGAGTTCCTCAAAAAACACAAAAAAAAGGGACTATATATTTCAGTTTGACTTTGGTGGTTGCATACGACTCCATAAGTGGTATGACCGTTATTATCAAAAAAAAAAAAGTGGTATGACCGTATGAGCCCTTATTTTCTCTTTGCTTTTGTTTTGTTTTGTTTTTTTAATTCATAGTCTTAAAGAATTATCTTAATTCATAGTCTAAAAGAATTATCATTGTAGTACAATGACATAACTGATATCTTCGGTCTTCCATACCAAAACCCTTCACATCAATCTTTAGAATTCTAGTCACTCTACCCACCAAGAAACTCACATTATCATTATTATCATCCAATCATTTTTGTCATTATCATAAAATCAGAACTAGTTTTAAACAAGTTTTAAGGCATATTACAAGCCAAATCAAATCGGACGTCAGGAAACGCGTTCCATATCAACCCCAGATTTCCACAACTTGACAAAATCATGGCTCACATTGCTCTGTGACATGACATCTACCTTTTGATAATGAATCTCAAATCTACAAGTCTACAGATACGTATTTCAATCGCAAACATGGACCTAAACTTTTCCAACTCAAGTTAATCCGTGGATCCTAACTTAATACTTCTTTATCACATAAAAAACACAGTAAATTGATTTTCTCTCAATCCGAAACCTTCATGACCATGGTAACTAAAATGGAGAACTAACACCTTCACCCCTTAACTCCAGCCTAAGATTAAAAAAAAAAAAAAATGAAAGAAACGCGAAAACTCGTAAAAAGAATTCTTTCGCTTTAAAATTCGAAATCATGGCAGGCAAAATTCAAAAGCCAACGACCACGAGGACAAACAAACAGAGATTTTAGTTGTTGCTCCACCGGAAAAAAAAAAAAAAAGAAAGAGAAAAAAATCCCATTTGAAAGAAACAACAAACTTTGTCTTGTCCGCGGACAGAAATTTTAAATGCCATTTATAACTCATTACTATAAAACTTATAACAGTAATAATTTCTCAGAAGATACCGCATCCTTCAGAGTACAAGAAATGGTCTAAAGCTTCTCAACCAAAAGGAAAAATTATATGAAAGTAAGCAAATAATGGTAAAAGCAATAGCGTTTTAAAAATAACAAATAACAATAACAATATCACGTTTAATGAGTTAAGAAAACTATCAGCTTAGAGCTTTAAGAAGAATCAAAACGATTACTTTGCAGCGCCATTAGCTACCTCCTTTGTAGGGCTTCCCTCAGGGGCGTTAAGCTCATCCCAAGCCTCAATCCAGGTCACCATGGCATCCGCAAGCTTACTGAAGTAAGGATCAACCTTGCCAAGCTTTTCCTTGACTTGCTTAGAGAGCTCAATGTAGCAATTTTGTACGGTGGTGCAGTCCTTAGGAAGGACAACAGATTGGAAAAATGGGATTGCCTCTTCTTGCCAGAAGATACCATTATACTCTTTCTTAAGGTTAACAAAGGGGTTGCTGGCCTTGCTGTGCCATATGTAGGGTAGACCAGTCTTGACTCCATATCCCAAATGGTCACAAATGACCTACAAATTTCACCAATATGATTTGTGTAAGTCTCACAGGGATGAATAGTACTAAGGAAAGAAACAATAAGATAGTACATAACACGAAAAGGATGATTTAAATCGAGTAAAAAATAAGAAAGCTACATGCACTACTACAATTTCTCTCCACGATTATATTAGGAATTAATATGTGACTGAGTCTAACTGATAGTGATGTCTCAGAAGAGCATGCATCTTTCTTAGCTGCAGATTCACGGGAGTTGAGGTAGTGTGACAGATATGATTTGACAACTCAGCAGCCACCTCAGTTAGTAAGCAAAGTGTAGTCAAATTTGATGGCAAACGGCATATTCCTTGACGCTAACTAACAAAGCTATAATATTTATTTGGTAAGATGGGGCACGGCGGCTAGAATTATCTGACAATACGAAATGCAATGCCCACCGCTAAGAATTCCAGATAAAGACCAGTAAACAACCACTAAACTGGTTTGAACAGCTAAGAAAAATTAAAATACCATATCCGAGATTTTAACAACTGATTTGAGTGTTATCTTACGCACTAATTACCAATCTAAAATCAAAATATTTTGATCACAAAACTTCCAAAAACAAAGAGGAGAAAATGTTACCTTTATGCACCAGCCAGCCCACATATCATCGTATCGTCCAATTGGTTGACCATCACCCATAAGTCCAAAATACATTGCTGGTCCAATGAGCTCTCGGTGGAATGCCAGGTTCATGCCACACATGGGGAACAGGGTTCCTTTTGGGATTGTGAGAACTGCATCAACAAACCTGAAGAAAGAGAAAGCCTTAACCAATTAAGAATTTGGTAAAACTTCTAATCAGATCTGAAGCTATATAAAACAAGCATATACTCCAGCATTTTCCATAATTTGTAGGATGTATATACCTAGAGTTTCTTTCCAGAGGCTTGACTAGTTGAGTAGGAGCATCATAGTCAGGGATGTTGAGCCAGAGGCCATGAGAGACAGCGGTAACAACACCCTCCCGGAGACTGAAGGGATATCCACGAACGAAATCCGCACCATCTCTGTATGGATCATAAAGTGTATTGAAAAAACGTGGAGTTGATGGGCTCAGCAGGTTCTTTATATGCTGCTCAAGTGCATTGATCTCTTTCCCAGATGGGTCTTTGGCAACCTATACGTAGAGAATACATTAATCGAAAAAGAAATAGAAAGTTCGGAAAATGTTTCATAAGAAAAATCAAATACTACTCACGCCAAATCAAACAAATAAGTTACATCTTATTCGAAAGGGTTGAAGTCTAACACACTATAGATCTCGTATGAATGAGATTGGTAAGTACACCAAGAAAACAAACTGTTTTATGAATAGATCATGCAATTTTGGAACTATAAGCAAATTCATATAAAAATTGAAACTTTTGCAACAAAAATGAAACCCACATATCAAAATCCAAAAACCTGAAAACTTTGCCAAACTCGAAATCAAAACAGACAGATTTTCCCGCGAAACAGGCAGATCTCTCCGAGAAAAAAAAAAATCCCAATTCGACATATACAAAGTACTCTCTATTCCTCCTCTTTAAACACAGATCAAAAATATATGAACACCTTAACCCAAAAAAAATATCCATATTCATTACTATTCCGACATTCAAAAGCCACTAAACAGAGAAAATCAGTTCTCAGAAGAAAAGCCCAGAAAAGAAATAAACATATGAGAGTGAGAGAGCTTACGAAGCAATCGTCGTCGATTGTGAAGATGTACTTCTTCTTGGAGACCATATAGCCGAAACAACGACAAGCGGAGTCCTTAAACGAAATGCAAGAGGCTTTGGGACCCAGGATCCGATTGATGTCGTTTCGGTTATAGAGCTCGTAGTCAAAGCCTTCGGGGACCTTGATGGTCTTCGATGGATCACCATCCTGGACGATGATCAGGTGGTACGGCTGGAAAAAGGGTCGCCACATCTCCAAGAAATCGAGGTTTCTGATAGTCGGAATCACGATGTCTAACTCATCTTTCAAGAGCGGAGTGGGCTTGACCGAAGAAGAAGAAGAAGCTACTGCCGCCATTGATGAAGGCAGAGGGAGTTGCAGAGAAAACAAGAGAAAGACACAACAAAAGAACAGAGAGAAGCGAAGCCAGTGATTTTGGAATTGAAAGTGGGCGTTTGTCTTTGTATATAATTGCAAAATCTATTATGCCAAAATATCAATTGCGTCCCTCAGATTTGGGCCAATATCAATTTTCACAAACATATAAAAAGGAACTTTCCTTTTTTTTTTTTTTTTTCCTTTGTTTTTTCCTCTTTTAAAATAAAAAAGTAAACCCTTTCTTTTCGAATTTCAGGTGAAGGATAAAGGAATATTACTAGCATTTACTATCATTTGGCCTTTTATCAAGCATACAATTATATTTGAATTAATGGGGAGGCCAATAGAGGGGTATGCTTTTACAATTTTTTGTAGTGTTTTAGTGTATAGAATCTAAAATTTGGCAGGTAATAATGCTTTGATTACTTTTCATAATATATTTATTTAATGTTTTCATAGAAGTAATGAAAGGAAAACAAAAAAACTTTGATGAGGAGATCTTTATTTATTTTCTTCTTTATGCTAGAAAGTTGAGGATGATATTCAAATTTATTATCATCTTTCCAAAAGAAAGTGATTTTAGCAATTGGTGACCTAAATAGTTATAAGATCTTTCAAATATTGTGCTTTGATAGTATCCTCTTCTTGCCATATATACTCCGAAGAATTAAAGAAATTGAGGAAAGTAGACCTTTAAAGAGGTTTTTTAATAATTACTCAAAAAAAGTCTTTTAATACAATGTCCTTTTTTAAAAAATAAAAAAATAAACCTAATAATTGTCTAGCAAGTCTTTAAAGAACAGAGATATGATTAAAACCATAAAAAAAAAAAGATAAAACATGATTAAAACCCTAAAAAGGATTTGTTTAAAAAAAAAAAAAACCTAAAAAGGATTATATCAAGAAGCCAAAAAATCTGCATTTATGATTATTGGACTTTGTTTTAGCCGCACCAAACAGTTCTGATCAAAAAAAAAAAAAAAAAAACTCTAAATTTGCTTAATGTAAATTTTGCAAGAAGTAAAAATGAAAAAAAGTAAGTTGGTGTTCTGCCTATAAGCCAAATTAGCATGTGTTCTAGACCAATGATATGTTACCTTTTCAAGGCCTTAAATCACTATATTTATCAAATAGATGACTTCAAAGAAGTATTTAGAACCATGGAAACTGTGCTCTTGGAATCACACCCAATTCGGATACATAGAAACTGAAATGCAAAAAATCGGGAATCAAATCCAAGAAATACAACAAGGCCCACAAATCGGTTGGATGCGAGATCAAGAGAATGAGCTGAAAGCAAGATTAGAGGAATATGGCGCCAAAAGTTCAGAGTCTCATGGCTTTGGGAAGGTGATCGGAATACAAAGTTTTTCCACTTGTCTACCATCATTCAGAAAAGCCGGAACCGAGTTAGTTTCATAAAAGGAGAAGATGGGATGCCAATTCAGTCTAGAGAAGGCATGGCATAGCCCAAGTGTTTTTCTTTCTTTTTTACAGAAGCTTTAATTCAACATTTACGGCCGAACCGATTATGTTCCCGAAAGATTTGGATAACTTGATACAATCGGTCATTCCTAGCGAGGGCAATGAAGCTTTGGCTGAGATCCCTTCTAATGAAGACATAATATCAGTCGTACAGTCAATGAATCCTTAGATGGCTTTTCCGGTATGCTCTACAAGCACTATTCGGATTCGGACACGGTAGTCGGTGATGTTTTGGAAACGGTGCATGATTTTTTTATATACAACTGATTGCCTTCAGCTCTTAATGAAGCGAATATAGTTTTAATCCCAAAAAAGGAATGTCCAACTTCTGTAAATGACTATAGACCGATAAGCTTGTGTAGCTTCGCCTATAAAGTAATTACAAAGATCTTGGCAAACTGAGTGAGAGGACTCTTACCAGTGGTCATCTCACCTCTTCAATCGGCTTTTGTCCAAGGAAGGGTCATTATCGAAACAACAATGATTACTTGGGAGATTCTCCACACAGTGAGGAAGAAATGAGGCACTGTGGGTCTCATGCTTATGAAACTTGATATGGAGAAGGCCTATGACCGTATTAAGTGGGATTTTCTCCAACAAGCCCTAACTCGATTTGGTTTTCATAGGAAATGAGTGGAATGGGTTATGGCATGTGTTTGGTCTGCTAGTTTTTCCCTCATCATCAATGGGTGAAAGGATAGAACTCTTAGTCCATCTCGGGGTTTGCGCCAAGGTGATCCATTGTGCAGAAGTTCTTTCAAGGATACTCCTGGATGCAAACAAGGGATGTGATCTAAAAGGCATTAAGGTGAGTAGAACGAGTCCCGAAATCACTCATCTTTTGTTTGCAGATGATTTGATTCATTTTGGTAGAGCCACGAAGAAAGTGGCAAAGTCAATGGCAGCATGTCTAGAAAAGAATTTGCCATTGATTGGGGCAGAAAGTGAACCCTTCAAAGTCCTTCATTTATTTTAGCAAGAACATCCCCCGAACAAATGCAATTAGTATAAACACAATCCTCGGGTTTCAATGTATCAAAGAGATGGCGAAGCTCCTAGGCTTACCACTATTCGTTGGGAGGAGAAAGCTACAAAGTTGGTCTTATATCATTGACAGGGTACAAACATAAGATTGCAAGTTGGAAGTCCAGAGTCGTATCCAAGGCAGACAGGTTGACTTTGATCTCGTCAGTGGGGCAGGCAATGCCAATCTATGGAATGTCAAGCACAAAGCTGCCTCAATCAATTTGTAAGGGAGTGGATGAGTTACTGAGAAAATTCTGGTGGGATACCAATGCCTCCGGTAATCCAAGACTACATCTCTAAGTGTGGGACAATGTTCGCAAATTGAAATCCTCGGGTAGTCTGGGTATCCGGAGGACTGCACACTACAATCAGACTTTCATTGCTAAGTGGAGATGGTTACTGATGTCGAGAAGTAACGCTTTGTGGGCTCGTGTGCTAGAAGTAAGTATCTCAGGATTGGAACACTATTCAATTTCGAGGCAAAACTTTCTGACTCGTCCTTATTGAACGAATCAACAATTATAGCTCACTAACCAGCCGCAATAAGAACAGTGAAAAAAGGCATCCGCAATAAGAATAGTAAAAAGGGCAGCCGCAATAGGAATAGTAAAAAGGATAGCCGCCGATAAGAATAGAAAAAAGGACAGCTGCAATAACAATAGTAAAAAGAGCAGCCATAATAGCAATAGTAAAAGATAGTGTTCACACGACCTTTTAAGTTCTATAAATATAGATGGCTTCATCACTTGATTTGTATCCCATTCTAAATCTTCTTCCTTTTTAAGAGAGAATTTAAGCCTAAAAATTTCTCTTAATGTCCCACTTGTTTTCTCCTAAATTGTTTAGATAGAGTGTTTTCTCCTATTTCAAGACAGAGAAGTTCATTTGTTCTCTCCTTGTATTTAGAGAGAAGTGAGTTGTAATCTCCTTTTCATAGTGAAATTCTTTACAGCCTTATATGTAAATGTAGCCTAAATTGGATGAATCACGTTAATTCTTTTATGTGCCTTATTTTTTTTTACTTTACCCAAATTTTCTCAACTCGTGTTTTAGCTATGTGTTATCACTTCTGCAAAGCTGATCTCCTAATAGTGGTATCAGAATCATTGGTTAGAGTACTATTCACATATACGGACTATTCACGTATACGGTACTGTTCACGTATATAGTACTATTCACATATAATGAAACAGTGGTAACTAAACAAATCGTGGTGAACAAAAATGGTGGAAAAATTCGATATTGAGAAGTTTAATGGGAGCAATTTCTCTTTGTGAAAAATGAAGATAAAAGCAATCTTGAGAAAAGATAATTGCCTAGCAGCAATTGGGGAAAGGCCTGCTGAGATTACTGACGATAAAAGGTGGGACGAGATGGATAGCAATATTGTCGCTAACTTAGATCTGGCTATAGCAGATAGAGTCTTGTCGAGCATTGAGGAGAAGAAGTTAGTCAAGGAGATATGGGACACACTGACAAAGTTGTATCAAGTCAAGTCGCTTCACAACAAAATTTTCTTGAAGAGAAGGCTTTATACCCTTTGGATGGCGGAATTAACAATGGTGACCGACCACATTAACACCCTCAACACTCTATTCTCACAACTCACAATAATGGAGCATAAAATAGAGGATAATAAACGTACAGAAATCTTACTTCAGAGTTTACCTGATTCGTATGATCAACTCATACTACAACTCTAGTTTTCAACGATCTTACAGCCGTTGTTCTCGAAGAAGAAAATCGGTGTAAGAATAAGAAAAATAGATTAGCAAGTTCACAGCAAGTAGAGGCTTTGACAATGAGAGAAAGATCAACGAAATGTGGCCACAGTAGGAGTCAGAGTCATGGTAGATCAAATTCAAGAAGTAAGAAGAATGTCAAATGTTATCACTATGGCAAGAAAGGGCACGTCAAAAGGGAGTGTTGGCAACTCAAGAAGAATGGAGATTCCAGAGGGAAGAACCTTGAGTCATCAAATGCTCAGAGGAATGTTGCAAATGCTTCAGATGATGGAGAAATCCTATATAGTGAAGTAGCAACAATTTCTAAGGACAGACGGTAGCTCACTGATGTTTGGTTAGTGGATTTGGGAGCAATATGGCACATGACTTCTCACAAAAAATGGTTTCACACATATGAACTTGTCTCTTGAGGATCTATATTCATGGGTAACAGTCATGCCTTAGAGATTGCTGAGATTGGTACTATCAAGATAAAGATGTACGATGGCACTATTCGTACTATTCAAGAGGTGCGATATGTGAAGGGCTTGACGAAAACTCTATTGTCTTTGGGACAATTAAATAACCTTGGTTGCAAAACTCATGTCGAGAATGGGATCATGAAGATCATGAAGGGCGCACTTGTAGTAATAAAGGCGAAGAAAATCACAGTGAATCTATACATGCTTAAAGGAGATACACTAATAGAAGCAGAGGCATCAGTTACTTCAACAAATTCCAGAGAAGAATCAACGATGATGTGGCATTGTAAGCTTGGCCATATGTCGGAACGAGGCTTGAAGATTCTCTCTGAACAGAGGTTGCTTCCTAGTCTCATAAAGGTATCTTTACCCTTTTGTAAGCATTGTATCACAAGCAAGCATAATAGATTAAAGTTTAGCACATCCAGTTCTAGAAGTAAAAAAGTTCTAGACTTGGTTCACTCTGATATTTGGCAAGCACCGATAATGTCCCTAGGAGGAGCTAGATACTTTGTATCTTTTATTGATGATCACTCTAAGAGATATTAGGTGTATCCTATCAAGAGGAAAGCAAATGTATTTTCAATCTTTAAAATATTCAAAGCACGAATAGAGCTTGAATTTGAAGAAAAGATCAAGTGTTTAAGGATGGACAATGGAGGAGAATATACAAGCGATGAATTTGATAACTTCTGTCAACAAGAAGATATCAAGAAATAGTTCACAGTGGCGTACACTCCTCAACAAAATGGAATGGTAGAGTAGATGAACAAAACCTTATTGGAAAGAACAAGAGTAATGTTGAAAGTTGCAGGTCTACCTAAGACATTTTAGATAGAAGCAGTCAAAACTGCCTGTTATGTGATCAATCGATCTCCATCAACAGCGATTGATCTGAAGACACTGATGGAGATATAGACTGGTAAGCCAGCTGATTATTCTCGTTTACATATATTTGGATGTCCTATGTACGTGATGTACAACGCTCAAGAAATCACAAAACTAGATTCAAAGTTAATAAGGTGTGTAGTCTTGGGATATGCTGATAGAGTCAAGGGATATCACTTATAGGATCTCACTGCCCATAAGGTTGTCATAAGCAGATATGTGATATTTGTAGAGAATAAACTGCAAGAGAAGGGAGACGATAACAGACCAGAAACTACTACAGTTCAAGTAGAAAAGAATATTGAAGATTCAGATTCAGATTCTTCTGAAGTAGCACCAGAGCATGAAGTAGAAGAACCAATCGAGGAAGAGGCTTCTGAAATTTGTCAGTCAACTCGTGAGAGAAGAACACCGACATGGCACTCGGATTATATCACTGAGAGCAATATTGCATACTGTCTTCTAACAGAGGATGGAGAGCCACCAACTTTTCATGAGGCTACAAAAAGCTCAGATGTATTCCTATGGATAACAACAATGCAAGAAGAGATTGAAGCCCTTCACAAGAACAAGGCATGAGATCTTGTTTCGCTACCACAAAGAAGGAAGGCTATTGGCAACAAATAGGTCTACAAGATCAAACATGATAGTAATGATCAAGTGGAGCGGTATCGTGTGAGATTGGTAGTAAAAGGATATGCTTAGAAACAAGGTATTGACTTCAATAAGATATTTTCACCTGTAGTTCGACTGACAACAGTTAGAGTGGTTCTAGCAATGTGTACTACATTTGACCTACATCTAGAGTAGTTAGATGTGAAAACTGCTTTTCTTCATAGAGAACTTGAAGAAGAGATTTATATGCTCTAACTAGAAGGTTTTGCTAAAACATGCAAGGAGAACTTAGTTTGCAGGTTGTACAAATCTCAATACGATCTCAAACAGGCGTCGAGGTGTGGGTATAAGAGATTTGATTCCTTCATCATAAGCCTTGAGTAAAACAGACTCAGTTCAAACCACTGCACATACTTCAGAAGGTTTGATGAAGATAGTGACTTCATTATCTTATTATTGTACATGGATGACATGTTGGTAGCGGGCCCTAACAAAGGCAGAATCCAAGAATTGAAAACATAGTTAGCTAGAGAATTTGATATGAAGGACTTAGGAACAACAAACAAGATTCTAGGAATGTAAATTCACCGAGATAGAGGTAACAGAAAGATTCGGCTTTCTCAGAAGAATTATTTGAAGAAAATCTTGCGCCGCTTCAATATGCAAGATTCTAAGTCGATTTCTACCCCACCTCCTATTAACTTCAAATTATTCTCCCAGATGTGTCCTAGCAATGAAGTAGAGAGGATGGAGATGTCTCGAGTACCGTATGCATCAGTAGTGGGAAGCCTAATGTTCATTATGATATGTACAAGACCAGACATTGCACAAGCAGTGGCAGCAGTTAGTCGATATATGGCGAATCCTGGTGGAGAATATTGGAATGCTATGAAGAGAATTCTGAGATGCATCAAAGAAACCTTAGATGCTGCATTATGTTATAGAGGATCAGAATTTACTGTCAGAGGATATGTTGATTCAGATTTTGCGGGTGATCTTGACAAATGAAAATCTACTATAGGCTATGTGTTTACTCTTGCAGAAGGGGCTGTAAGCTGGGTTTCGAAACTACAAATTGTTGGGTCTTTATCTACAACAGAAGCAGAATACATAGCAGCTACACAAGCTTGTAAAGAGGCTATTTGGATTCAAAGATTATTAGAGGAGCTCAGGCACAAACAAGAAAAGATTCCTATATTTTGTGACAGTCAAAGTGCCTTGCACATTGCAAAGAATCCAGCCTTTTATTCCAGGATAAAGCACATTGGCGTTCAATATCACTTTGTTTAAGAAGTAGTAGAAGATGGAAGTGTGGACATGAAGAAGATTCACACAAAGGAGAACCTAGCAGATACTTTAATCAAACCAATTAACACTAACAAGTTCCAATGGTGTAGATCTTTATATGGCCTAGCAGAAATATAAGCAGCATGAAGAATTGACAAAGAAAGAAAAAAGAAATTTATCAAGTGTGAAGATATGATTAAAATCAAGCCTTCAAGTGGGAGAATGTTGAACAAATCGACAATTGCAGCTCACCAACCAGCTACAATAGGAACAATGAAAAAAAGGTAGCCGCAGTAGGAATAGTAAAAAGGGTAGCCGCAATAGCAATAGTGAAAAGAGCAGCCGTAATAGCAATAGTAAGATATGGTGTTCACACGATCTTTCAAGTTCTATAAATACGGAGGGCTTTATCACTTGTTTTGTATCCCATTCTAAATCATCTTCCATTCTAAGAGAGAGTTCAAGTCTAGGAATTCCTCTTAGTGTCCTACTTGTTTTCTCCTAAATTGTTTAGAGAGAGTGTTTTCTCCTATTTCAAGAGAGAGAGAGAGAGGTTCATTTATTCTCTCCTTATATTTAGAAAGAAGTGAGTTGTAATCTCCTTTTTATAGTGAAATTCTTCACATTCTTATCTATGGACATAACCTAAATTAGGTGAACCACGTTAATTCTTTTGTGTGCCTTATTTTTTTTTTCATTTTACCCAATTTTCTCAACTCGTATTTTAGCTGTGTGTTATCGCTTCTACAAAGCCAATCTCCTAATATTCCTTTATGGAAGGCAATTGTTGGGGTAAAGGACTTACTCATGAAAGGAGCTTGTATGCTAGTCAAGGATGGAACAAATATCATCATTTGGCGAGACCTATAGGTGCCAAAACATAACATTCAGACCAATGCCAATTTGTGAGTTGGGTTCCAGATTTACTTGGGTAAGCGATTATTGGAATATTTTTCCTGAAAATAAGATTTCTAATTTTACACTTTTAGCATAAACAGCTTTCTCTTATATGCAATTATGATATTTGCTAGATTATACTGTCTCAGTTGAATAATTTATTTATCTGAAAAAGATTCAATGACTTTATTTATGTATAAAAAAAATATACATGATTAAGTATTAATTATGGGAAGACTTGTTTCTTTATCTAAGTGTAAATTAACTAGTTTACAATATCTAAATAAAGATAGAAGACTATTTACTATAGGTTGTATTGTTTGTCTATTTCAACGAGAATAATGTATCTCAAATCATTGAAATATCCGATTTCTGATAGAAACACTAGTACAATATAAACAAGTTATGTGTACTGAATTGGACTAAGTAATATAAAGAATTAGAGTAGACCAAGTAATATAAAGAATTGGAGTGTTGTAACTCAATTCTTAGTATTATCACAAACTAGTTCTTAGCATGTAGATCTTAATCATTAATATTTGACTAGATTTACTTTCATAGGTTGTAGCCTTTTGATTTGTTAAAAGACTAGCTTATGTGAAATTAGAGGTGAACTCTAATATATTGGAGGTGATGATTTATGAATTGACAGGAACACCAAATAAGTAAGGACATTATGCATTAATATCACTTTAGGATCTTTCAAGATTCATGGAATAATTAAGTCTAAGATTTTAGCATTCAATTTATGAATTGGTTGATAATTTTATCTAAATGGTCATTAAGAATAAAATTATTCCTTAATAGAAAGATGGTAACTTAAAGGTAAATGTGTATTAGAGGAGTATTACAGTAATTTCACTTATCTAACTACGACATTGTATAAGGATTTTATATCTGGTATAAAATATGCTAGATGGATCGGTTAATTTCACCTATCTAATTATGGGAAGGCTTGTTTCTTTATCTAAGTCTAAATTTACTAGCTTACAATCTGTAAATAAAATTAGAAGGTTTTATTTACTATAGGTTATAGTATTTATCTATCTCAACGAGAATGATATGTCTCAAATTATTGAAGTGTCTGACTTCTGATAGAAATACTAGTACAACATAAATAAGTTATGTGTACTAAATTAGACTAAGTAATAAAGAATTGGAGTATTGTAGCTCAATTCTTAGTATTACCACAAACTAGTGCTTAGCATGTAGACCTTAATCCTTGATATTTGACTAGACTTACTTTTATGGGTTGTAGCCTTTTGATTTGTTAAAAGACTAGATTATGTGAAATTAGAAGTGAACTCTAATATATTGGAGGTGATGATTTATGAATTGACAGGAACACCAAATAAATAAAGATATTATGCATTAATATCACTTTAGAATTTTTCAAGATTCATGGAATAATTAAGTCTAAGATTTTAGTATTCAATTTATGAATTGGTTGATAATTTTATCTAAATGGCCATTGAGAATAAAATTATTCCTTAATAGAAAGATGGTAACTTAAAAATAAATGTGTATTGGAAGGGTATTACGGTAATTTCACATATCTAACTACAACATTGTATAAGGATTTTATATCTGGTATAAAATATGTGAGATGAATCGGTTAATCAATGCTAGTTGATTACATATTAAAAAAAAATATAAGATTTAATCTAAGAGTATAATATTAGATTTTTTGTGGAGTTTCTCATTTACTAATAGTATTTATATAAATACTATAATAAGAGTTATTATGTATTTATCATACTATTGGAATTTAGATTATTTGAATCCATTAGGTCCCTTGTCTAGCTCAACAAAACTCATTAATTGATTGTTGGTATTTGTGAAATTAACTTTATAAAACAATGTAAAATAATGATTCCACACAGAAGTTGACATTTTTATAAATAAGTTACATGAGTTTAACATATTTATAAAAATATGCCTAAAGTCCAAATTAGAGAACAAATCCAATTCTGATTGGACTATGATTAGCAGTTTTGAGCCTCGTATATATAAAATACATGAAAGAAAAACTGCATAGTAACACCACTAATGTCACACATAAAACACACAGAGAGAGATGTGCTCTGTGCCAACTATAGAGGAAGAGAGAGAGAGAGAAAAAAAAAAAATCTCTTATAATCTCACGCTCTCATCTCATATTCTTGTATTCCAAAGGATCAAGAAGACGTTTTTGATCGTTCTCTAACGACAAATTTAACTTGGTGCCTACTCATCTCATCAACAAAAGCAAAAAGCACAGACAAGAAGATTTAAGGTTGGAGATTTGAATACCATCAACAAAAAAATCAAGGAAGAATACGCTACAAAAGGTAAACCTTAATATCATCTCTAAGGATTTATGCATCTAAATTTGATTTGTGTTATATATGATCATGTATTTAATATACATGTTCTATGGTAATGAAAAATTTTTTCATAAAAATTTTAAAACTTAAATCTGCTAATTTTTTTGCTGCAATCATAATATGATCATCATGTATGATGATTTTTTCTAAGTTTTAGGTCAATTTGGCATTTTCATATCACCGGGACCAATATGGAATACAAGAAAACTTCATGAATCTTTTAGTCTAGCAGATGCGAGACTTATCTAACAAATCCCACTTTCATCGTGACAAAATGATAATCGATGGGTATAGGTGGTAGCATAGAACACAAAGTTCTCAATTAAGTCTGTCTATATTGTGGACCAGAAACACATGCTCTAACTCCTAAACTCACAAGCTTAGCTGTGTAAGAAGCTATGGCATGCGAGGATATACCCTAGGCATAAAATCCTTTACTGGAATCTACTTTTTGAGACCTCCAAGTAAAGTCCATAATAAGGAAGAGAATACATGTGGACTGCTTCTTATGCCCCCCTTTGCGGTACGGAAGAAGAAATAACTTACCAGTTGTTCTTCGGATCCCAATATATACAACCACTATGGTTTATGTCGCCATGGAACTTCCGGACAGAATCTCCTGTTGTGAGGAGATTTTAAACTTAGTTCTCGCTAAACTTGATGAAAACATAATACCATGAGTCTTGTTATATGCCTCTTGCCTTTTGGAACAAGTTTGGCGAGCCCAGAATGAGATGATCTTTCAATCAAAGAGTTCTGATATGTTGGGATTTTAGAACCGAATTGCAACTCAGTAGAGTGAATTTAGTCTCAACTTCCTGGCTAAGAGGATTGAACGATAGCAACCACCTGCAGCAGTGTGGGTGAAGGTGAATTCGAATGCATGTATTCAAAGTAATGGAGCTGTTGGTGTAATCCTAGTAAGGGATAACGCAGGAATTGTGCCTTTGGCTTTTGCCACTTTTCTTGACTTTGAGGATCCCTCTCGTGGGAGAGAGCACAACACTCCTGGCTAGAATCCGAATAGTGATAAATAGCGGCTTTCAGAATGTAATCTTTAAAATTGATTGCGAGATGGTGGTTTATGCTATTAAAGGAAATTTCGCTGAGTTGAGTTGGGAAGCAAGAACTATTTTACAGTTCTACAGAACTCTTCTTCAACAGGTGGAGTTATGGGAGATTGAGTGGATTCCCATATCATGTAATACAAGTGCTCATAATTTAGCCACGTGGTATCGTGATAGGAATGTTTCCGGTCTTATTCAGACCAGTGTTTTGTTCTACCTTCTTCTATTTTTGTTTCGGACGTTACTCTGTATTAAAGGCTTTTGCCCTGTTTCTCTTTGCTTTTAATGAAACTAACTTCCCATAAAAAATAAAAAAAAAAAAGAACCATGGAAACTGTCATGACCATCCATGGTGTAATCGAAACAACTTATTCTCTTCTAATGTTTTCAAGAGCTGATTGTGTTTTCGATATGAGAAAGATCTAAGGAAGTATTATCTTTCATTTGAAGTCAATGGGTAGGGAGAGTAAGTTTATAATTACAAATAAGGGCTCTTTTGGAATTATGGAGGATAAGGAGATAAAACTTAAAAGTTTTGCATTTATTAGAAAAATGGCGAGGAGAGAAAATAGAGGTGTAGTAATACATCCACCTATATTATATATAATTATAGTTAATGAGTTTTCATGCTTTAAAAATGTTGTATAATAACGAAGAAGGATGATATATTTATATATATATATATATTGACCATTTGTTTTTTATACTTTTTTAATCTAAAGGACTACGTGCTAAAAATAAAAGGTGAAACATATTTAGTAGAGAAAAAGCAATAATGAAAAGTTAAAGCGTTCCCACTTTTAACTATTGGGAAAGAGGACAATTATTTTTTTTCCCCAACTTTTATTTATAACTTGGGTTGAACTTGATGCTTGAATTTGAGACTTAAAGGATGTTCCTTGTAAATTTAGGTTCATTTCAGTTTTTTCTACTTGGTCTACCATTATGCAACCAAATTTATTAAAACAAAAAACAATAAAAAAATTAATTTAAAAAAAAGACTGACATGTGAAAATTATTTATGTATTTGTGGGACTAATAATTTTTTGAATGGGAGTTTATAGATTTAGTTACAAGTTAATATTTTTTAGGATTAATTATTTTTAATAAATACTGCATGTATATATATATATATACATATATATATATATATATATTTAAAAAGTTCAGTGGCGGTTTGAGGCCCCACTCGCCAAAATGTGGCTTTGTGCATAACACCAAAGCCAATAAGATCTCAATTCTTAACTCAAGAACCTCTAAACCCCCTATGATGTGTAATCTTTTCTAGATGATCAAAAACTTTTCTTTCTTTTTTTCCTTCTTCTATTTTACCATTTATTATCTTTGTCACATGCATGCATCAATAATTGTTTGGTTATTTTTTTAATATTACTAAAACAACTCGATCCCAAGTTGATCATCTGTGAGAGAAGAATAAAAAGGGAATAATATAACAGCGGACAGTGAATGGGAATCTTCTTCCCATAATTATAATTATAAAACGTGGTTTGACAGCCAGAAATGAAGTCTTTCACATTCATATAATGGCATGCACGTACCTCTCACGTTCACAAATTAAACTAAGGTGTGAACTATGGCCGGATGGTTGGAACTTTGAAATCCATTCCATTTTTTTTTAAAAAAATTGTATAATAATAATAATAATAATAATAAATACGTTGACACCTGATGATTATCACACGCCAACCACGTGGTGTTTTCCATAATATTCATTTCAATTTGTCCTTCTA